>CM060887.1:74896152-74976152 GCA_030762935.1 Hymenopus coronatus | reverse complement strand
AATGTATCACAGTTTTCTCAGGTTAACATTTTCATAAAAAATAACTAAACAATGAGAAAGTAGTCCTAAACTCTCTCAACCTAATAAAATTATAATTATTAAAGGAGGACCAATAATTAAAACAATTATTGACAATACAAACATTAAAACTAAAGAAATAAATCGATTAAGTTTACATCTTATAGAGTATTTTGTGTGACAGTATATTAGTCCATTCGATACTTAAACATATTACATATTCTCTGTTCACTTTTCTCTAAAATGCAAATGTTAAAATCCCCTGAATTCTTCTTTAGATATGTTTACAAATGAATGGAGAAAGGTTAAAGTGTTGAAAGTTATTATAAGCTCCAATTTACCAATACTTGATTTATGCTACTAATATAGGTTATACGATCACCAGTTTTGACAGAGGTGATACATTTACAATATGAAGCATTATTTAACTCCACTACCGGTTTTTGTTAACCTATGAGAATGGTATGCTGTAAAATTGCATACGTTATAATATTCACATTCTAGGCGAATAAAAATCTGACTTGTTCCATTCACATGACTTTCCCCACAAACTATTCTTACAAAAGGTTATTTCTTTATCTACATCGTGGCAATCAATATAAACATTAGTAGAAATGGTTGGATTAATTCCTTCTAAGCTGAAGGAAAATAAGGCTAATGCGATAGTCAAATCTTTTAAAAAGGCGGTCGTATGGTACGTGTAGAGAAAGTGGAAAAAGCTTATATGAGTTTAGTAATATTAAGGTTACACGTTACTTTTCAAGAAAGGGTTGTATCTTTATGCTAACATGGCATAAAGATAAAAAAATCTGATGTGCTCTACTTACATGACTTTCTCTACATCTCTGCAACAAATTATTGTTAAAAAGCTTATGCTTATATTTACCTCATGCTAATCAAGAAAAGTTAGCAGAAATAGTCTTATTACTTGCCTGAAATTTCTATGTTTGTATGGACAGGAGTTGACAAATTCCTGTATGAAAACGTTTTTCAAAGCTGAAACGAAAAATCAGGAATATCGTAAAAACGACCAACTCCACGAAAAGAATGTATATAACATAAATTGTGCGTTTTAATGTGCTCTACGTTTTCTGTGCAGCAATTTTTTGTCAATCTCTTACGGTTTAGTAGTTATACTAAATTCCGCAAAATTTATCCAGAATAAAGTAGGCTTCAGAGGCTATTCTCAGAAAATTCAAGATATACATTTTATTTGTCAGGTAAATGTCTTTAATATACGATATTTTAATCAAAATCGTTAGAGCCATTTTTGATTAAATCAAACTTTTCGAAAAAAGTTCATGTAAAGGATAGTTGGGGGTGGGAGAATTTTCTTGAAAATCTTCGTGTCACATCCTTGGAAGATACCAAACTTAAATACAAAGTTTCGTATTTAACGGTCTTTTCGTTTTTGAGCTATGCTGTGAACAGACACACACACAGACACACGGACATTTTTCTAAAAATGCTTTTTTTGGATTCAGGAGGTCTCAAAACATGTATTTCCGGTGAAATCTCGGTATCGATTTTTTGGGTGCATTACAATACCTTCTCTATGTAAGTAGCACGTATAGAGAAGGTAATAAAATAACTCTGAATTATAAGATCTAAGATCATATCGGCGGCCGGTGATGTTTCCTCTTTTAGAGTAATGTTGGGTTTTCCTTTCCACAGTCTCATTCAAATTTTGAATCCCCGGGAAGAGAGAAAATAATATTAGGCAGCCACTCTCCAGTGCCACACAGGATCTCTGGATTAGTGATCTGAGCTGTTATACTCTAGAGGTAATCAAAACATTATGATATCGTTTACGTTCCTCATGTAGTGCTGGCTGATAATGATATGCCCTGAAGTTTAGTAGCAGCTTTTGACTTAACATTATAGTAATAAAACACTTCCTCCAACAATTTCAGTTTAAATGCAACACAAAGAAGTCAGACATAGCTTTCTCTAATTGTTCAACAAACCAACTTTCCTTACAGAAAATTATTCTTTTATATACATCAAGCTAATGCGGATAAACATTACCAGAAGCTACCTTATTAGTTACTTCCTTCTAAGCATAAAGGAAATAAGGGAATGCACTAAGCCTAAAATGATAGTAAAATATTTTAAAAGATGGCTGTGAACAATTGAACTTCGGTCGCTTTGCATTGCCAGCATTAAATCAAAAGAGAGATAAAAATCTTATGTGTTCCATTCACATGACTTTCTCTACATCTCTGCAACAAATTATTGTTAAAAAGCTTATAGCTTCTATTTACTTCATACTAATCGAGAAACAAATAGCAGAAGTAGCCTTATTACTTTCTTCCTTGTAAGTAAAAGCGAAAAAAGGGAGTACCATAGGTTAAAATGATTGTGGAAAGCTGGTTGCTATGGACTGAAGTTCTTTTGTTTGTATGGACACGAGTTGACAAATTCCTGTATCAGAAAAGTAAGTTTTTCAAGGCTGAAATAAAAAACAAGGAATATCTAAAAAACGATCAACTCCACGAAAAGAATGTGTATAACATAAATTGTGTGTTTTAATGTGCTCTACAATGTTTGTGTGGTAGTTTTTGACTATCTCTTACGGTTTACCAGTTATACACAATTCCGTAAAATTCATCCAGAATAAAGTAGTTCAGAGGCCATTCCCAGAAAATTCAAGGTATGCATATTATTTTTCAGGTAAATATCTTTAATATATGATATTTTAATAAAAATCGTAAGAGTCATTTCGATCTTCTGTATTTTGCATGACCTAATGCAATTTTAAATACCCGTGTTCATTTTGTATATTAGTTCTCTCTCTCTCCACCCTTCGTTGTGTTTATTTCAATCTTTACCTCAACAAGAAGACTTAAGTTATATTACTTTCTCTAGCATACTTAGCATAAGAGAAGGCATTCTATTCCAACTAAAAATTCTGTGTCGAGATTTTGTCGGAAATATAGGTATATTTTGAAATATCCGAATCCAAAAAATCTGATGTGTTACACTCACATGACTTTCTCTAGCTGCTCAACAAACCTCCTACAAAAAATTATTTTTCTTTGTACACAACATTAATCGAGATAAATATTAGCAGAATGTTCTTATTACTTAGTTCCTTATAAGTAGAAGGGAATAAGGAAATGCGCTATGCTAAAATGATTGTCAAATGTTTTAAAAGCTATCGTTATGCGATTGTTATTGCAAATCACTTCTTTGCTTGGCCAGGAGTAGAACAAAAGAAAAACGGAGAAAAGTTTAAGTACTTCACAATTGAAACCAATAACAAGGAATATCTCGGAAACGGTTACCTCCGCAACAAAAATGTAAAGTACATAAATTGTGTATTTTGTCGTGATGTACATTTTTTGTGTAGTGAGTTTTTTTCTAACTCTTACGGTTTAGCAGTTAGGCAATATTCGGCTAAATTCATCCAGAATAAAGAGGTCTTCAGAGCCTATTCCCGTAAACTTTGAGAAATACATTTTATTTCGGACATAAATAGCTTAAATATACGGGATTTCAATCTAAATCGTTTTGGCCATTTTTAAGAAAACCAAAATTTTCGAATTTTTTTCCATGTAAAGGGTAGTTTGTGGTGGGGAAATTTTTGAAAATGTTCGTGTCTCGTCCTTGGAAGATACTAAACTTAAATACCAAGTTTGGTATTTAACGGTCTTTTCGTTTTGGGGGTATGCTGTCCACGGACACACAGACACAAACAAACACACACACACACACACACACACACATTTGGACCTTCTTTTAAAAATGTTTTTTTCAATCTCAGGGCACCCAAAAACATATATTTCCGGTGAAATCTCGGTATTGAATTTTTGGGTGCATTACAATACCTTCTCTTTCCCTATGTACTTTTTTTTGTAGTGTTTATCGCCCGCTTTAACTACTTATGGCACCGCAGGCGGTGACACTGATGATACATGAATGATGATGGAGCACCGGTGGAATGCGATGGCGGGGGAAACTGGAGTACCCGGAGAAAACCCACTCCAGCGCCGCTTTGTCCACCACAAATCTCACATGTGATCGCTTGGGATTGAACCCCGGCCATCTAGGTGAGAGGCGAGTGTTCTAAACACTCGGCCACGGCGCGGCCACCCTATGGACATTGTACATATGGAGCTAGAGAAAGTAAAAAACATTTAAAAAAAAAAGTACTTGTGTATGTCAGCATATCTAAAAAAAAACAACAAACAAACAAACAAAAAACGTGAATTTAGTATCCTCCAAGGATGCAAGCGAAGATTTTCAAGAAAATCCCCACCCCAAACTATCCTTTACATGGAAAAAATTTTGAAACATTTTGTTTTTCTCAGAAAAGGCCATAACTATTTTGATTAGAATACTTAATACTAAAGATACTTAACCGCAAATAAAATGCATATCTTGAATTTTCTGGATCTGTTCATTCTGGATTAATTTTGCTGAATTTTGTATAACTGGTAAAGCCTAAGAAATAGACAACAATTGCTACACAAAAATGTTGATCTCGATGAAACACAGAAATCATTTTTTTTATAGTTACCTATACCTTCTTATTGGTTTCAACTTTAAACTGTATGACTTTTCTCAAATGGGGCCACCTTTCTTTTTACTTTCTCTACACGTACCATGTACTTAGTGTATAGAGAAGGTATTGTAATGCACCCAAAAATTCGATACCGAAATTTCACCGGAAATACATGAATGTTAATTTTGGTGGAGTTAACAGTCTCAAGATTTATTTGTTTCAATTTTAATTATTTACTATTTTTCTCAAACGGGAATTTATCATTTCAGTTTCTTTTTTTTTATTATTGGCCATGCAAAGAGAACGGAATTTCAGATATATAGCAACCAGTTTTTAAAATATTTGACTAATGCTTTAGCCCAGTGTATTCCTCGTTTCCTTTCCGCTTATAAGTACCTAAATAAGACCATTTCTGATAATGTTTATCTTGACTAGACTTAAGTGCAGTTTTTTACTTTCTCTACACGTACTAGTACATAGTGTATCGAGAAGTTATTGCATTCCACCCAAAAATTCGATACCGAGATTTCACTGGAAATACATATTTTGGGGCCCCCTAAATCCAAAGAAAGCATTTTCAGAGAAAGGTCCGTGTGTGTGTGTGTGTGTGTGTGTGTGTGTGTGTGTGTGTGTGTGTGTGTGTGTATCTGTGGACAGCATTGCTCAAAAACGTAAAGACCGTTGAATACCAAACTTGGTATTTAAGTTTGCCATCTTTTAAGGATGCGGCACGAAGATTTTCAAGAAAATCTCCCCACCCCCAACTAAACTTTGCATGGAACTTTTTTTAAAAAATGTTGATTTTCTTAAAAATTGCTCTAACATTTTTTATTAAAATATCGTATATTACAGATATTTAACTGCCAAATAAAATGTATATCTTGAATATTCTGGGAATAGCCTTTGAAAACTACTTTATTCTGGATCAATTTTACCGAATTTTGCATAACTGCTCAACCGTAAGAGATGGACAAAAACTTACCATACAAAAAATGTAGAGCACCTTAAAACACACACTTTATGTAATATATATTTTTTTCGTGGAGCTGATCGTTTTTTAGATATTCGTTATTTTTGGTTTCAGCTTTAAAAAACTAGTAACAAGACTATTTCTGCTTATTTTTCTCGATTAGCATGAAGTAAATAGAAGCATACGTTTTTTTTGACTATAATTTGTTACAGAGATATAGAGAAAGTCATGTGAATGGAACACATGAGATCTTTTTCGTCTTTGATCATCAAAATGAACCAACCAAAACGAAAATTAGACGCTAGTTAAAGAACAAAGAGGATGAAAATGAGTAAGAAAGGTTAGCGAACGACCATGAGCCCATTGATAACAGAACTCTTCTTGAAGGAAAAGAGGTCGGCACTTCTGCAGCAGAGTATCACGTTTCTAGATAGTGTAGTATCACGTTATGTGCCATTAACGCGGATGAGATAACAAAGAACGATATGGAAACTCAAGCATTCCAGGATAGTGCACGACTGCTTGCGTAAGAATACAGCAACAGATCTATGCTCACTCTCCTAAAGTAATGCAAATAGAGATCCGGCACTTCTGTTGTATGCACCATTTTATTTTGTGTTACTCCGGTTCTTATAGTTCTTGCATTAGGCGCCGCGTTTGAGACTGGATTAATATTAATCCTCCTTCCAGTCTGCTATCGCAATTTAATTCCCGGTTTAAGGGATTCATCGCAAAGCGGATGAACTTTCGTTTTTGAGCTATGCTGCCCACAGACACTCTCACACATACACCCACACACACAGATACATACGGTCATTTTTCTAAAAATCTGATATGTTCCATTCACATGACTTTCTCTACATCTCAGCAAAAAATTAGTTTTAAAACAAAGGAATATCAAAAACGATCAAGTCCACAAAAAAAAAATGTGTTATATAAATTGTGTATTTTAATGTGCTCTACATTTTTGTGAAGTAAGTTTTTGTCAATCTGTTACGGTTTAGCAGTTATGCAAAATTCCGTAAAATTCACTCAGAATAAAGTAGTCTTCAGAGGCTATTCCCAGAAAATTCAAAATATACATTGTGTTTGTCAGGTAAATATCTTTAATATACGATATTTTAATCAAAGTCGATAGAGCCATTTTTTAGGAAATCAAAATTTTCGAAAAAAGTTCCATGTAAAGGGTAGTTTGGGGTGGGGGATTTTTCTCAAAATCTTCTTGTCGCATCCCTGAAAGATGCGAAACTTAAATACCAAGTTTGGTATTTTACCGACTTTTCGTTTTTGAGTTATCGTGTTCACAGACACATGGACATATACACACACACGTACCTTTTTCTGAAAATACTTTTTTTCGATACAGGGGACCCTAAAACATGTATTTCCCGTGAAATCTCGGTACGGAATTTTTGGGTGCAATACAATACCTTCTCTATACACTATGTACATAGTACGTGTAGAGAAATTAATAATAGTATTCACAGTGTGTGAATAGGGCAATATAATTGTTACTCATATAGTTTTAATGAAGTGTTTTTTCCATACAAGCCGTGTGTAGGACAAAAGCTTGATATTCTAAGACGAAAAATGCAATGCCATAACCGGAATTTGAACCACGGATCTGCAGGTCTATGTCCTGTCCCGCTAATTACTGAGTTACTATTGCAAAATGTCGACATGACATTAAATTCCAAAACTGATTACATTTTTCGCGGTAAATCACAAGCAGATCGTAGATTATTTGGAAATTGAAATCAAATGTTATTTATGGACGCTCTTTAACTACTGCGGTTATAAGCGTCCCATTATATATTGGGCGTAAAAGACCGCTTAATTTTGCATCAGGCGTGAAGTTCTTTTACGTGCCGTAGATCTGCAGCACGGGACTAAGGAAGCCATACTAAGGATTTCTAGCCCAAAAAAATCCAACGCCCTCCGCGTGACCTTGGAAACCAGAAGCTAGCATATTACCCTTAGAACACAGAACAGGACAATTTATTCTAACATAGTTAACTCAATGACGACCAACAATTTTAAGATTCTGCCTTCATAGTTTAACTTTTGGTGTGGCAAAAGCAATTAAGGAACTAATTTAGTTAATAGTTAATTAAATTATGAAGTCTGAAACTTAAATACTTTGTAAGTCGACATTGGTGGATATCGCAAAATAATTTGACATCACCTTGTCTTTCTCTGAGAAAATTACGAGTCATTTAGGTAATTTAATGTCGTGTCGGCATTTTTCCATAGTAGCTCAGTGGTTAGAGTAGGCATTTCCAAGCCCAAGATGTGGAGAGAAAGACACCTGAAATTTCTAATCGAGCAGTTCTATATTCATCACGAATAATAGATCCATTGAATGAATATATAATCTTTACTTTAAATCTTTTACACATAATTTTTTGTTAAAAATTTATTACCAACCTGTTTATATAATTATAATTTTAATTGCTCCATATCTATTCTGTGAAGAATTGGCGCATCCCACTATGCGACGTAATGGAATGCTTCTAAATGTAATTACTTCTTCGTCTGCATCAGGTGTTTCATTGAAAGAATGAAACAAACAAATAGAACGAATGACTTCTCATTTGACAGAAATATAAATATTAGAAAAATGTATACCAAATTCTGGAAAATGGTCAAAACGCACCCCAAAAATATATTTTCAACATAAACAGTGTTTATAAGGAAATCTACTTACCTTTTTTGTAGTAACGTTTTGTTTATCTGGTATGATTCAGTAATTATGCAAAGCCATCCAGAATGAAGTTGGCTTCAGAGAGTATTCCCGGAATATTCAGTGTATACAGTTTATTTGTGATGAAAATATCTTAAACATATGTCATTTTAAACAAAAATCGTTGGAACCATTCGTGAGAAAATGAAGATTTTTCAAAACATTTCCTTGTAAAAGGTACTTTGGGGTAGGGAATTTTCTTGAAAATTTTTATATTGCATATTTGAAAGATGCTGAACTTAAATATTAAACTTGGTATTTAATAGCTTTTTTGTTGTTGAACTATGCTTCAGACACACACTTGTAGTATATTTGAGGGTATATATGTGTGACTCATCACAGTTCTCCTCGTCTGGGGTCGGGGGAAGCGACGTTATGAGGTCAATGCTCGCAAGAGTTATCTTTGGACATGCTAGGAAACAACCGAACAGAGACCAGAAGTTCTCGGTTCAAACCCTGGCTATGGTATTGCATTTTTCAATCTGACTCTACCTGTCCTATAGTTATGTAATTTTTACCTTCCCTGCTACTTATTTATAATAAGCTGCATTTTGCCCAATATTTGTTCACCGAAAATATATGGCTTGTGGCTTCTTGAATAATTAAAAATATATATAAAAAATCTGATGTGTACCATTCACATGACTTTCTCTATATTCCTGCAACAAATTATTCTTAAAAAGCTTATGTTTCTATTTACTTCATGCTAATGTAGAAAAATTAGCAGAAATAGTCTTATTACTTTCTTCCTTGTAAGTAGAAAGGAAATAAGGGAGTAGCATAGGTTAAAGTGATAGTCAAAAGTTGGTTACTATGTGACTGAAGTTCCTTTGTTTGTATGGACATGAGTTGACAAACTCCTGTATGAGAAATGTTAAGATTTTCGACCCTGAAAATAAAAACAAGGAATATCTCAAAAACGATCAACTCCAAGAAAAAATGTATACAACATAAATTGTGTGTTTTAATGTGCTCTACATTTTTTATGTGGTAAGTTTTTGTCTATCCCTTACGGTTTGGTAGTTATACAAAATTCCGGAAAATTCACTCAGAATAAAGTAGTCTTCAGAGGCTATTCCCAGAAAATTCAAAATATACATTTTATTTGTGGGTAAATATCTTTAATACCTATACGATATTTTAATCAAAACTTTTAGAGCCATTTTTTAGAAAATCAAAATTTTCGAAAAAAATTCCATGTAAAGGGTAGTTTGGGGTGGGGGGATTTTTCTCAAAATCTTCGAGTCGCATATCTGGAAGATTCTAACTTAAATACCAAGTTTGGTATTTTACCGACTTTTCGTTTTTGAGTTATCGTGTTCACAGACACACTGACACACACGGACCTTTTTCTGAAAATACTTTTTTTTAGATAAAGGGGACCCTAAAACATATATTTCCGGTGAAATCTCTGTATCGAATTTTTTGGTGGAGTGCAATATCTTCTCTATACACTATGTACATAGTTCGTATAGAGAAAGTATAAAGTGCGTGTGTATGTGTGAATATAACTGTGTATGTACTCACGCGCGCCTGAGAACGGCATTACTGAAAACGATAAGTCAGTTAAATACCAGATTTCTACGGCAACAAAATTTTCAAGAGATAATCCCAACCTCAAATTGACCTTTATATGAAGAACGGTTTGTTAATTTTTATTTTCTGAAAAACAGCTGTAACACTTTCAACTTTATCTATACGTACTATGTACATAGTGTATAGAGAAGGTATTGCACTCCACTAAAAAATTCGATACCGAGATTTCACGGGAAATATATCTTTTAGGATCCCCTGTATCCAAAAAAAGTATTTTCAGAAAAAGGTCCGTGTGTGTGTCCGTGTGTCTGTGAACACGATAACTCAAAAACGAAAAGTCGGTAAAATACCAAATTGGTATTTAAGTTTAGTATCTTCCAGGGATGCGACACGAGGATTTTGAGAAAAATCCCCCCACCCCCAACTACCGTTTACTTGGAACTTTTTTCGAAAATTTTGATTTTCTAAAAAATGGCTCTAACGATTTTGATTAAAATATCGTATATTAAAGATATTTACCTGACAAATAAAATGCATATTTTGAATTTTCTGGAAATAGCTTCTGAAGCCTACTTTATTCTGGGTAAATTTTACGGGATTTTGCATAACTGCTAAACCGTAAGAGCTAGACAAAAACTTACCACATAACAAATGTAGAGCACCTTAAAACACACCATTTATGCTAAATACATTTTTTTCGTGGAGTTGATTGTTTTTGAGATATTCCTTGTTTTTGGTTTAAGCTATAAAAAACTTATATTTTTCTCATACAGGACTTTGTGAACTCGTGTCCATACAAACAAAGGAACTTCAGTCGCAGAGCAACCAGCTTTTGATTATCACTTTAACCTATGGTACCCCCTTATTTCGCTTCTACTAACAAGGAAGCAAGTAATAAGACTATTTCTGCTAATTTTTGCTCCATTAAATGAAGTAAATAGAATAATTTGTTGCAGTGATATAAAGAAAATCATGTGAATGGAACACATCAGATTTTTGTAGGTATATTTTAACACACTTCCATCACTCTTCTGGGAAGTATCCGTAAAACTGTATCCCACACATTTAGAGAGAATATCCTGTCGGATATCATGCAGCTTTTCATCGGCTCAGTTATGGCATGAGTATTATGATGATTCAAGATAGTCATACCAAACTCATCAATGGACAAGGTGAATACTAAACTTTATGAACACAGCATCATTGTAACATGTGAGGCAGAAAATTATTCTTGATTCAAAATTCGCCACATTAATCTGAATGTGATACAGGCAGCTGATACAGGCGATACACATTATTGTGCAACATTCTCTAGACATCATAATGCGTTCCTTCCCTTACTACAGTGCATCTAAGAAGAACCAAGCCGTCGCCTTCTCCAGACGCCATCAGCAGATCATTTCACCTCTGCGTCTGGTTGATGAGCAAGTCGATTGGAAAACCTCCGGCAAAATTCATCGGGGTACTGCTGGACACGAAGCTAACAAGAAGGACCACATCAACTTTGTGGCGGACAAAATAACAAGAGATTGGATATGTTCTACATATCTCATTTACAATACATCGGCAAGGCCAGTTTCTATTCTTTATTACCATGCTCCTGAAAAGGTTAACATGTCGGTTTCAAAGGCTGTGATAAGACGTGTTTTACTCCACGCGTACCCACGTCTTTCTGTCATTTGTGATTTCTATGATTTCTGTGTTTTCTGTCATGGTCTTTATCTTGTTAATACAGATAACGTACTGTTTATTCTGATATGTCGCCGACGTTTTGCAGTGCACAAATGAGCGCGTCACTTCAGCCAATAGAAACCACAAATGACAGAAACACGTGGAGTAAAACACAATGTCTTATCGCAGCCTTTGAAGCCGACATGTTAACCTTTTCAGTGGCACGGTAATAATAGAATAGAAACTGGCCTTGCCGACGAGCCTGTATTGTAAATGAGATATGTAGATCGTACCCAATCTCTTGTTATTTTGTCCTTCGTTCTGCCATTATATATGCTCGCGAGGTCTAGGATGCAATCCCAAAAGCTTATCTAGGCCATCTTGAAGTCACAGAGTTCCGTTTCCTTATTTTTTTTGGTAGTGTTTAACGCCCCCTTTAACCACTTATGGCACCACAGGCGGTGACACTGATGATACATGAATGATGGAACACCGGTGGTATGCGATGGCGGGGGAAACCGGAGTACCCGGAGAAAACCCGTCCCAGCGCCGCTTTGTCCACCACAAATCTCACATGCGGTCGCTTGGGATTGAACCCCGGCCGTCTAGGTGAGTCCGTTTCCTTAGAATTGCTAAAGATTCCCTCTGTTACCTTGCCCCAGAGTAATCCGTCAAGATCTAAAAATACTCAGCTTAACGGAACATATTCTTCACCTTATTTTCTCTACACACACTATGTGCATAGTGTATAGAGAAGGTATTGCACTCCACCCAAAAATTCGACACCGAGATTTCACCGCAAATATATGTTTTAGGATCCCTTAAATCCAAAAAAAAAAAAAAAAAGCATTTTCATAAAAAGGTCCGTGTGCGTGTGTGTGTGTGTGTGTGTGTGTGTGTGTGTGTGTGTGTGTGTCCGTGTGTCAGTGTGAGCACGATAACTCAAAAACGAAAAGTCGATAAAATACCAAACTTAGTATTTAAGTTTAGTATCTTCCAGGGATGCGACACGAAGATTTTGAGAAAAATCCCTCCACCCCCAAACTACCCTTTACTTGGAACTTTTTTCGAAAATTTTGATTTTCTTAAAAATGGCTCTAACGATTTTGTTTAAAATATCGTATATTAAAGATATTTACCTGACAAATAAAATGTATATCTTGAATTTTCTGGGAATAGCCTCTTAAGACTACTTTATTCTGGATCAATTTTACGGAATTTTGCATAACTGCTAAATTGCAAGAGATGGACAAAAACTTACCACATAAAAATGTGGAGCACTTTAAAACACACAATTTATGTTATCTATATACATTTTTTACGAGGAGTTGATCGTTTTTAAGATATTTCTTGTTTTTAGTTTCAGCTTTGAAAATCATTCAGGAATTTGTCAACTCCTATCCATACAAACAAATGAACTTCAGCAACCAGCTCACTTTAACCTATGGTACTCCGTTATTTTAGTTCTACTTACAAGGAAACAAGTAATAAGACTGTTTCGACTGATTTTTTCTCAATTAGCATGAAGTAAATAGAGGCATAACCTTTTTAACAACAATTTGTTGTAGAGATGTAGAGAAAGTCATGTGAATGGAACACATGAGATTTTTACCATAGTTTCCCGAAAATTGTAATGCTCTAATAGGCGGTCTAGGGGAGTCCAGGTGAGCAGCACAAGCTCCCCGACTCGTTCTAGGTATATAGTATGAAACCCCGCTATCATTTAGTAACAATCACATCCAATTCACCTCACTTAAAACATCCCTCACCATCCCGTCTCTCCAAATATAAACAGAGCCCCTTCCCATAAGAAGCTGAAGCTTTTGCAGTTCCCAACCAACATTCTGCAAGACCAGAGATGGCATAGTCACAACTCTCCGATGTCATCTGCTGCTGTGTAATCTGATGTGCTTGCTTACACGACACGAGGAACCCATTCTTCACGACCAATATTTCGTGTTTCACTTGGTCTCCCAACATCCGGAGCACTCCTCTCAAATGAGCCACTCTCAAGTGTTGATGAATTCGTGAAAATGTTGGTGAGGAAGGTCGTGATGCTTTTCTACATAAACTCACTTCCTTGCGATGCATTCCCAACCACAAGATCATACATATAATCCACAGCGGTCTGTTTGCTCACAGCATACATTTTCTTCTGCCTTCTGTTCTCTATAACAAACATCCATACACATAACACATAAACAATCAGCTGTCATCAATTTAAGTAAATTCATTATTTATTATACAAAAATATAAAAAAATCAGCGGACAACACTTTTATTCAAGTATAATTTGGAATTGGTGTTAACGGAGTAATACACCCTTTAAGAACTCTTTAGCAAACGATTTTCACCCCACATTCCTATTTCCTTTTATTTATTATTTATTTACTCTTTTGATGTTGGGAAGGCGTCTCTGAAATAATTAACACCAATATACTCGTCGTTCATATTGTGTATCAACTTATACTACAGAAAAAATTCAAAGCTCATTAACGGTATTATCGTGCTACTGAAAAGGTATCGTCATGCACTACAGAAAGTGTATGCAATAGACGAAATGGCAAAACATTATGGCCATGAAGTCCTCAGATTGCCACCATATCACTGTTGTCTCAATCGGATTGAGCTGATATGTACACGCTTTAAACATACCATATGGAAGTAGAGTGTGACTCCTATAAGCAACAGTGTGTGCAAAGGGTTGAGAGAATGTATACCGAATATAGATTCAAGTGTGTGGGAAAGATGTGTTTAGCACACCATGCAACGAGCGGGATGTTTCACACGACAATACTTCGTTTGTGATACATGTGAATGAAAATGGCAGTGAGAACGAAGACGGCGAAGATACAAGTAATGCAAATAGAAATGCAAATAGAAAATATGGTTACATATCACTCGCGTTGCACTTAATAAAACCTTGCACATGTTATTATTCACTTGGTACTCTAAGACATAAATGCCCGTGCGTGTAACGCGAACTTAATTGAAAAAAACTGACAACATTGCTTTCTGCGACACTGAATGCAATCTTATCGCAACCTTTAAGGCGTTTCTGTTAAACTTTTCAGCAGCATAATAATACCTCTCCTCATTCCCAGTTTCGTGGCCCTGAATAGTAGCATTTTGGGCAAAACTACATTTGATGGAAAACTGTCTTCTTGTTACTCATAACTTACGACGGTACGTCAACCTTTACAGTACTCCGCCGTCGTCACCCATAACCAATGGTCAGCAGAAGAGGAAGCCGCACAGCTCATAACAAACCTCCAGGGATGGGCGGCAGAAGTACCGATTTCGACGTCGACGAAGTCCAGGGAGATTCTCGAGAACCGCTTCGGAAATCATCACTTGGCTGCAGCCTACCGCAGTCTGCTTAGGGTGAGGATGCAACAGATGAAACGATGTAGAAGTTCGCCCTAATCATCGAACAACTTATGAACAAAGTGCTGGTGAACCTATAATCTAGCTACGTGTTCCAGGAAGCTGACTATTCCTTCGTCGATGGAGTGCGTGATGCTGATATACGACAGTGCTTGACGTTCGGCTATAAGACGTACTATAAGTGTTAACGGTAGCACTTAATATGGAAGCCGCCAAGACCACAGCTGCGCCTCAAGGACCAGTAGTATTCTCTCTGACAGGGAGAGAGAGGAATCTAAGGACGGCGAAAACGACCTTTTATATGCTGGGGATGTGGCCGACTCGGGCACCTGGTAAAGAACTGTACTCAACCGAGACGACGAGCGTCAGACAGTGTGTTATGGGATTACGGCGCCCAGGGCACGTAGTGGAACGCTGTCCGCAATCTAATCGGCTGGCGGCGGGACACGAATAAGATACGACGTGGCGATGGGCGCAGCTGAGTCATCATCATCGTTTCCTCACTTGATCTTGTGTACCTTACATAGAGGGATAAAAGATAGCTTCATCGCGGACGGCTGGATACGAAGGAAGATGTACCGATACTAGTGAACACGGCACAGCCGTAACCATAATCCGACCAGCTTGCGACGGGAAGGGAATCGGCCCTTGTCGGCATCGGGCGAAATCTTGGCAATGAAGGAGGTCCTACCGGATTGATCCCGGGACGTAGCGCCATAAGACTGTGGGTGTTCGTCGATGAAACGGTAATACTAGAACTGGATGACCTCATGGGTTCATGATGCAAGGTCGACATTGGAGGTTGGACCTAAGACTCAGCGAAGTCCAGGTCGTACTTTGAAGTTCCGACGAGGATCCTGGAGTCCGCAGGGTGATCCTGAAGAAGGGAATGGTCGTGCTAAGAGGTGCGGTGGCCTTGAGGGCGCATCTGGTAGACAGGTTGTAGAAGGATCTCGTGAACCATCCGATTCGTTAACACACTCAACAGGTGGAGACCTGTTACGACCGAGAAGTCACAGGGAAGGTTCCTGGCAGGAAGTTAAAGTGTGTTTGTATCGCCGAAGGTCAGGTGTGGTTGTATTGCAACCACCATGGGCAGGACCGTGTCGTTTGGTGGCAAACGTTAAAGAGATAGTCGACCATACCCGAAAGGAAGAAGCTGGTGCATTTGAATCATCTAACCCATTACGATTGTGCTGCTCGGGAGGACCAGCTCTGAGGAGGGAACGGTATGATAGTGCAGTCTGCGGCCGTTCTCACATTAAACTTGGTATGTGAGTCGTGGGACTGGATAACTACGTAAACACAGAAGGGATGCGCCGGTAATCGGGCGCCTTGGAAACTTCAGCTTCCACAAGCTTCCAGAAAGTTCTGTGACGACATTTTAGGTATAAAAAGGAAGGAAGAATTGAAATCAATGTAATGAGTTGTGACTTCGTGAGACAGACTTGAACTGGAGAGTTAGTTTGCAGTGGAGGGCAAGCCGTCTACTTTCTACGAGTCGCAGTGTCGAGAGAATTGTTTGCAGCAGTGAATTAAAGACTTAACTTGTAATCAATTTTTGAGTCAATAAAGACATTTGTTATAATACATAATGGATATATGTGATCTTGTCTTGGTTAGAGAATGAAGTGTGAATCGTTTCGCGTATTTCATACATAAACAAAGTTGTAAACATGAAATTAAATTGAATTAAGCATTATTTTTTGTTTCTAACAACGCTGACAATTTCCAGGATCACATCAGCGCCGCCGGTGTGCCTGAATTTTGTCCCGCAGGAGCTCTGCTGCCATGGAGTTTCTCTTTAAAATACAATTAAAACCATCGTCTGCGCCGGGTTTGAACCCACGACCTTGGAATCAGGAGGGCATCACCCAACCAACTGAGACATCCAGACCGACTAAACATGAAAGCGGTTGCGACTGGAGACCCTAGATGAAATAAGCAGGAACACTTTAACATTGACTTGTATAATTTTCACATAACTGGTAAACCGTAAGAGATATACAAATCTTACTATACAAAAATGCAGATTTCGTTAAAACACAGAACTTATATGGTATGCATTTTTTGTATAATTAACCATTTGCTGATATTCCGTATTATGAGTTTCAATGTTAAGTTATTTAAAGTTTTCTCGAACGAATTTGTCTCCCTTTTTACTTTCTCTATACGCACTATGTACATAGTGTATAGAGAAGGTATTGCACTCCACCCAAAAATTCGATACCGAGATTTCACCCGGAAATAAATGTTTTAGGGTCCCCAATATCCAAAAAAAACTGATGTGTACCATTCACATGACTTTCTCTATATCCCTGCAACAAATTATTCTTAAAAATCCTATACTTCTGTTTACTTTATGCTAATCAGAAAAAATCAGCTGAAATAGCTTTATTACTTGCTTCCTTGTAAGCAGAAGCGAAATAAGGGTGTACCATAGGTTAAAATGAAAGCCAAAAGCTGGTTGCTATGTGACTAATGTTCCTTTGTTTGTATGGACAGAAGTTGACAAATTCCTGTATGAGAATATATAAGATTTTCAAAGCTGAAACCAAGAAAAAGGAATATCTCAAAAACGATCAACTCCACGAAAAAAAAAATGTATATAATATAAATTGTGTGTTTTAACGTGCTCTACGTTTTTTGTGCAGTAAGTTTTCGTCCATCTCTTACAGTTTAGTAGTTATGAAAAATTCATCCAGAATAAAGTGGTCTTCAGAGGCTATTCCCAGAAAATTCATGATATACATTTCATTTGTCAGATAAATATCTTTAATATACGAAATTTTAATCAAAATCGTTAGAGCCATTTTTGAGAAAATCGAAATTTTCGAAAAAAGTTCCATGTAAAGGGTAGTTTGGGGTAGGGGGATTTTTCTCAAAATCTTCGTGTCGCATCCCTGGAAGATACTAAACTTAAATACCAAGTTTGGTATTTTACCGACTTTTCGTTTTTAAGTTATCGTGTCCACAGACACACGGACACACGGACGCACACACACACACGGACCTTTTTCTGAAAATACCTTTTTTGGATACAGGGGCCCCTAAAACATATATTTCCGGTGAAATCTCGGTATTGAATTTTTTGGTGGAGTGCAATACCTTCTGTATACACTATTTACATAGTGAGTATAGAGAAAGTAAAAAGCATTTTCACAAAAATGTGTCTGTGGATACGATAACTCAAAACCGAAAAGTCGGTAAAATACCAAACTTGGTATTTAAGTTTAGTATCTTCCAGGGATGCGACACGAAGATTTTGAGAAAAATTCCCCCAACCACAACTACCCTTTACATGGAACTTTTTTCGAAAATTTTGATTTTCTCAAAAATTGCTCTAACGATTTTGATTAAAATTTCGTATATTAAAGATATTTATCTGACAAATAAAATGTATATCTTGAATTTTTTGGGAATAGCTTCTGAAGAGTAGTTTAATCTGGATGAATTTTACTGAATTTTGAATAACTGCTAAACCGTAAGAGACGGACAAAAACTTACTACACGAGAAATGTAGAGCACATTAAAACACACACTATTTATGTCATATACATTTTTTCGTGGAGTTCGTCGTTTTTGAGACATTCCATATTTTTTGTTTCTGCTATGAAAAACGTATACTTTTCTCATACAGGGACTTGTCAACTCCTATCCATATAAACAAAGGACTTCATTGACATAGCAACCAGCTTTTGACTATCACTTTAACCTATAGTAGTCCCTTATTTCGCTTCTGCTTACAAGGAAGCAAGTAATAAGACTATTTCTGCTATTGTTTTCTGATTAGCATAAAGTAAATAGAAGTATAAGCTTGTTAAGAATAATTTGTTGCAGGGATATAGAGAAAGTCATGTGAATGGTACACATCAGATTTTTTAACTCCTGGCCTGAAAAGAGAACGAATTTCAGTTGTTTCACAGAGCGACCGCCTTTCAAAGGATTTGACTTTCGCTTTAGCCCAGTGAATTTTCTTATTATCCTTCTGCTTACAAAGAAGCAAGTAATAAGACCAGTTCGCTAACGTTTATTCGATTAGTATGGTAAATAAAAGAAGAACTTTAGTAAGAGTAATTTGTTTGCGGAAGGTAATGTGAATGCAGCACATAAGATTGTTTGGTAAAAGGTTTACATATGTCTTTGAACAGACATTAATGTTCTCGTATTTCTCTGAGCTGCTGGAGATACCACCAATGAGCTCTATTTTCTTTACATTGCAGGTGAAATTAGAATTAAATGAGCGATTTTATTTGCTCTCTTAATTTTTATACTGCTGTTTTAATTACTTCGAAGTGGTGAGAAGAAAGCGGTGGTTTAATCTTTTCAGACTGTCACACTTCGTAATAACCTGACGCAGGTACCTACACTGTATTATAATACAATAATTATTGTGTTTTTCCCCCGTTCCGCACGGTTGTCATACAGCTGGTTTCATTGCTTACAGGCCTTTCCTAGACGGTTGCAAAAAACAAATTCATTACCTATCATCTTTGCCGCCTCGTCTCAGAATATATCTCATCAACGTCTCCCTGAAATTGCATGGATTTTTAACGTTTGTTAAATGACTCACTGCAAACTTGGAAGTTATGGAAGTTTCATCTGCAGAACCGACGTAGGAACATTTCTTTTGTTTATAGGAAAATTGAAGAATGGAATGAATTGCCTGTAGCAGCCTTTCAGGGCTGCCCTCTGACCTTAAAGAAGTTTAAGAATAATTTAAAGACAGTTAATGTTAGATAATTTGAGCAAATATTGCGAAGTATTTAAGGATCTCAAAAACTGTATTAGTGGATATTATTATTAATGTATATATTAGTAATGGGTACTATTAATGTTAGGCTTCATAATAACTGTTAATAAACTAGCTGGTAATTGACATAAGTATTGCTATACTGAATAATAAGTAGTTAGGCATTTAAAAACAAACAACATGTATATGTAATATGTTAGTTATATAACTATTCTTAATTTAACTTAAGATTATTATTGTAAGTGAATTTTGTACCTTTAAAAGCTGCCACCGGGCAACACCCAATTGCAGAGAATAAATAAATAAATAAATAAATAAATAAATAATATTAATGCATCGTTGATTTTAAGGCCACCCGGAGAAAGGGATGAAGTGAAGGAACCATATAAGCGGCCACAGACAGATGGGATACCTTGCGCGGGGTCTAAGAACTAAAGGCCCGTCCTTTTGTTTACGTAAATACCTACTTGGAGCAAGCATCTACACCATCTGTCCTGCACCGCTACACTCCACAAAGCCCAGAAGTACACCTGAAACATGAGAAAGAAACAAAATGAAAGAGAAATGAAATAGTGGCACAGGGGAAACTCCCAGCACTCGTCTACCTACCAGGTAAAACCAGGAAAACACCCAAGCTTTCAGTGGACGGTCGATGTGAATTGAACTCATAACCTTTCGAATGGAGTATCATACGATGCCGCGGAACCATCTCGCTCGGTGATTTTTAACGTTTCACAGGCGCAGAATTTCCAAAATTATATTTAAATGAATTCATTGATCTCTCAACATCATGCATATTAAATATAATCCTGTGTTATTTGCTATGTGCTTTGTAATCGTTTGGAAAACGTTTTTCGCAGCAGGTTGGTTATATTTTGACAGACACCAGTGATTTTAATCTTCTTTTCCAAGTTTCTGAACACGAATATTATTGTTTACTGTTTGCTGTGTACTACATCGAATAAAGTATGTAATTATAAGTTAAACCTCTAATAAAATAAACAGGAAATTGATTCTTGAAATTTAGTATCGGAGTAATAATTTCTGAGCTATCAATTACTTATTCACAGATTACTGCCTAGGATTGGAGCTAATACAATAAATTCTTGTTAAGGGCACATTACCCCACTCCTTCTTCATGAAAAAGTCAAGTCCTAAGTCCTAAGGTAGGTACTTCACTGAAAACTTAATTCTCTTTTTAATTCTTTCCTCCTAATTTCTATGCATGAAGCACAACTCTTAATGTTGTCAATGATCTGGAATTTTATACCTTTGATTATTTTATCCCTTAGCTACAACATTTTACCAAGCACACTGTGCTAGCTAATTGTTTTCCCATTTTCATTTTTATCCAGCCTTTTTAAAATTTATTTTATATTTATTTACGAGTTCTCCAACACGTCCAATATTTTTCCTCGTTAGATCAAATAGATCTAACACAATTTTTGTTTAACACAAAGCGTTGCATTAATCTTTTTCTTACCCCTGCATCCGCATGACGTCACTGTGTGATTTGTTATAAGAGGTGGTACACCCTAAATATTCATAAAGATTCTAGAGATGGCATCTGATGGCATCGAATTTTTAAGTGAACCTTTTTTTTTGATTTGACATATACCTACAAATTTTGCCTTTATTATTTCCATCTTCATTTTAAAATTTTCGGGCTGTTATGATGTGGTCTGTAGGTTGAAATATGTTTAGTCAAAATATTTCTTCCTAACGTTTCGTCTCTGTCTGTGAGGGACATCTTCAGAGGCAATGTACTCACGTCGCTAACTCGGAAACGTTAGGAAGAAATATTTTAACTAAACATATTTCAACCTACAGACCACATCAAAACAGCCCGAACATTTTAAAACTTAAGACTATGGACACCGGGCGTGAAAGCTTACGCATATATTAAATTTTAATGCATTTTATTCTTCTTCCTACTTCCATTGTTGCCTTATTAGGGAAACAATTTGAGACAGATACCCTAATTAGAATGATACAGAGCAAAATATCGCCTGGTGTATAACTAGTTTTACATTAACTATTTATTTATACTCTTTCATCTGGCTTGAATTTGCGGAAAATTTTTGCTTCTCTTGCAAATTTTACCTTGGTGCTATTGGGTAGATATCTATATCTCAGGTAACAGGTTTAATCTCGCTAAAGGAAGATGGAATTTTAATCTTTGTTAAATAACATTTATTTTGTGCAATTATTTCTCTCTCTCTCTCTCTCTCTCTCTCTCTCTCTGCCTACTTTAGTAAATATACATCCTTTTAGGACTACCCTCCCAGATGTAAAATCCCTCTTCACAAGATTAATTAAAGCAGAGTTTGTTATTATTATTATTATTATTGTTCACAGAGAGTAACCTTAACATTCCTGCATCACGAACAATAAAATGTACCTAACAAATTTAATTTGTAACTAAAAACTATTATGTTCACTTGCTGCCTTGTGTGTTTATTTTTATATCTTCTCAGACGCTTACTTTCAAAATAGATTACGTCTAAAGACTTTATGTTAAGATTTTATTCTGAGGCACCTTGGAAAATATCATTCTTTAAATGAAAATTGCTCTATTATCTTTTCTTTTCTCAAAAATAGCTACACAGATACTGTGCTTCAAAATTTGACATACTAACATGCCATACATATTTAAATTTTGGGTGTTCTGAAACATAATTGTGAATTGCTCTTATCAGTGAGCGTGACATTGCAGAGAAAGTATGTAGGAAACAATTTATATCTCGTTAAAATACACGATATCTTTTTTGGAGTACAAGCGTTTCCAGTATTCGCTGTTTTGCTTTCAGATTTATTCGAATTTAAATAGCATGTATACTTTGAAATGTTATGTACTGTTTTTTATGTCACGACCTGAGGACTTAATTGTATCCACTTGTTTTACAAACATCTTATGTCAAAACCTTTTAAAATCAAAAGCAAATATGCATCAGCATGTATCGAAATTATCTATGGACCTTAGTATAATTATTGTGTGACTGTGATATGAAATTGATAGACAAATTCATATAACAAATAACAGTTTTACGTGGAAGCGTAAAATCTGGCCTCCCTGTGGAAATGAAACTCAGCTGTAAATTACGTACAGTCTACTGAACAAATGAAGCTCGACCTGAATGCACATAAACTGTGAGAAGCGAGCGTGTATGAAACCAAGAGATTGTTACGTAAGCACTTGCTTCATCGCTGAGCTATGTTTCTACTGGATTAGCAACGAACGACCAGACTCTCCCGTGGATCCCCGGGCGGTGCAGGAATCCCAGTAGCTATGAGCTTTACTTTTCCTTCTCCCCTTCCACAAGCTTTTTTTTATTATAATTCCCTGCTGTAGCAGAGCCCAGAGCCCGCGGTATCGATCAAGCACTTCTTCAGCCGGGCACGAGCTGCTGAGCTGCGCGCGCAGCTTCACATACACATAGCGACATGTAGTGGCGTCAATGGTAATCAATCTCGCAGCGCCAATTGCCTCGTGGTTACTGTGCTCCAGTGGCGGATCTCTCGGGCCGAAATATTTCCAGCATTTTATTGGGCTACTGTTGCTTAAAGTATTGTAAATTATTGAACAGCCAATGTTATACTGTAGTTAAGAGATATTTGGAGATACAGTATGACATGAGAAGTAATTAAGTCCCAATTAGTACTTAATAAGTAATAGGTTAATTGCTCTGTGATACTAATTTTAGGCACTGAATTTTGAAATATATTGAATCGAATAACGCTTATCTGTTACATAAAGGCTTTTAAAGGTAAGAAAGGAATATCCCTTTTCACCCTCTGTTTTATGCCTACTTGTGGAATTTGATAACTAATTTGGAAACAAGTGAGCCATGGAAGTAGATGGAGAAGTATAAAATATACTTGATTTTCTGATCTAATGGTATTGCTAGCAAAATGGAAGCTAGCATAAGGAACAGGCCAAAAGAGCTAATGGGTATGGGGAGAAGTAGTGGTGCTGATGGGTACCTTTACATATTTAGGAAGTGGGTACCTACTATAAGAAGTAACACAAGCTTGTCAATACGTCAGAAAGAGGTCCCTAATGACAAAGGAAGCTTTAGGAAGCAAAACTAACGTTTCCTTTGACAGAAGTACCTAGGAGGAGATGAGCAATAGCTTGTGCAGAGTATAGCATGGAATAGTGTATTAAGTTTTATATTGTGACGAAGTAGAGAAGAACTGCTGAAATGTGGACATGGAGAAACATGGAGTTGGTGAATTGGACAGACAAATATATATGAGTGTTTATATATCTACTGTTCTTCCGAAGACCACACTTTCTAAGATGTATTAACTTTTATATTATGGTGAAGTTAAGAAGAACCACTGAAATGTGGATATGGAGAAAAATGGAGTTGGCGAATTGGACAGACAAATATATATGAGTGTTTATATATCTACTGTTCTTCCGAAGAGCACAATTTCTGAAATGTATTAACTTTTATATTGTGACAAAGTAAAGAACTACTGGAATGTGGACAAGGAGAAAAATGGAGTTGGTGAATTGGACAGACAAATATATATGAGTGTTTGTACACTATTCTAAGACCACAATTTCTAAAACGGTTCCTTATATGTATACAGAATCCGTTTTAGAAAATGTGTTCTGTGAAAAAAACAGTATATAAACACTCACGAAGAGGAATGGTAACTGACTGGGCATATGATGAAAAGAAACTGTGGGTAAGGCGCTTCAAAAATCATAAAATCATGTGAACGTAACAAATGATAAACGGCATGGTTCATTGTGAAGACGAAGGGAGAAATGGAGGTGGTGTGAGGGACTTACTCTTCTGCTAGAAATTATACTTTAATATTTATTAATTTATCTACTTATTTGCTCACGAAATTAAATTCCTTGACGATTCTTGACTGTACCTGTAGCGAGTCCTTTTGTGATAATAAGTGACAAACCATATTAGATTCATAATAATTGAGCCAGATTGGACGAGGAATATATTATGGTTCATATAAATTTTATTATACATGAATAGTAGGAGTAGTAATTCTATTTTTAGTTATAACAACAGCATTTATAGGTTATGTATTACCTTGAGGACAAATATCTTTCTTTTTGAGGAGTTACAGTAATTACCAATTTATTATCAGCTATCCCTTAGTAGTAGCAGAGTGTGGCACATATCTCGTTTGGTTGATGATTACGGAAGATTAACTATCCTCAACCAACATATTACGCTTTCTACCTATGTGCTATGCTGAAAAGGCAATAAAACCGAAACACGATAGAAAAATTTAATTAAGTTAAGTTTTAAATTTTTGATGTGAGTCCAGGTGTAGCATATAGCCCTCTAACTACGCTTTATTGCGACATGTATAGATAGATCTTAACGTCCTTTAACCTGCTTGTCATGCCGGCCGATGAATGAAATTGGTGAAATGATGCTCAAATGATCTCGGTGTCCATGGAACTTAAAGTTATTCGACACTGTCTTCTCAGGATAAGGTAGAAACATCGAAACAAAAACTCTTATCCAAGTAACTCATCCTAAGCGAGATTCGAACTCGCGACCTGTTGAATATTGTTTTGTCCACTTAATTTTAGCGGTATTGGTTTGCATTTTAAGATATACTTACACTTTTTCTACGCAAAAGTAAATCACTTATAAAAACAAGTCGACAAATGCTAGACATGAGCTTTTGAAACAATTAGAGAGATAGAGATAAACATGGAGAGTAAGACTGAAAGACAATTGCTTAACATTCTTTTTCTAGATCACGAATTCAAAAAAGAATAAAACAACAACAAAAACTGATTTCTAAGTTATATTTCTGAAATCAATTTTGTTTTTAACTTTCCAAATATATATTAATCTATATTTTAAGATGCCTGATTGGATTTCTAGATATCCAAATGACGGAGAAGTTTGGGGCTTATATAATTCCAACCACTGGTTTCCCATGTTTATATCGTTTAAGCTTAGAGATAACTGAAACATTACTGTGATAGAATTATGACGTTTGTTATACAATATGTTATTTGATATGTGTGTAATATAAAATATAATGTATAATGAAGTATCACACCTTTTTGTGTAGTCTTAATGGATTTATTGCACTAATATGAATGGAAGTTGAACTGAGCTAAAACACGTTTCCTTAAAGCGAGGAAACGGTATTTAAAAAGCATACCTACATATTATATAGACTTTAAATGTGCATTTAAGAAATCTTTGCATTTTATTTCATTTAATATTTTAAAAGCTCTAGATAATTATGACGATTTTTATTCTCTCCGCAACGTATTATGTGCGTAGTAAACAGAGAAGATGCTGCATTCCACCCAAAAATTCGATGTCGAGATTTCACCGGAAATACATATTTTGAGGTATCCTGAATATATAAAGCAGAAAGTATTTTAAAAAAAAAATCTAATGTGTTGCACTCACACGACTTTCTCTAGCAGTTCCATAAGAAAAGATTATAGTTATATACGTCATGTTAATCAAAATAAACATTACCAGAATTGGCCTTATTATTAAAGGAATACATCAGGTTAAAGTGATAGAGCTAAGTGAAACAATTGAATATCGGTTCTCTTTGCTTGCTAGGATTAACAAATGAGAGAGGAAAAGAAAGACGTCGTCTGTAACCAATATCAAAAACGGTTAATTCTACAACAAACAAAAATATTTTCAAATTCATAAAATTAAAAGTGTCAAAAATGCGCTTACTTAGTATGATTAATATATACTATAACATCACAATTTTGGTTTAGAAAGTTCAAGTATGTATTGTACATATGTGATGAAAATTTCAGCTTTGCAGCTCTCATACTTTCTGAGAAAAAGGTACCTACACAAAAATCCAAAAATGCTGTTTGGAGAAAAATGAATTTAAATACACAAATATTCTAAAAAGGGGTATTGTATAACAGCTTTAAAGAAATTCAGATTAGCATTTAAATCATATTTAAATTGATTAAAAGCCTAAGTATACATTTTTTACTTTCTCCATACGCACTATGTACATAGTGTATAGAGAAAGTATTGCACTCCACCCAAAAATTCGATACCGAGATTTCACCGGAAATATGTTTTAGGGTCCCCAATATCCAAAAAAAGCATTTTCACAAAAAGGTCCGCGTGTGTGTGTGTGTGTGTGTGTGTGTGTGTGTGTGTGTGTCCGTGTGTCCGTGTGTCTGTGAACACGATAACTCAAAAACGAAAAGTCGGTAAAATACCAAACTTGGTATTTAAGTTTAATATCTTCCAGGGATGCGACACGAAGATTTTGAAAAAAAAATCCCCCACCTCAACTACCCTTTACATGGAACTTTTTTCGAAAATTTTGATTTTCTCAAAAGTAGTTCTAACGATTTTGATTAAAATTTCGGATATTAAACATATTTACCTGACAAATAAAATGTATATCTTGAATTTTCTGGGAATAGCCTCTGAAGAGTAGTTTATGCTGGATGAATTTTACTAAATTTTGAATAACTGCTAAACCGTAAGAGATAGACAAAACCTTACTACACAAAAAATGTAGAGCACATTAAACACACAATTTATGTAATATACATTTTTTCGTGGAGTTCGTCGTTTTTGTGACATTCCTTATTTTTGGTTTCTGCTATGAAAAACGTATACTTTTCTCATACAGGAACTTGTCAACTTCTGTCCATATAAACAAAGGAATTTCATTGCCATAGCAACCAGCTTTTGACTATCACTTTAACCTACGGTTGTCCCTTATTTCGCTTCAACTTACAAGGAAGTAAGTAATAAGACTATTTCTGCTAATTTTTTCTGATTAGCATAAAGTATATAGAAGTATAAGCTTTTTAAGAATTATTTGTTGCAGGGATATGGAGAAAGTCATGTAAATGGTACGCACTATGTACATAGTGTATAGAGAAAGTATTGCACTCCATCAAAAAATTCGATACCGAGATTTTAGGATCCCCAATGTTCCAAAAAAAAAGCATTTTCACAAAAAGTGTGTGTGTCCGTGTGTCAGTGTGTCCGTATGTCTGTGAACATGATAACTCAAAAACGAAAAGTCGGTAAAATACCAACCTTGGTATTTAAGTTTAGTATCTTCCAGGGATGCGACACGAAGATTTTGAGAAAAATCCCCCCACCCCCAACTACCCTTTACATGGAACTTTTTTCGAAAATTTCGATTTTCTTAAAAATGGCTCTAACGATTTTGATTCAACTGTTGTATATTAAAGATATTTACCTGCCAAATAAAATATATATCTTGAATTTTTTGGGAATAGCCTCTGAAGAGCAGTTTGTTCGGGATGCATTTTTCTGAATTTTGAATAACTGCTAAACCATAAGATATGGAGAAAAAAAAAACTTACTGCACAAAAAATGTAGAGCACGTTAAAACACACAATTTATGTTATATACATTTTTTCGTGGAGTTTGTCGTTTTTGAGACATTCCTTATTTTTTGTTTGTGCTATGAAAAACTTATACTTTTCTCATGCAGGAACTTGTCAACTCCTATCCATATAAACAAAGGAACTTCATTGACATTGCAACCAGCTTTTGACTATCACTTTAACCTATGGTAGACCCTTATTTCGCTTCTACTTACAAGGAAGCAAGTAATAAAACTGTTTCTGCTAATGTTTTTCTAATTAGCATAAAGTAAATAGAAGTATAAGCCTTTTAAGAATAATTTGTTGCAGGTATATAGAGAAAGTCATGTGAATGGTACACATCAGATTTTTTAAACTAGAAATAACAGAGATTTTATTAGTGTCCAAAACAAAAAATGCTATTTTTTAGCATTTCAGAATACCTTGCCTTGTGTTCAGCATCTTTCAATGATAAAGCACGAAGACTTTCAAGAAAACCCCTCCATCCAAATTACCCTTTACATGGAAACGTTTTTGAAAATTTTGTTTCTTTTTAAAAATGCCTCTAACAATTTTGATTAACCACCATATATTAAATATGTTTATTTGATAAATAAAATGTATATCTTGAATTTCCTGGGAATAGTCTCTGAAGTGCCCTTCATTTTGGATTATTTTGCATAATTCGTAAACCATAAGAGATAGACTAAATCTTACTACACAGAATAATAAGAATTAAGAATAGTTTGTTGTTTTGAATGTAGCAAAGCTTTCAAGAATTTGAATAAAAGCTCAGAGATGTTGAAAATATCAGATATAATATTAGCCTGGGACAATTCAGATTCTCAGTACAGATATTACTGAAATAATTAATCTCAGGAAGCCATGCTGTTTGTAGTGCATATCTTACAGACCTTTATTTTCTCTTAACTAAACCTTTGTACATACTTGTTAATCATCAGTAGAATAGTTACTACCTTTCTGATTACTTTGATTTATCCTTTCTTCTTAAACTTATTTGTTATAGCTTATAACCACATTTGAGAAAATTAAAAACTACTTATATGTTTTAGTGAAAACGAGACAGTTGAAGTACGTTTCTAATGACGTGGGGCTCAATCATTTGCCTTATCAGAGTTTGTTTTGTTTTTTTAAAGAAACTTAATTTTCGTTTTGTTTAGTTACCTTCTCTAGCCCAATACATATGTACAATGTACACAGGGATAGAGAAGGCATTGTAAAAATTTTGATGTCGAGATTTCAACGGAAATATATGTTTTGGGGTCCCCTGAGTCCAAAAAAAAGCATTTTTAAAAAAAGGTTCTTGTGTGCATGTGTGTTTGTGGACAGCATAGTCCCAAAACGAAAGGACCTTTAAATACCAAACTTGGTGTTTGGGTTTAGTATCTTCCAAGGATGCGACTCGAAGATTTTAAAAAAAAATCCTCCCAACACAAACTACCCTTTAGATGGAAAAAAATTCGAAAATTCTGATTTTCTTAAAATTGGCTCTAACGATTTTGATTAAAATCCCGTATATTAAAACTATTTATATCCGAAATAAAATGTATATCTCGAATTTTCTGTGAATAGCCTCTGAAGACCTCTTTATTTTGGATGAATTTTGCCGAATTTTACTTAAATGCTGAACCGTAAAAGATAGACAAAAACTCACTACACAAAAAATGTACATCACGTCAAATCACATAATAATTTATATCCTTTAATTCATGTTTTCGTTGTGGGGATAACCTTTTCTGAGATATTCCTTGATATTGATTTCAATTGTGAAGTACTTAAACTTTTCTCAGACAGGAAGTGTCCGTTTTTCTTTTGTTCTACTCCTGGGCAAGCAAAGAAGCGGTTTGCAATGACAATCGCATAACGATAGCTTTTAATACATTTGACTATCACTTTATTCTAGTGCATTTCTTTAGTTCCCTTTTACTTATAAGGAACTAAGTAATAAGAACATTCTGCTAGTGTTTATTTCTATTAGCATTGTGTGGAAAGAAGAATAATCTTTTGTAGGAAGTTTGTAGAACAGCTAGAGAAAGTCATGTGAGTGTAACACATAAGATTTTTTTTTGTTTTATTGAGACTTATTGTTTCTGATTTTTTCCACTTTACGCAATAAGGAAAATTAATTTTGAGTTGTAAAAGTGCAAGTAGAAGCAGCAAAGTAGCAAAGAGCCGAATCCCGGCATGCTGATCAGATGGTAATGATAATTTAAAATGCTTTAAATGCTAGGCAGGCATAACGCATCCCATCACTAGAAGAACAACAAGACTATTAATATATTCCAATCCATCAGCAACCAAAGATAAAAACATATAAAAACAAATAAATTAAAAAATAATAAAAATCTAACGTGATCCATTCACATGAGTTTCCCTACCTGTTCTGCAAACAAACTATTGTTACAAAAGATTATTCTTCCACAGAGTGATTTATGTAGAAGTGACACATTTATTTCTTTAATTATTCCGTTGTAAATTCATTCAATGACCCAACTTTAGCACCAAATTAAGCAGAATGTTCTGGAGTTTCGTTTCCTTGTCACCAGATACGCAGATGTTTATGTTTGATTCCTAATTGCATTGTTGGAAGCTGTTTCGACATTTTGTTCTTGTAGTCAACACGAAAATGCAGTACGATGTAGAGCTGAGTCAAGGATATTTCCAGCAAGATGGTGCTACATGCCATACATCAAATGAATCCATGAACCTAATTGCAAGTTTCTTTGACGACAGGATAATTTCCAGGAACCTGAGGTCACCGAGATCTCCGGATTTGACATCGCCGGACTTCTTGCTATGGGGTTACTTAAAATACAAGGTTTACGTCCCCAGACATTGGGCGATCTGAAGCACATCACAAAGGAGATTCAAGCTGTGGACAACAGAGTCCTCCAACGAGTGGCCAGTAACATGGAACGACGTGTTGAGTTGTGTCTTATGCAGGATGGAGGACATTTTCAACATGCTATAGAGGTAAATAATCTCCCAAAATTCCTCTGCAATTTAAGTATATTTAGCTGTCACTAGCAAAACACGTTTTGAAAAAATTAAAGAAAGAAATGTGTCAGCTCTATATAAATCACCCTGCTAATCGAGATATGCATCAGCAAGTATGAGCGTATTCCTTATAAGTAGAAGCGAACTAATGGATTACACTAGGCTAAAGTGATATTCAATTCTTTTAAAAGCTGTCGCCAGCGATTGACTTTGATATTAGGTCCCCTTTTAAGGATGAAGACTTTCTGTTGACAAAAATATAAGTATTTTAAAATTAAAACCAGTAAAGGGGAATATCTCGGAAATGGTTAGCTCCGTAACACATAAATAGTGTGTTTTAGCGAGATCTACATTTTTTGTAGAGGAAAATGTTTGTCTATCTCTTACTGTTTACTGTTTATGCAAAGTTGTTGAGAATGGGCAGGGCCTCAGGGGCTCTTACCAGAAAATTCAAGATATACATTTTTATTTTTCATGTAAATGTCTTTAAATACGGTAGCTTAATCAAAATCGTTGGAGTTATTTTTGAGAAAGTAAACATTTGCGATCATTTTTCACTAAAGGTTAGCTTGGGGTGTGGGAATTTTCTTGAAGATCTTCGTTTCGCATCCTCGGGACATGCTGAACTTCAATATCAAGCTTGACATAAAATTGACTTTCTTCCTTTCTTCCTTCCTTTTTTTTTTTTTTTTACTATCCTGTTCTCAGACACACCCAAACGTGAGTGGGCAGAATTGTTTCTAAAGACCTTTATTTTGAATTCAAGAGAAAAAAAAAAACAAGTATTTTTACTGAAACATCGTATCGAATTTTTGGGTAGAGTGCAATACCTTCTCTACTTATGACCCTACTACGTACAAACTAGAGAAACGAAGCAAACCTTATGATTATAAAAATATTGTAAATGTAATTTATAAAGAACTACAAAGGATAATGTCGTTTAAGCAGAAAAATGAGAAAAACAGCAGGAAACACTCAGAATCCAACGATAATAGAATCAAAGCCATAGGAGTGAATAATACAGTTTGCCAACTTGCATCACCTGGTTACATAAATTAGCTTATGCAATCAATGTGATTCATACCGGAAGAAAGAAGCAGAGAAATGTACATGTATATCCACAAAGATTAGAGAAAATTGTATTGAAATCAAAAAATAAAACACGTTTTAATCTAGTGTCTTCAGTCCTTGGTAATTTATGAGAACGATATAATTAGTGCTTGTATTATTTTAAGTATGCTAAAATTAAAATGTATACTTGATGAAATTTAAAATTATTATTTAATGTGCATATTGAAATGTTAAAATGAATTTACGAATTTTAGAAAATAGTCTGAATGTTTGCACGTGTTTTCAATCACACACAGTCTAGACTTCCAACTATGTCCATCAAATGATTGTTTTATTATTGTATTTGCTTAATGTTTAATGAATATTGTAGATATATTTCTTTATTTCCGGACGCTGTCTAAAATTAATTATATAACATTTCAAGCATGTTATTATCTTCCAACACATTACATGTATTTTGTGAACTTTATGAAATTCCTCAAGGGCAGTCGAAATGGGATTTTCATAATTTTTTTACATTTTTCATATTTTAATTGCATATGAATATTTAAAAGTTCTCGCTCATTTTGGTATATCTTTCTGCGTAGTAATTTTTTAAAAGCATTCTGGTACATTCACTTCGTGAAACATCAAAAGCATTTTAAATATTAGTGTCAGAAAAGATATATTTTTTTATTTTGATCGCAAAATTTTAATTTATCTGTTGGCAGAATTGTCATCCCGCTCATATTTCCTTCATAACTTTAATAAAACATGTAACCTAATTTTCCAAACACAACGTATGTTTGAAAGCAATTTATGGAGAAGCAACATTTTCTATACAAATGTTCCATTATCTCAGAAACTAATTGACATTAAGGGCTGTTATTTTTACCACACATTTGTATCTAAATACGCTTTATTGTAACAAAAAAGTTTATATGTAAACAAATTAGTTATCTTTTTAAAATATAACAATCATTATTACTTTCTCTACACGTACTATGTTCATAGTGCATAGCGAAGGTATTGTATTCCACCCAAAAATTCGATACCGAGGTTTCGCCGGCAATACGCGTTTTGGGTCTCCCTGAATCCAAGAAAAGCATTTTTGGAAAAAGGTCCGTGTGTATGTGTGTGTGTGCGTGTCTGTGGACAGCATAGCTCAAAAACAAAAAGACCGTTAAATACCAAACTTGGTATTTAAGTTTGGTACCTTCCAAGGATGCGACACGAGGATTTGCAAGAAAATCCCCCCACCCCCAACTACCCTTTACATGGAAATTTTTTCGAAAGTTTTGATTTTCTCAAAAATTGCTCTAATGATTTTGATTAAAATATCGTATATTAAAGATATTTACCAGATAACTATTATGTATATCTTGAATTTTCTGAGAATAGCTGTGAAGACTACTTTATTCTGGAGGAATTTTGCATAACTGCTAAACCGTAAGAAATGGACAAAAACTTATCATACAAAAAATGTAGTACCCATTAAAACACACAATTTATGTTATATAAATTTTTAGATATTCCTTTGTTTTTGGTTTCAGCTTTGAAAAACTTATACTTTTCTCATACAGGAATTTGTCAATTCGTGTACAACTTCAGTCACCTAGTAACCAGCTTTTGACTTCACTTTAACCTATGATACTTCCTTATTTCGCTTCTGCTTACAAGGAAGCAAGTAATAAGACTGTTTCTGCTAATTTTTCTCGATTAGCTTGAAATAAATAGAAGAATAAGCTTATTAACAAAAATTTGTTACACAGAAGCAGAGAAAGTCATGTGAATGGAACACATCAGATTTTTTTCAATAAAATTGTAAGAGCTTTATTTAGAAAAATTATACCTTTCCTTCTAGAGCACATAAGTATTCTATCTTTCATCAATCAACTGCAAAGGAATTGCTAAATATATCTTGAAAAATGTAGCTCATTATATTAAACTGTTGCTGACATAATGGGTCAAACTTTTACATTGGCTCGATTGGACGTTTCGACTAAGGGACACGGTTACCTACTAGCGGCGTGCATGTCCGAACTTCAGCCAAGAAACCAAGATGTATGAACCTGAGCCTTGCTGTGTATGTAACTTTCAAACCGTATGAGGAGAGTTTTTATCTGGAATACTTAACACGTCTGGTTGCATGGTTTAATGTTATTGTGTGATATTCGCTACATTCTACATGTGTATTTTAATAATATTTGATGTAATAATGGAATGGAAGAGGAGCAAGAGGAATTCCTTGTCTTATAAGAGAAGAAAAAAAATCTGATGTGCTCCATTCACATGACTTCCTCTATATCTCTACAACAAATTATTATTAGAAGGCTTATGCTTCTATTTACTTCATGTTAATCAGGAAACAATTAACAGAAATAATCTTATTGCTTGCTTCCTTGCAAGTAGAAGAGAAATAAGGGAGTACCATACGTTAAAGTGAAGTCAAAAGCTGGTTGCTATGTCACTGAAGTTCCTTTGTTTGTATGGACAGGAGTTGACAAGGTTTTTGTAAAGCTGAAACCAAAAAACAAGGAATATCTAAAAAACGATCAACTCCATGAAAAAGCGTACATAACATAAATAGTGTGTTTTAAGGTGCTCTACATTTTTTGTGTAGTAAGTTTGGTTTAGCAGTTATACAAAATTCCGTAAATTTCATTCAGAATAAAATAAACTTCAGAGGCAATTCCCAAAAAATTGAAGATATACATTTTATTTGTCAAATAAATATCTTTAATATACGATATTTTAATCAAAATCGTTAGAGCCGTTTTTGAGAAAATCAAAATTTTCGAAAAAAAGTTCCATGTAAAGGGTAGTTATGGGTGGGGGGATTTTTCTCAATATCTTCGTGTCGCATCCCTGTAAGATACTAAACTTAAATATTCAGTTTGGTATTTTACCAACTTTTCGTTTTTGAGTTATCGTGTTCACAGACACACGGACACACTGACACACGTACCTTTTTCTGAAAATGCTTTCTTTTTTTTTTTTTTTTTTTTTTTGATACAGGGGACTCTAAAAATATATTTCCGGTGAAATCCCGGTACTCCAGACCCATGGCAAACAGCAGCAAGGAATACTGTGGAGAGTGGAAGCCGCAAAATTGGCAAGAACAAGGCACTACTTACTGGAAGTAAAGCCGATTTCCCACGGTCAAAATTTGGTCCAAAATGTTTTATACAACATGAATGTTGGGTACAATTTCTCCGTACCATTCCCATGGGAGTGTGTATTGGTCCAAACATTTCTCGCATGCACATGAATAGCTGATAGAAAATGGTGAAGGTTGCTGATCCACAATTGTTTACGTTCGCTGTCGCTAGCTTAGTTTATGTATCCATTGCAAGAGCATATTATAATAGAAAGAAAATATCAATAAAGAGGCGTTGGTGCACTAGACCGTAACTGGAACGTAGGAATGCAGGCCAAGGAAGAGGTGTACTACATATGCTGCAAAATGAACTCGTTTCTGACCCAGTAAATTATTTTAACTTCCTTATAATGGACGAAAATTTGTTTGGACAGTTACTGTCCTTAGTTGAGGCAAAATCAAGCGCCAAGACACAAATATGAGACAGTTCATACCAGCAAATCAAAGATAAGACCACGTTTTTATATTTTTGTTGAGAAAAGAAGGTTAGGTACAAATACATTTGCAGGGGTTATAAGTACCCTAGTCATTATTTCATAAATCTCTGCCGCACAAAAAAAGTGTATTTCAACCATTGCTCAGCTACTATAGCCCTATTAGGACGAAGTCTACAAGATGCAGCAAAGTTTCACACAATCACGTTGGCGGGAAGGAAGATCCAGCGCTAGCTGCCATCTTATTACGTCATTATCGGTTGATTTCATACTTTTGGACAAAAAATTAGAAACCACTGTATCGTGTTGTAGCGAACTGGAATTAGACCAAAAAATACGACGGAAATTGTATACAATGAAATTATCCGATGTCCTACGATTTAATTTGTAGTTTGAAGAGTTTTGGACCAAAATATTTCACCGTGGGACATCGGCTTAAGAATGGTTTCAGTCCATACACAGCCAAGTTTGAGGCCTGTCGTTTTTGCAGACAAAAGGTGCACCAAGTGGGGTCACATTACTATCAGGCTTCGGCATACAAAAAGCCATTTATGCAATGAGTGGCAAAAACTGCTTGAAACAAAGAACTATAAACAATCATCTGTTTAACACATGTTCACATATTACAATAGAGTCGTCATTCCCTCTATTAATTCAAATGTGAACTTATCTTTGATATTTGGATATTAAAACCAATTTTTACTTTCTCTAGCCCCGTATGTACAATGTACATAGAGATAGAGAAGATATTGCACTCCACCCAAAAATTCGATACCGAGATTTCACCGGAAATATATGTTTTAGGGTCCCCTGTATCCAAAAAAAGCATTTTCAGAAAAAGATCTGTGTGTGTGTGTGTGTGTGCGTCCGTGTGTCTGTGAACACGATAACTCAAAAACAAAAAGTCGGTAAAATACCAAACTTGGTATTTAAGTTTAGTATCTATCTTCCAGGGATGCGACACGAATATTTTGAGGAAATTCCCCACACCCCAAACTACCCTTTACATGGAAAAAATTTCGAAAATTTTGATTTTCTTAAAAATGGCTCTAACGATTTTGATTAAAATACCGTGTATTAAAAATATTTACCTGACAAATAAAATTTATATCTTGAATTTTCTGACAATGGCCTCTGAAGACTACTTTATTCTGGATGAATTTTCCGGAATTGTGCGTAACTGCAAACCGTAAGAGATGAACAAAAACTTACTACATGAAAAATGTAGAGCACGTTAAAACACACAATTTATGTCATATACATTTTTTTCGCGGAGTTGATCATTTTTAAGATATTCTTAGTTTTTCGTTTCTGCTTTGAAAAACATACATTTCTCATACAGGAATTTGTGAACTCCTGCCCATACAAACAAAGGAACTTCAGGTACATAGCAACCAGGTTTTGGCTATCATTTTAACCTATGGTACTCTCTTATTTCGCTTCTACTTACAAGTAAGCAATTAAGAAGACTATTTCTGCTAATGTTTCTCAATTAGCATGAAGTAAATAGAAGCATAAGCTTTTTAACTACAATTTGTTGTAGAGATGTAGAGAAAGTCATGTGAATAGTAATATCAGATTTTTAGTACTGAGTATTAGTGCAGATGAGTGCTGTTCGCAAGTGTAATAAAATCACACACTAGATAAAGAAGAAGGGGGGGGGGACGGTCAAATTCTTTCCTTAGTTCGTAGTTCGAAGCGATATTTGCTCCCTGGGATGGATAGCCTTACTTGCCTTACTGAAGTTTCAGTCGATCTAGTTCATAGAGGTGAGTAAATCCTTGTTTACAAAATACAACAAAGGAAGGGAATTTGTTGTAATAAAAGGATAATGGCGTAGTTGAACTCAGAGCAAGTCAACAACTTTTATTCTAATTAACATCAACTATAATAATCAGTAATTATTTTGTAACTATGGGCCCATTTGGAAGTAGCATCTTTATTCGAGTTATATATCCCTTTGGATATAATACTGAGCAAGGAGCATGCCTATTTTTTATTTATTCTGAGATGCTTTGTTTATGCTTAAGTGTTATAGCTTCTTAATTTGCATGGTCATTATTTAGGGTTCACAAAACGGATTATTTTTCATAAAATTAATTTTATTTATACATGTGTTTATACGAAATGCATATGGCCAGAAGTGTAATACGTAACTTATGCATGTTATATAAATAAGAATCATTTATATAGGAACAATAATAGGTGCGTTAGACACGAAAAATATGTGTGACAGTCCGTGAGCCTAGTTACCCATTTATTCGATAACCGTACAGAATTTCTACCTGTGACTGAAATATCGTATAAAGGAGAGAGTATCCAGTAAATAAACGGCAAGGTCGATGGAACTTAGCTTGCCTGTTTTCTAAGAAGTAAACTTCGGTAGTGACCACACTACCACCACCACCAACAACAACAACAACTTCCATAAATGAGGTATTTTCCCATTCCTTCTTCAAGAAACTCTTTAATGTTTCCATTTTAGTTTGGTCGTCCTCTTGTTCTTTTCCCAATTACCGACTTGTGTATTGTTATTGTTTTAAATAGACCGTTATTCTATCTATAGTTTATTTCCAGTTTCTTATTACTCTATTATAAGCTATATATTTCTATATATTCTATTATAATGTCTTTTTGACTCAAAAGTAGTTCACTGTGCGCTAACACTGCAGTCACTCACAATTCAGTACAATTCACAACACAACACTGCAATCGTTCCTTTTTTTATAGCAGGAAACGACGTCACAGAATTTTTGCAAACTTATCGAATATACTGGAAGCCGAAGCTTGGAGGAACATCTCGAAGATCGAGAAGAATCATGATACGATGCCTCACATACCTAGGCGAATATGAGAGCAGTCATATGCATGTGCGTGCTAGAGAAATTAATCAAATTTTCAAAACCATTCTGATTCATCCTCTGTCTCCTTTCACCCTATCTTTCCCTAGGTTCAAAATTCGCAACTTGGTTTCTTTCGAAAAGAAATCCAAATCACGTCGCAAGAGATGAGAACTGCTGGCATAACGAATGTTTAATATGTCATACTGTTACAGTTAGTGGTCGTCTCCTTAGCGCGGTGGTAGCGCAGGTGCCTACCAAGCGGGAGACCTGGGTTCGATCCCCAGTACCGGCGTGGGGATTTTTCCCCCGCTGGGAGACCTGGACCGGGGTGCACTCAGCCTCGGGAGGTCCCTGGGGGGCCAATTGAGGAGCTACTTGATGGAGAAGTAGCGGCTCCAGGTCGTGAGGACCGCATTAACCGGCCGGGAGGGGCTCGAGGCGCTGACCACGTCTCACCCTCCAATACTGCACCCCATCCATGACGTCTGTAGTGGACCGAGATGGGGGACGCAGCGGCCGGGCGGTAGGCCAAGGCTCCCCGTGAGCTGTCGTGCCATGGAGTTATTATGTTACAGTTAGTATAGGAATTCTAAAATATCCTGTACATGTTTACACGTTTTGTGTAAATGATGACGCAAATATAAGCACATTTCAAAGGTAGTTAGTTAGAATTGAATCGGAGTATTTACAGTACATTTTCTCAAAAGTAATTTTAATTTATTTTTTTTAAAGTAAAACCAATGCCAAAAGGCTGAGAAATCCGTGGTGTTTTGTTTCCGTGGTTAGTAAAGCAAATGTGGTGCAGACTCGTTACCAAATAGATATTATATATCTATTAATAAAGTGAAGGTTTTAGACCTCCATACGTCTGCACGTTGAAATTCCAGAACTAATATATATCTCCTGAAGATAATATCCTTATCTGTAAAACTCATATTTTTTCAATATTGCTTGATTACTGGGCATTCATATGAATGCCGGCATTCAGCATTTTGAACCATATAATAGAAAAAGAAAATGCTAAAGCACGACAAAACAAGATGCACTTCTGAAGCTTTGATAAGATGGAATATCATTCTTAACTTATTCTCCGAAATTATATGTAAGAAAATGTAGATTTTGTAAAACTCTTTATTCTTCTTTCTTGCTTAAAGTAAAAGGCTGCTCTTTAAGTTAAAGGACACTCATCGCACAATCTGCAAAAACTGTAGTTTATTTTATGTACCGAAATGTATATATCTATCAAACCATCTTGGTATTAAACGATATTGTGATTACGTGTACCATTATACCCACAAATTGCTTCTGACTGTGATGTCAGCTATGCCAATTGTAAGGGTACGTTCAGAGACCATGATTTTTAGATTACGGTGTGAAATGTAGTATTTGACACTATCCTTTGGTACCTTCAACTTTCTGCCTCGGAAGTTAAATGAGACACTTGCAATTGTCCGTTCCATTCTCAAGATGATTATTTATTGAAAGCTTTAAAACTTGAGTTATACATCATTCAGTTTCATAAGGTAAGCCAAAAGTTGAAAAAAAAATCGTTTATTTGCTTTTTGCATAATTAAATAGTCCATACTTTCCTGCACATTTTAGTACGTCGTTAACCGCAAATGTAAGTGCATTTAAATGACTTTTAAAAATATAGCACAGCTGTCATTTATTAGGTCCCTTAGCATCCATTTACAAGATTTTTAATACGTCTAGAACTATTTACCCAAGGAAACTGCAAAATGGCTTGTTTTTTAGAGCAATTTCTGCTGCTATGGTTGGCATGACTGCCGTCTTCATTATTCTCACTATCCTTGGAAGCATCGATTCCCTTGAGTTTGTTATTCTATGGCTTGAGTTTTGTTTGTTGTTTGTGCACTTATCAAACTGAAAATGTAGTTGTGTCAAAACATGACAAAACCTAAAGGTATTTTTAAGAAACGTAAGAACAAGGGCAATAGATTCCACAAAACCGTGTCCTTGCTTGGAGCAGGCAATGAAAATAATGATACTCAACCATGTAGCAGTTCACCAAGTGCAACTCCTCCAAGGGCTTCTAAGGGGAAGTTAACAAACAACTTTAAAGTTGGATTAATTGTTTTTTCACACAAGTCGTGTGTAGGACAGGAGTTGGATAGGTATGTTGCCGGGAGATGCGTGGTTCAAATTCCGGCTATTGCATTGAATTTTTCAGTTTGACTCTACCTATCCAACTTTAAAGTTGTTTTTCTCAGAATTACATTTTTTTAAACATTTGTTCCATTTACTTAGGAAGTATTCAAGATATATGTATGAAACTTTCACAGATTACAAAACCACTACAGGAAAGCTGTGGATCTACAAACACAGTAATTCATTTATTGAGCTCCACGTAATGATTATTACTTTCTCTACACGTACTATGTACATAGTGTATAGAGAAGGTATTGTAATGCTCCCAAAAATTCGATACCGAGATTTCACCGGAAATACTGTTTTTAGACCTCCTGAATCCAAAAAAAAAAGCATTTCAAGAAAAATTTCCGTGTGCTTGTGCATGTGTGGTGTGTGTATATGTGTGTGTGTCTGTGGGCAGCATAGCTCAAAAACGAAAAGTCCGTTAAAAACCAAACTTGATATTTAGATTTGGAATCTTCCAAGGATGCGACACGAAGATTTTCAAGAAAATCCCCCCACTCCCAACTACCCTTTACATGGAACTTTTTTTTCGAAAATGTTGATTTTCTAAAAAATGGCTCTAACGGTTTTGACTAAAATATCGTATATTAAAGATATTTACCTGACAAATAAAATGTATATCCTGAATTTTTTGGGAATAGCCTCTGAAGACTACTTTATTCTGGATGAATTTTGCATAAGTACTAAACCGTAAGAGATGGACAAAAGCTTAACACAGAAAAAATGTAGAGCACGTTAAAACACACAATTTATATATATATATATATATATATATATATATATGTATATATATATATATATTTTGTGGAGTTGATCGTTTTTGAGATATTCCTTGTTTTTGGTTTCAGCTTTGAAAAACTTATACTTTTCTCATACAGGAATTTGCCAACTCGTGTCCATACAAACAACCAAACTTCAATCACATAGCAACCAGTTTTTGGCTTTCACTTTAACCTATGTACCATACATACCTTATTTCGCTTCTACTTACAATAAAGCAAGAAATAAGACTATTTCTGCTAATTTTTCTCGATTAGCATGAAATAAACAAAATAATAAGCTTATTAACAATAATTTGTTACAGAGATATAGAGAAAGTCATGTGAATGGAACACATCAGATTTTTTTTAAATTAAAAATCAAGAAAAAATTAAAGGATAAGAAAAAAAAATAATAAATTGCTTCAGACTGCAAATACAAACTTCATTGTAGATCAGTGCTCTCTGCAAGGATCATATAACATGCTGTAGAAGTGCCATGTAAGTACATGTAATAGTTTCAGAGAAAATGGGTCATTTAGTTGTACAATTTAACAAGGGCGAGATAGGGTATACCGTCTCACCAAATTATTTCAGCTTGAATTATACATAAAACATTATAGCATATTTGTGTCAGGCTGAGAGAATTTTCCACTTCCGATGGCGTATTAAAACGTTTTGTTACACAATTTAAATTGAATTATATTGAAGTGGACATCCAAATCACTTAGTACATTTGTTTCAAACTGTATACTACTTTTACTTAAAATGTTTATAACCCATTTATGATGCGTATAACACAAATTGGAGAGTTAGGGTTCCACACAAAAATGCGGGACAGAAAACTGTCATGGTATATTTTGAGGACCCCTGAATGAAAATGGTTATTTCTATAGCTACACACAAAATTGTTTTATGGTGTATATATACAATACATAACATAGGTATACGTGCATAACTCATAAAGGAGGACAAATATATACCCAATTGCATAGGTAATTAAAATATGTTCCTTATGCAGATGCCAGCGAAAATTATCAAGGAATATATCCTTTCCAAACGTATATTTGCATAAACATTGAAGCTATTTTAATGGCCATTAACTGATAATAAACTTTCAAAGGCTGGAAAGAGGAATTATATCTCGTATTTTCGCAAATACCTGTGAGGGCCTCTTCATTTTTATTTATTTTTTCGTGTAATTGGAGAGCAATCACGTGTGCTTGCTCAGGAAAAACATGTGAACCGCATAAAAATAGCTAGAGTTTGAAACATTTAAAGCTTAAGTGAAGGTCAAATGTTATCAGGAGTTGAACGTGATTTGATGTCTATGAAATTCTGTTCTCGTTTCATAAACCATTCGAGAAAGGTGTAAGTATATTAAAATAACAAGGAATATATGACTATATAAATATTTAACTCAAAAATTCATTTTACTTAAATTGTATGTTGATAACTATTTATCAGTTATTCAAAATACCTTCACAATGAAGAATACTTCAGAGGGACTCAGAAAAATATCACAAAATTCAAGATATAAATTACAATTTTCATGAAAATATTTTAAACATATAGTGATTTAATCAAAATCAATACAACCATTTTAGAGAGAATAAAGAAATTTCGAATAATTTTCATGTAAAGAATAATTGGGTTGGGAGGATTTCCTCCAGAAATCTTCCTGTCACATCCTTGGAAGATGTCGAACATAAATGTCAAGTTAGGTATTTAACAATTTTAGTTTTCGATTTATGCTGTTGACACACATACATATGGACGTTTTTCTAAAATTTTATTTTTATTTTTATTAATACAGGACACTTCATATTTCTAATGCAATTTTGATGCTTTTGTATGGAATAGAATATTTTCCCTATTATATACTTATTAGAGAAAGTATAAATAACGTAACTAGATATTTAAAAGTCTGATGTGATCCTTCACTTGACTTTCTCTACAGGTTATTGTTACAAAGGATTATTATTAGCTAAAGGGTAGTCAAATCTTATAAAAGCCGGTCGCTATGTGAAGCAAAAGAGAGATGAAACGATATGAAAAGATGATCTTCCGTATGATGAAAGTTAAAAAAAAAAAAAAAAAAAAAAAGTGATATAATTTGTGTGTTTTAAGAATAGAGTAAGTTTTTTCCTATCTCTTATGGTTTAGGTTAGTTATGCAAAATTCATCCAGAATGAAGACGTCATCAGAGACTATTTTTAGAAAGTAAAATATATATATTTTATTTGTCATGTAAACATCTTTAATATACGGTATTATAATCAAAATCGTTAGAGCCAGTTCTGAGAAAAACAAGAACCGAATTTAAATTTTTTCACATAGCGATAGTTTTTAAAAGATTTGACTTTCAAGTTGGCCTACTGTAACTGCTCCCTTATTTCCATTTTGCTTACAAGGAAGCAAGTAATAAGACAATTTCTGTTAATGTTTCTCTCGATTAACATGATGTACTTAAATGAATAATATTTTGCAACTACAGTTTGCTTGCAGAAAGTCATATGAATGGAACACATCCGATTTTAATTAGTTTTCGGCCCACAATAAAACATTTAGTGCTATATATTACTGATAGTTGAAACAGTTTTAATGAACATATCATAATTTGATCAGAAATGAGTTGTTGGCTTCCATCCTGTCAGCAATTTCACTGACATAACGTGGGAAAGTGCAGCAAAAATTATCTGCAGATACCAGAGTCTATAATCGTATTAATTCTGCCTTTATTCCATTATAATTCTTGGTTTTTTCATTCTCTTAGAGGTGTTATATTTTGCGTTTTTGGAGTAAGTTCTTTCTTTAATATATTCTGAGGATATCAAAGGAACCAGTGGCGGAAATAACTCACCCGTTGTATTTGTGCAAAGCAACGCACCAGTTCCTATCCCGCCCCCCTTCTCTGACTTAGCGGAAGATATTTTATTTAAAAAAATCTGATGTGTTCCATTCACATTACTTTCTCTACATCTCTGCAACAAATTATTGTTAAAAAGCTTATGCTTCTATTTACTTCATGCTAATCGAGAAAAAAAAAATAGCAGAAATAGTCTTATTACTTGCTTCCTTGTTAAGTAGAAGCGAATTAGGGGAGTACTATAAGTTAAACTGATCGTCAAAAGCTGGTTGCTATGTGACTGAAGTTCCTTTGTTTGTATGGACAGGAGCTGACAAATTTCTGTATGAAAAAGGTATATTTTTCAAAGCTGAAACCAAAAGCAAGGAATATCTCATAAAGGTTCAACACCACGAAAAAAAATGTATATACTATAGATTTTGTGTTTTAATGTACTCTACATTTTTTGTGTGTTAAGTTTTTGTCCTTCTCTTACGGTTTAGCAGTTATGCAAAATTCCGTAAAATTGAATCAGAATAAAGTAGTCTTCAGAGGCTATTCCCAGAAAATTCAAAATATACATTTTATTTATAAATCAAAATTTTTGAAATTTTGATTTATAGTTTGGGGTGGGGAGATTTTCTTGAAAATCTTCGTGTCGCATCCTTGGAAGATATTAAATTTAAATACCAAGTTTGGTTTTTAACTCTCTTTTCGTTTTTGAGCTATGTTGCCCACAGACACATACACACAGACAGATAGACCGACAGGCACACACACGAATTTTTGGGTGCAATGCAATACCTTCCCTATATACATAGTACGTATAGAGAAAGTAAAAATAGTACCGACTATGGCTCTCATTTGGGAGGTCCGGGGTTCGATAGTTTTCTAAGACAAATTTCCCATAGTTCATCACTTCCGTGTCATCAGTTTCAGAGTTAGAGGACCAAGTGACAGTGTTCGGCGCGTTGCAGCTGGGCGCTCTATAGACTATAGAGGTTACTTCCTGAAGTCGTTGTTAAACCCGCCTTCTGGTACTTTCCGGTGAGCATCCTTTCGGGGAATCCCCCAGGCTAGCACCCGCATGTGTTCGATATGAAAACATGTTATGATCCCGCCGTGCTTGCGCCCATCGTCATCCGGATCTGGTCGCCCTTTCCCACTACCCTCTCTCGTAGATGTCAACTAAATTGCAAAGGCCTATGTGCGGTGCAATGTCTCAGTAACTGGGGTTCCGTCCGCGATAATTTTTTCCTCATTCTTCCTCTCTGCACATATCTATACAGAATCCTTACAAAAATACATTTTTACTTTCTCTACTTAGTACTTAGGTAGAGAAGATATTGCACTCCACCCAAAAATTCAGTACAGAGCTTTCATGTAAATGCATGTTTTAAGGTCCCTTGTATCTAAAAGAAGCACTTCTAGAATAAGGACCGTGAGTGTTTGTTGTGTGTATGTGTGTGCCAATGAACATAATAACTCAAAAACCAAAATTAGGTACCAAACTGAGTAGTATTTAAGTTTAGTATCTTCCAAAGCTGTGACACGAAGATTTTGAAGAAAATCTCCCATCCCAAACTACCCTTTACATATAAAAAAAAAATTGATTTTCTCAAAAATGGCTCTAACGCTTTTGAATAAAATACCGTATAATAAAGATATTGGCATGACAAATTGAATTTTATCGAAATAGCCTCTGGAGATGTGTTCAGTAGGTGACTTTTGTATAACCGTTATCGGTAAGAAATATACAAAACACAAAATTTATGTCATACACATTCCAAAATATTCCAAGTCATGGGCTTCAGTTTTAAAATGCTTGAAATGTTCTCATACGGGAATTTATCAACTCTAGGCCATGCAAAGAAACGAATTGCAATTACATAGCAATCAGCTTTTAAAAGATAGGACTATCGCTTTGGTCCAGAGGATTCCCTAATACTTTCTCTATACACAGTATAGAGAAGGTATGGTAATGCACCCAAAAATTCGATACCGAGATTTCACCGGAACTACATGTTTTGAGACTCCCTGAATAAAAAAAAAACAATTTTAGAAAAATGTCCGTGTGTGTCTGCCTGTGTGTCTGTGTGTATGTGTGTGTGTGTGTGTGTATGTGGGCAGCATAGCTCAAAAACGAAGAGACCGTTGAATACCAAACTTGGTATTTAAGTTTGTTATCTACCAAGGATGCGACACGAAAATTTTCAAGAAAATCCCCCACCCCCAACTCCCCTACATGGAACTTTTTTCGAAAATTTTGATTTTCTCAAAAATGGCTCTAACGATTTTGATTAAAATGTCATATTAAACATATTTACACGACAAATAAAATGTATATCTTGAGTTTTCTAGGAATGCCTCTGAAGACTACTTTATTCTGTATGAATTTTACGGAATTTTGCATAACTGCTAAATCGTAAAAGAAGGACAAAAACTTACTACGCAGAAAATTTAAAGCACGTTAAAACACATGATATATGTTATATACATTTTGTTCGTGGAGTTGATAGTTTTTTTAGATATTCCTTATTTTTTGTTTCAGCTTTGAAATACATACTTTTCTCATACATGAATTTTGTCAACTCCTGTCCATACAAACAAAGGAACATCAGTCACATAGCAACCAGCTTTTGGCTTTCCCTTTAACCTATGGTACTCCCTTATTTCGCTTCTACTTACAATAAAGCAAGAAATAAGACTATTGCTGCTAATTTTTCTCGATTAGCGTGAAATAAATAAAAGATAAGCTTATTAACAATACTTTGTTACAGAGATATAGAGAAAGTCATGTGAATGGAACACATCAGATATTTTAAACCTGAAATCAAAAACAAGAAATATCTAAAAAAACTATCAACTCCACGAAAACATTGTATATAACATAAATTGTGTGTTTTAACGTGCTCTACGTGCTGGTAAGTTTTTCTTCATCTCTTACGGTTTAGCAGTTATGCAAAATTCCGTAAAATTCATCCAGAATAAAGTAGTCTTCAGAGGCCATTCCCAGAAAATTCAAGATAAACATTTTATTCGTCAGGTATAGATCTTTAATGTATAATATTTTAATCAAAATTGTTAGAGCCATTTTTGAAAAAATAAAAAATTTCGAAAAATGTTCCATGTAATGGGTAGTTTGGGGTGGAGGGATTTTTCTCAAAATCTTCGTGTCGCATCCCTGGAAGATACTAAACTTAAATACCAAGTTTGGTGTTTTGCCGACTTTTCGTTTTTGAGTTATCGTGTTCACAGACACACGGAGAAACACAGGACCTTTTTCTAAATATGCTTTTTTTTATACAGGGGACCCTAAAACATATATTTCCGGTGAAATTTCGGTATCGAATTTTTGGGTGGAGTGGAGTGCAATACCTTCTCTATACACTATGTACATAGTTAACCTAACAATGCAATTAATGTGCTTAAATTCACTGTATCAATTGTAAAATAACAACGAAATTTTAAGAGTTTTTTTAAACCATACAAGACTTTTCGCTTGAATTGAGAATTACCATGTATTTTATTTTCCGTGTGAACGCCTGTTTGAATATATTTCACTTAAGGTGAAAAGGTAGCTGTTCTGGCCGGTAGATTGCAGCAGTTGCTTGAACTGAGGTATTCCTGAGAACAGACATTTTAAAGTCGCCCGCTTTATTCTCTGACCCGCTTTGAACAAGCACATAATTGAAATGCGATAATATACAGACATTTCGACATGCGTTATAGTATATTGCGATACAAGTGTGGGAAATGTACTATTGCAGAATTGAGGAAAAGTTTTGCGAGTTACTTCTACGACAAAGAAACATTTGATAGTCGTTCATTGTTCTTTATAAACAAGTGGTTTTTTATTGCTTATTTGTATAGCCCCCTTTAACATCAATGGTCATATCGGGGGCTTTCACTTGTGAAACCGTAGGTTCGGAACATTAAGTTAAACTTTATATTACTAAACACACGCACATTCATACTTCCAGACTCAATGGGGGATAGGGAATAATTCTGGTTAAAGAAAAATTAGCTGCCCCAGCCGGGAATCGAACCCGGGACCTCCGGTTGAGAAGTCAGCTCGCTGACCACGGAGGCAGTCAAACAAGTTTTGTTGGCCTTGGAGGGGACATTTTTACTTTCTCTACACCTGCTATGTACATAGGTATAGAGAAGATATTGCATTCCACCTAAAAATTCGACACGCAGATTTCACGGAAATAGACGTTTTAGGGTCAACTGTAAATAAAAAAAATGTTTAGAAAAGGGTCCGTGTATGTATGTGTGTGTTCCTGTGTCCGTGTGTCTGTGAACACGATAACTCAAAAACAAAAAGTCGGTAAAATACCAAATTTGGTATTTAGGTTTGGTATCTTCCAGGGATGCGACACAAAGATTTTGAGAAAATCCCTTCCATCCCAAACTAACCTTTATGTGGAAAAAATTCTAATATTTTGATTTTCTCAAAAATGCCTCTAACGATTTGCATTACAATACAGTTCATTAAATATATACATGGCAAATAAAATATATACCTTGAATTTTCTGGGAATAGCCTCTAAAGACTTCCTTATTCTAGATGAATTGTGCTAAATTTTGCGTAACTGGTAAACCGTAAGAGATAATGATCTCGTCAAAACACACAATCTATGTCCTTTACGTTTTTGTTGTGGAGGTAACCGAATATCCGAGATGTACCTTGTTATTAGTTTCAATTGTAAAGTACTTACACTTTTCTCAGAAAGGAAGTGTTCGTTTTTCTTTTGTTCTACTCCTGTCCAAGCAAAGAAGCGATTTGTAATGACAATCGCATAACGATTGCTTAAAACATTTGACTATCACTAGCATAGCGCATTCCTTTAGTTCCCTTCTAAGTAATAAGATCGTTCTGCTAATGTTTATCTCGATTAGCATTGTATAGGAAGAAGAATAATCTTTTGTAAGAAGTTTGTAGAGCAGCTAGAGAGAGTTATCCGGGTGTAACACATCAGAGTATTCACTTTCTCGTAAAACTATGCACAGTGTATAGAGAAGGTATTGTATTGCACCCAAAATTCGATACCGAGATTTCACCGGAAATATATGTTTTGAGACCCCTGAATCCAAAAAAGCACTTTTAGAAAAATGCCCGTGTGTGTCTGTGTGTGTCTGTGGGCAGCATAGCTCAAAAATGAACAGACCGTTAAAAACCAAACTTAGTATTTAAGTTTGGGATCTTCCAAAAATGCGACACGAAGATTTCTGGAAAATCCCCCCACCCCAAACTACGCTTTACATGGAAAAAAATTCAAATTTTTTTATTTTCTTAAAAATGGCTCTAACGATTTTGATTAAAATCTAGCATATTTAAGATATTTACTTGACAAATAAAATATATATCTTGAATTTTCTGGGAATCGCCTCTAAAGACTGCTTTACTCTGGATGAATTTTACGGATTTTTGCATAACTGCTAAACCGTAAGAGATGGACAAAAACTTAACCACATAGAAAATGTAGAGCACATTAAAACACACAATTTATGTTTTATAGATGTTTTTCATGGAGATGATCGTTTTTTTAGATATTCCTTGTTTTTGTTTAAGCTTTGAAAAACTTAACTTCTCTCTTTCAACTCCTGTCCATACAAACAAAGGAACTTCATTCACATAGCAACCAGCTATTTCTCTTATTTCTCTTCTACTTACAAGGAAGCAAGTAATAGGACTATTGATGCCAAATTTTTGTCGATAATTTTTGCAAAGATGTAGAGAAAGTAATGTGAATGGAACACATCATACTTTTTTTATATACAGAGAGGTTGAAAATACGTATGTCCTGTGAAACCTCGATATCGAATTTTGGGTGGCAAGTGGTAGAGAAAATAAAATTGAGAGGAGCATATTGCTCGAAACAGGTAATTCAGCTTGCAAAGGGGCATCCCCTGTATAGCTGATCGGACCAGTATGGAGCCAGAAAGCTCTAACCACTCAGAATAAAAAAGGTGATTTGCGTACTCTCCCTTGAACGCACTGTATAATGGAAGGCGGTACGTCACTGCCGCCTCCCACAAGCTACACCTTACCCCATGCAAACAGAGGGGAGGCAGCCCCTACATTCCGCACTCCCTTTGTTCTGTCCGTTACGGTAGATTTACACAGCAGGATTATGCCACTATCTACATTACACACTGCCTCTCCCGCAATGCCCATATTTTTAGCCCAAGCTACTGACGCGTCAGCGTGGACGCACTAGCCCGGAATACTAATTCCTCTTTTGATGTAGGCGTCCACATATTTAGGCAAATTACCAACAGGCATGTTTATCAGTAACGAGGATCTCTCTAGGTTAGGTCCCGAGAAAGTGGTCCTCTCAACAGCCTCCGGCCCAGCATCGTAAAAACCATAAGCTCTGCTTTCTTATGGTTTCTTTCCTCAAGTAAATGTGTTGGTATTCCAAAGCTGGATAAGATGATCTACTACAATGGCGGCTCGTGGATTAGCAATCACCACAGCCGCAACATCTAATCCAGTAATATTAGAAACAATAATGCCTAATAACAAGAACTATAAATTTGTTACGCAAATCGTCACCCGCCCAGTATTGTAAAGATGTTGAATTTCTTAGTCTCCGAGAGTTAACAGCAACATGAGCTGATGAAGGGGTGAAATCCTCTGATGCAGTTCATGTGAAGAATGGTATTTGCAGTGAATAATGTTTACATTGTTCGAATTACGCAATTAACACCAACTTTATTTGTACAGAAATTCCACGTGCCGGTTTTTCAAATGTGCAAACTTTTCTATCACTCGGTGATTAAAGTCTTTTATGCTGTTGACAGTTTTTTACTTTCTCTATACGCACTATGCACATAGTGTATAGAGAAGGTATTGCACTCCACCCAACAATTTGATACCGAGATTTCAATGGAAATATATGTTTTAGGGTCCTCTGTATCCAAAAAAAGCATGTTCATAAAAAGGTCCGTGTGTGTGTGTGTGTGTGTGTGTGTGTGTCCGTGTGTCTGTGAAAACAATAACTCAAAAACGAAAAAGTCGGTAAAATACCAAACTTGGTATTTAAGTTTAGTATCTTCCAGGGATGCGACACGAAGATTTTGAAAAAAAATCCCCCCACCCCAAACTACCCTTTACATGGAACTTTTTTCGAAAATGTTGATTTTCGTAAAAATGGCTCTAACGATTTTGATTAAAATTTCGTATATTAAAGATATTTACCTGACAAATAAAATGAATATCTTGAATTTTCTGGGAATAGCCTCTGTAGATTACTTTATTCTGGATGAATTTTACGAAATTTTGAATAACTGCTAAACCGTAAGAGATGGACAAAAACTTACTACACGAAAAATGTAGAGCACGTTAAAACACACAATTTATGCATTTTTTTCGTGGGGTCATCGTTTTTGAGTCATTCCTTGTTTTTGGTTTCGGCTATGAAGACTTATACTTTTCTCATATAGGAATTTGTCAACTGCTTCCATACAAAGGAACTTCAGTGACATAGCAAACAGCAAGGAACAAAGCAAACATAGCATCAAGGAACCAAGTAATAAGACTATTTCTGCTATTTTAGTCTGATTAACATGAAGTAAATAGATGTATAAGTTTTTTTAAGAGTAATTTGTTGCAGAGATGTAGAGAATGGTACACATCAGATTTTTTTCTCAATAGCAAGCATTGAGCAATTCCTAGTAAAAGTTTTAATTCTTTTTATTGTGGAAGTGATAACAATCTTCAGTAGCTCGGTTAGTTGTGGAAAAGTTTCTTCGTTGAGGTTGTTTTCTGTTATGAACTGATTAACTCTCGATTAAGATGCAAATTACTAAGAAAAATAGCGCATCTCACAAAGACAGAACCCTTGAGTTGTTAATGAGACCGAAAGTGCTCGGCCGCACTGTGCTCATTACTGGCTGTAAAATTCCAAGCTGCGTTTTTGCCCGCGCAAGCGCAGAGCTGCTAAACGTTAGTTACACGCTAGCACACGAGGCCTGTGCTACAAGCGTTGTCACATTCTCAGGTTCTCGGCTGTGTTCAATCTGAAGAGCAGAGCGCGGTGTATTTAAACAAGTGACACCGGATAGCGCATTTTATTAAATGTTTCCTGAAAGAGAAAAAGGAGATGCACTAAGAAATAATGGAGGTTCACGTGCTCTTGTGCTCCTACACAGCAGCCGCCGCTGATACGAATCATAATATACTTGCTGCTTCTTCACTTACATACACTGCTACATGTCTTGTATTTATACTAAAACAAAGAAAATAAAAAAAAAAAAAAAAAAAAAAAAAAAAATCTAATGGGTTCCATTCACATGACTTTCTCTACATATCTGCGACGAATTATTCTATTTACATCATCTAATCGACAAAAAGTTAGCAGAAATAGTATTATTACTGCTTCCTTGTTAGTAGTAGTGAAATAAGGGAGTATCATAGGTTAAAGTGAAAGCCCAAAGCTGGTTGTTATGTGACTGAAGTTCCTTTGACAACTCCTGTCCATACAAAGGAGTTGACAAATTCCTGTATGAGAAAGGTATGTTTTTCAAAGCTGAAACCAAAAACAAGAAATATCTAAAAAACGATCAACTCCAAGAAAAAAAATGTGTATAACATAAATTGTATGTTTTAACGTGCTCTACATTTTTTGAATTTTAAGTGTTAATCCATCTCATACGGTTTAGCAGTTATGCAAAATTCCGTAAAATTCATCCAGAATAAAGTAGCCTTCAGAGGCTATTCCCAGAAAATTCAAAATATACATTTTATTTGTCAGGTAAATATCTATAATATACGATATTTTAATCAAAATCGTTAGAGCCATTTTTAAGAAAATCAACATTTTCATAATTTTTTCCATGTAAAGGGTAGTTTGGGGTAGGGGAATTTTTGAAAATGTTCGTGTCGCATCCTTGGACGATACCAAACTTAAATACCAAATTTGGTTGTTAACGGTCTTTTCGTTTTTGAGCTATGCTGCCCAAAGACACACACACATACACACACACACACATACACACACACACACATACACGTACACACGGACATTTTTCTAAAACTGTTTTTTTTTTTTATTCAGGTCGTCTCAAAACATATATTCCCGGTGAAATCTCAGTATCGAATTTTTGGGTGCAATACAATACCCTCTCTATACACTATGTACATAGTACGTATACAGAAAGTAAAAAAAAAAGAAAAAAAAAGGAAATAATAATAATAATAATAATAATAATAATAATAATAAAAGGTATTGACATAACTCTCTATTCACTCTTTTACTATTATATCAAAAGTTTATTATTCTATGTATTTCTTGTTAATCCAGATAAACATCCAGATTCCGTTGTAGCCGGTAGGTAAAATAAGTATTTTAAATAGTTAAAGCAATAATTATTTTTACTTTCTCTAATACGTATAGCAAATAAACAAAATAATGAAATAATATAGAAAATAAATAAAATAATGAATCCGAAGATGTCTTTGAATGCAAAGCAGGGATGATAAGGAGTTTAGAATTAAAGATGTTCTTTTAAAAGTTTAGCTAAGTAATATATTAAGTTTTTTAAATCTTCATTTAATAGTTATTCTGTAACTTGTAAAGTTTATATTAATTGTGTTTGCTTATAATTTGATATTATTATTATTAATATTAGGAATACTACTACTACTACTACTATTATTATTAATAATAATAATAATAATAATAATAAGTTACATTGTATTTTTTCTAGCGGGGGAAGAATAACATTGCACCCAAAATTCGTTCTGGAGGTTTTAACGGAAACATGTTATTTGAATCCTCAATTCCCCTCAATCTTAATTTAAATTTTTAACAAAAACAACAGTTTTTAAAAGGTCCTTGTGTATCTGTGGCAGCAAAACTTAAAACGCCGCTTAAATACCAAAGTTGAGGTTAATTTCAGTACCTTCCAAGATGCTGAAGGTTTTAAAGAAAATCCTTCCTATTCAAACTATCTTTTACATAGAACATTTTTCTAAGTTTTTGATAACATGAAAAGGTAATCTTGCACACCAGGTTACCCTGTCATGGCGGGTACCGCGCAACGCGGTGACGTGATGTATTTCTTCCGGATGTGGTGACGTCATTTGGTGTGGCGCGAAATATTTCTTAGGCTAACAATTGCATTAATAAAGAGTAGTATGTCCTCTGGCTGATAACATTTATTAATTATTATTAATGTTATTACAACTATTTTCACCTATAATTGTTCTAATATGTTTTGTAATGCATTACATTTAAAGATGCAAGAAAAGAGTAGTTTTGGAAATGATATAAATCACGTATTTTTAGGCCTTAAAAACCAACAATTTACTTGCAAATTACGTGTAATACTCCAGCGCCATATAAAGTGAGAATGTGCGAGTTATAAATCATGTCCACATAAGGGAAAATAAACTTTATTTACTACTTCGGGTGATTATGTTTACTTGTACGACATTTTCCTTTGTGTTTCGTGGATAGGTGTATAAGGCATTGTTTTATGTTGATTTTTTTTTACTGCTTGGCGGTGATTTAACCTTAAAATAAATAAATAAATAGACGGAATTCAGAACTATTACTGTTTTTGGTTGGCATAATAAACGAAGTCAGTGCCATCTGAAGAGAGAATATATATATTTAAAATCGTCAGGAAATGGGGAAGCTATGCTATTTGTTCGTCAGTTTGGGCGATTATATTTATTTTAGTTAAACATTTCCTTTTCGTACATTATGAATCATTTCTCTTATATTTGTTTTGACTCATTTATTGCATTGCAGATATTTTATTACTACTTCCGTGTATACCAATGACTTTGTTTTGACCTATTCAGTAAATTAAGTAATAGTACCAACTACTTGCTTATGTTGCATAAACGTAGTGGTTTTTAAATGTGCATGTTGGCATTCCGCATTGCGCATTGACAGCGTTCGCCATGACAGGGTAACCTGGTATGCAAGATTACCCATGAAAAATAGCTTAAACGATTTTGATTAAAGATATGCATATGACAAATAAAATGTAGCTAAATATTGAATTTTCTGACAAAAAAGTGAAGTCCACTTCATTTGGTATGAAATTGCTTAACTGATAAAACTAAAGAAGAGTCGAAAATGTACTTACAAATGTATACCATCTCTTTAAAACACACAATTTATTTCGAATAAATTCCTTTTTGATATCAATCATTTCCAAGCTATCCGATCTGAACGCTTCAAATGTTTAAGTTATTCTGTTAAAAACCTTTAGATTTTCAGTTGTTTCTTGTCAGGGGAAGAGTCTGGAATTTTATGGCCTACATATAACGTCCAGTTTTAAACATTTGGCTATCGCTATTCCCTTTGTATCTATAATGATGTGTATAATACAGCCATTTCCTGAAAGATTCATCTCCATTAGGATGAAGTGTACAGGAAAGTAAACCTTTATAAGAATAATTTGCATTCCCAGTGTACTAATAATTTGGCTACGAGAAAGAAATGAGTAACGATTTTCGAGTTGAGAACATGATAAACATCCGAAATTTTAAATAAATAATAAATTATTGGCTAGAATAATTATATGACAAATTTAACAATATATATAAGGTCTTTCATATATTACGCAATTTTTAAATTGAATGACAAACAATTTTTACTTTCTCTATACGTACTATATACATAGTGTATAGAGAAGGTATTGTATGGCACCCAAAAATTCGATACCGAGATTTCACCGGAAATATATGTTTTGAGATCCCTGAATCCAAAATAAGCATTTTTTAGAAAAATGTCCTGTGTGTGTGTGTGTGTGTGTCTGTGGGCAGTATAGCTCAAAATGAAAAACTGTTAAAAACCATACTGGGTATTTAAGTTTGGTATCTTCCAAGGATGCAACACGAAGTTTTTCAAGAAAATCCCCCACCCTTTACATGGAAAAAATTTCGAAAATTTAGATTTTTTTTAAAAATGGCTCTAACGATTTTGTCTAAAATCTCGTATATTTAAGATATCTACTTGACAAATAAAATGTATATCTTGAATTTTTTGGGAATAGCCTCTGAAGATTACTTTATTCTGGATGAATTTTACGGATTTTTACATAACTGCTTAACCGTAAGAGATGGAAAAAACTTACCACACAGAAAATGTAGAATACATTAAAAGAAACAAGTTGTGTTATATACATTTTTTTCGTGGAGTTGATTGTTTTTAAAATATTCCTTTTTTTTTAGTTTCAGATTTTAAAAACTTATACTTTTCTCATACAGGAATTTGTCAACTCCAGTCCATACAAACAAAGGAACTTCAGTCACATAGCAACCAGCTTTTGACTATCATTTTAAACTATTGTACTGCCTTACTTCCCTTCTACTTACAAAAACAAGTAATAAGACTGTTTTCTCACTTAGCATTAAGTAAATAGAAGCCTAAGTTTTTTAACAATACGTTTTGCAAATGTAGAGAAAGTTATGTGAATGGTACACATCAGATTTTTTTTTAAGTTGACAACATTGTCGATTGACATTCCGATTACTTGATCAATTGTTTTATGTATTTTAGGATCTAGTGGCTGGAGCGGTACACAAAGGAGGAGCGTGTTTCATTGTGAACGCCCATTACAGAATAGGTGAGTGCTATGCAGAGACTGATCGTAGATTTCGCGGGATCTTCAGACGTAATAATGTTCCTACATCATGAACAGTTTCTGCAGTTGATAAAGCGATACGAGGAAACCGAGTCCGTTGCAACCATAAAATACCCTCAGTCTGTGATCTCACTTTGGCTACTGGAAATGGCCTCCAATATCTTGTGACCTTACTCCGTGTGATCTTTTTATAGAATTATGTGAAGTCCAAGGTCTACGTGAACAGTTCTCCTCCTTCAGGAAGAAATTCAACGCAACATCAACATTAACAGGATGTATGCGAAAGAGCCATCACAAAGTTCATAGATCGAGTAACTGTCCGTCGAGACAGTGGAGGTGAACATATACGCACTTCCGCACTTAAATGGGAGTGTCTGTAGTTGAAAATAAAAACGTAATTTTTATTTCGATGCATTTATGCTTTCTCTATATGTACTATGTACATAGTGCATAGAGTAGGTATTATAATTCACCCAAAAATTCGATATCAAGATTTCACCGGAAGTACATGTTTTGGGTCCAACTGAACAAAAAAAAAGCATTTTTGGAAACAGGTCTGTGTGTATGTGTGTGTGTGTGTGTGTGTGTGTGTGTGATATCTTCCAAGGATGCGACACGAAAATTTTCAAGAAAATCCCCCCACCCCAACTACCCTTTACATGGAACTTTTTTCGAAAATTTTGGTTTTCTCAAAATGGCTCTAATGATATTGATTAAAATACCGTATATTAAATATATTTACCCGATAAATAAAATGTATATCTTGAATTTTCTAGGATTAGCCTCTGAAGACTACTTTATTCTGGATGGATTTTACGGAGTTTTGCATAACTGTTAAATCGTAAGAGATGGACAAAAACTTACCACACAATTTATGTTATATAGGTACATTTTTTTTGTGCAGTTGACCGTTTTTGAGATATTCCTTGTTTTTTGTTTCAGCTTTGCAAAACTTACTTTTCTGATACAGGAATTTGTCAACTCCTGCCCGTAGGAAGAAACGTCAGTCACATAGCAACCAGCTTTTGACTATCACTTTAGCCTATGGTACTTCTTTATTTCACTTCTGCTTACAAGGAAGCAAGTAATAAGATTATTTCTGCTAATTTTTTCTCGATTAGAATGAAGTAAATAGAGGCATAAGCTTTTTAACAATAATTTGTTGCAGAGATGTAGAGAAAGTCATGTGAATGGAACACATCAGATTTTTTACTTCATTACTGCATTTTTAAAAATGGCGGTATATATGAAAGACCCTTTACAGTTTTTCTATACTAAGATATTATATCTCTTTCGGTTTGCCAATTATACAATAATTGACATCTTCACAGACGGTTCCCAGAAAATCAATATATGTGTGTGTGTGTATATATATACATTTATTATGAAAATAGCTGACATATATGATATTTTCGTAAGAAATTGTTATTTCATACAAGTCGTGTGTAGGACAAGGTTGGAAAGGTAGGAATCAGACTGAAAAATTCAATGACATACCCAGGATTTGTTATTTTAATAGAAATATTTAGATCTGTTTTTGAAAAAATCAAAAATAAGAATATTTTTTCACCTAACGGGTTGTTTCAGGTGAGGGGATTTTCCTGAATATATTTTGGTGTCATATCCTTGGAGGGTATTGAACTTGTTAAAAAGCTTGATATTTAATCAACTTTTACGTTTTTTAGTGACACACACACACACATACACACACACACACACACGTGCGCAAATATTCGAGTCTCAAAACCCGTATTTTTTGTGAAATTTCGCTATCAATATTTGGATGGATAACCTACTTCTTACTGCAGGTAAATAATGGAGAAAGTAAAAATGGAAACTACAAATGAGAGGAACAAAGATAAGAAGAAAAATTCAGAGGGATAAAGAAAACGAGAAGTTTCTCTTCTCTTTCTCTTTACTTCTCCTCTCCTTTATTATATCTTCCCTTCTGCTCTCCTCTCTTCCCTCTCCTTTCCTCTCCACTCTTTTCTGCTCCTCTCTTCTCTTTTCCTTTCTCTTCTCTTCGTTTCTTTTTTCTTTTATTCTCTACTCTTCTTTTTTCTACTCTTCTCTACTCCTCTCTACACTTCTCCTCTCCTCTTCTCCTCTCATCTCTTCTCCTATGATCTCTTCTCCCATTTCCTCTTTTTTTCTTATCTTCTCCTCTCCCCTCTGCCCACCCCTTTCCTATCCCTTCCTTTGCTCTGTTCTCTCTTCTCCTCTCTTCCCTTCTCCTTTCTCTTCTCTTCTCCTCTTCTATTTTCCTTTCCTCTCCTCTTCTCATCTCTTCTTTTTTGCCTTACAATAACTAAATCAGACATAGTATACTGACATGGCAATCGAGGACTAAGAAGGCAGATTTGCCATTTGAGTACGGCCAGGACTGTCTGCCCTGAAAAGTTATCCAGATTTTCCTCAGTTCTCGCAACTGACAAATGTCGAGAAGGTAGCTTAAACTTGGCCCTGTATCTTGGTATCTTTAACATATATCTTTTAATTTAATGGTGCCACCTTTGATACCGCCACGTTAAGAATGGTCGTTAAACACTAAAAGATAATAAATAAACATTAAAAATCTGATATGTTCCATTCATATGACTTTCTCTACATCTCTGCAACAAATTATTGTTAAAAAGCTTATGCTTCTATTTACTTCATGCTAATAGAGAAAAAATTAGCAGAAATAGTCTTATTACTTACTTCCTTGTAAGTAGAAGCGAAATAAGGGAGTACCATAAGTTAAAGTGATAGTCAAAAGCTTGTTGCTATGTGACTGAAGTTCCTTTGTTTGTAAGGAAAGGAGTTGACAAATTCCTGTATGAGAAAACTATTAGTTTTTCAAAGCTGAAACCAGAAACAATGTATATCTCAAAAACGATCAACTCTACGAAAAAAATGTATATAACATATATTGTGTTTTGATGTGCTCTACATTTTTTGTCATGTAAGTTTTTGTCCATCTCATACAGTTTAGCAGTTATGCAAAATTCTGTAAAATTCATCCAGAATAAAGTGGTCTTCAGAGACTATTCCAGAAAATTCTAGACATACATTTTGTTTGACAGAAATATCTTAATATATAATATTTTAATCAAAATCGTTAGAGCCAGTTTTGAGAAAATCAAAATTTTCGAAAAACGTTCCAAAAAAACCTACCGAAAAACGGTAGTTGGGGTGGGGTGATTTTCTTGAAAATCTTCGTGTCGCATCCTTGGAAGATACCAAACTTAAATACCAAGTTTGGTATTTAACAGTTTTTTCGTTTTTGAGCTATGCTGCCCACAGGTACACACACATACACACAGACACACACGGTATCGAATTTTTGGGTTGAATGAAGTGCCTCTCTATATACTATGTACATAGTACGCGTTGAGAAAGTAAAAATGCTGCCTGTACCGCTTTCCTCCGCACATACTAACAATTTTCCTTACTATTGTGTTTTTCTTGGCTCGTTCTTCTCATCCTAACCTTTTTATTACTTACTATTTCTTCCTCTTTAAGTAAGCTATTTTAATTTTGGTTCTTCATTTCTTATTCTCCGTTCTTTTCCATATCTACGCTTTAAAGGTTTCTAATCGTCTATCTTATCTGGCTACAACGTCAACGTCACCACATTATACAATCTCATATTCCACATAAACCTACTCTTTAATCTTAATTCTCTTCATTAAAAGGTCCATAAAGCTACTTCTTTTTTACTTTCTCTGCCACTATGATGTATAGAGGTAGAAGACGTGTTGCACTCCACCCGTAATTCTGCGGGAATACATACTTGAAAAATATTTTAGAAAAAGGTTCGTGCATATGCTTGTCTCTTTGCCTCAGTGTGTCTGTGTGTGTTTGCGCACTTCAACATGAGTTGCATTGGAAGGGCCCTAGTTGATGTTGCATATATGGAATAAATGATAATAAGTGCAGATTTGGTGGAGGGAATGAACCTGTCCACAATAGCTCCAGAAAATATCATTATTACATCACCCTTTCAACTTCGTGTCAGATTCAGGCTCTGGTCACATTTTTCAACTTTACAAACTGATTGGTTTTATAACTAGAAGCATTTTCCGTGGTTTGCTGGAGTTTTCAGGTCCAGGCATTTCGTTCACGACTGCGAAACGTCTGGACCTGAAAACTCCAGCACGGCTTCTCAGCCCGCAAAATTCTTCAAGTTATAATTTGGACTCCGGCCATGAAAACTTACGACTACTAATGTCTGGTTTTAATACGGCTCCAGAGGTACACTACACTTACTGAAAACAAACTGTATTTTACCCACTTTTACAAGTTACGAGTGAAACAGAAAGGAGAAACCCACGAGGCATAAAATCAAATACCCTTAGCAACAGATAATCGAGTTGGATTTAAAAATCACCGTCCTAGGAGAGGCCTTTTAGAGGAATGTTTACTGAAGTAACGCCCTTTTCAAGCGTATGTAAACCATATTGGGGAAAATATTTAACCTTTTTATATAGAGGACCCAAGATGTGTTGCAGGATGCAGCAGACTTTTTTAAGAAACACGTTCTTTCTTTAATTTTGCTATCACTTAGGCATTTAAACATTGACTTTAATTTTCAAAGAGAAGAAAAGAATGTGTTAACGTTTATATTTATCTTTGAAGATATTTCTTTATAATTAAACATAGTTTTTGCCATTTAGTAATGGAATAGAAATATGGAAACTGTATTTAAAAACACTACAATTTGGTGGCTTTGACTTGGAATTCCTAAGTACTGTGGAATATAACAGACACAATGAGAATGAGATTATTTTCTCTTCGATGATCATATCTAAAGCATAAATAACCCCATGTTGCAATAATAATATTTCTAGGATATTGGGAAGTTATGGAGAACTCTATATTGTCAGCCAGCACAGAGGAAAAGAAACATTAACTTCGCCTTTCGTTGCATCTGACGTTACTATTCTATGGACATCTTGGAATAAGGGGTCCATGGAATACACAAAGAATGAAGTTACTTTATCTGAAAAGGTGCATTGCACATATAAGAGCGGAATATTCATATAACATTAACTTTCTACTTGAAATAGTTTTCAACATGATATATAGAAATCTTATAGATAATTAAAAACATAAAATCTAAATTTAAAGTAGTATTATTCTCTAATACCTGCTTTCAAACTTATGGATCCTATATTTTTACTTTCTTAAGCACGTATGTGCAATGCACATGGTAGATAGAGAAGGTTTTGAACTCCATTTTGTACTCCGCCAAAAAATTAGAGATTTCACCGGCAATAAATGTTTTGAGAACCCACGAATCGACCAAATATGTGATTTGTTCCACTCACATGACTTTCTCTAACAAAAGACGTTTGTTATAAAACTGCAAGGTCTTATATTGAGTTTAAAAACATGATACAAACTTTAATACATGTGAAGCAGTTTTACAATAATTTACAATTTGGTGCTTTTAAAAAACTGTACCAGTCTAAGACATGAGCTCGAGTCCTTCATTGACAGCTTTAGGTTATCTGGAATCTTGAGTTTTTTCCTATGTCGGTAGCGCGGGCAGTTCTCGACTGGATACTGTTTCTTGTATTGCAGGTTGTGCATTGCGGTGGCTCTTCTTTAGAGAGGATATAGGAGTGTGTAAATTTTGTATGTCCAATTCGGATTCTAGTTATGATGTCTGATCCCGACGATTTAGGAATTTGACTGAAAAAGGTGCTGTAGAATTACCTCTTGCGTCGTGGAGTTTATCACGGAGAGTTGTTTTCAAATGAGCATCTACATCATGCAAATCCAGATAAAAACTAGCAAAATTGGTCTTGTTACTTGCTTCATTGTATGTAGAAGGGAAATAAGGAATACACTAGGGTAAAGCAATATCAACTCTTTAAAAAGCCGGTCGCTATATGAAATAATTGAAATTCGACTCTCTTTGCTTGTTAGAGGTAAAGAAAATAGAGATGAAAATAAACATGACTTCTCGTTTGAGAAAAGTTTAAGTAGCCTAAACAGAATATCTCGGAAACGGTTAAATCTACAACAAAAATGATTATGACGTAAATTGTGTTTTTTAACGGATCTACACCTTTGTGTAGTAAGTTTTTGTCTACCTCTTGTGGTTTACCAGTTACACAAAAGTTATACAAAAGCCATCTAGAATGAAAAGTCCTCAGAAGCAATTCCCAGAGAATTCGAGATATACATTTTGTTTTTCATAAAAATATATTAAAAATATGGTATTTTAATCAAAATAGCTAAGCCATTTTTGAGAAAATAAAAAATGTTGAAAAAATGTTCCATGTATAGGGTAGCTGGAGTGGGGGAGGGGGATTTTCCTGTAAATCTTCGTGTCGCATCTTTGGTAGTTCTGAACTTAGATACTATTTCTTAGTTAACCGACATTTCATCTTTTGAGTTATGTTGTCCGTACACACACACACGCGCAAACTCACATAAACACGGACCTTTTTCTAAAAATACTTTTTTTTCTATTCATAGGACCTTAAAACATGTCGCTAAAACCTCGGTATCCAGTTTATGAGTGGCATACAATACCTTCTCTATCCACTATGCACATTGTACATAGGTAAGTGCTAGAGAAAGTAACAAACACGCTTAGCAACATGATATATATGCACACACACGCTCACTATGTACATTGTGCAGTGGATAGAGAAGGCATTGCATTCCACTCAAAAATTCGATACCGAAGTCTCAGCGGAAAAGTTGTACGGTCCTATGAATAAAAAAAGGTATTTTTAGAAAAAGGTCCATGTTTGTGTGAGTGTATATATATATTGGTTAAATGCCAAACTTGTTCAGTATATTCCAAGGAAGAGACAAGAAGATTTTTAAACAAATTCTCCTGGCTACAACTACGCTTTACGTAGAACATTTTACGAAAATTACGATTTTCTCAAAAATGGCTTTTGATATTTAAGATATTTTCATGACAAACGAAATGTACAGCTTGAATTTTTTGAAGACCTCTTCATTCTGCATGACTTTTACATAACTCGTAAACCGTAAGAGATAGACAAAAACGTAGCACAAAAATGTAGATCTCATTCTAACACAAAATTTATGCATATACCTGCACATGTTTTGTTGAGTTAACCGATTTCAAGATATTATTTGTTGCTTAAACTTCTCAAGCAGGAAGTCAACTTGTGTTTCATTTCTTTTGTTTTACTCCGGTAATGCAAAACAGAACCGATTTTCAAATGTTTCACACAGCGATAGCTTTTCAAAACATTTGATAAACGCGTTAGCTTAGTGTATTACTTATTTCCCTTTTACTAATAAGGAAGCAAATAGTAAGGCCATTTCTGCTAATGTTTATCTTGATTAGTATGTCGTAAATAAAAGAAATATTCTTTGTAAGGAAAGTTGTTTGTGGAATAGAGAAAGTCAAGTATGCAACACATCAGATTCTTACTTTCCCTGCCATGTATGTACAACGTACATATTAGATGGAGAAGGTATTGTATTCCACTCAAAAATTCGATACTGAGATTCACCGGAAAGACATATTTTGAGACTCTACTGAAACAAAAACAAAGCATATTTAGAAAAATGTCCGTGCACGCCGCGCGTGTTATGTATGTCTGTGGGCAGCATAGCTCAGAAATGAAAAGTCCGTTAAATACCAAACTTGGTATTTGAGTAATTATGCGAAACGAAGATTTTAAAGAAAATTACCCACCCCAACTATCCTTTACATGGAACAATTTTCGAAAATGTTTCTTTCTCAAAAATTACTCTAACGAAATTGATTAAAATATTTGACCTGAATTTCATAAGAATCAGCTGTTTCCTTTATCAATGATTTCAATTTTAAACTACTTAAACTTTTCTTTAACGGGAAGTCATTCTTCTTTTCGTTGCTCTTTTGTTTTGCTCCTAGCCACGCAAAGCGTACCAAATTTCAATTGTTTCACATAAGCTTTTAAAGAATGACTATCGCGTTACCCTAGTGTATTCCTTTGTTTTTCTTATGCTCACAAAGAAGTAAACAATATGACAATTTATGCTAATGTTTATCTCCATTAGCATGATGTGGTGGATAAATGAATAATGTTTTGAAAGAATAGTTTGTTTATAGAACAGGTAGAGAAAGTAATATGAATGGAACACATATTTTGTAAATATGAAATATTTCCAAGTAGGTAATGCTATATAACTATCATTCACAGTCGAGGTAAACATTACTATAGTCTGTTCAAATTCTTGACATCAGTTTCTCATCCCACAGTCTGCTCACACGTTGAATTAGGAGAACCTCCGGTCCTACCTGGCCTTGTCTTAAACCTGCCTCAGAAGTATAATTCTCCATTTATTATTAATAACTCCATGGCACGACAGCGCCCGGCCGCTGCGTCCCCCATCTCGGTCCACTACAGACGTCATGGATGGGGTGCAGTATTGGAGGGTGAGACGTGGTCCCCTCCCTCGAGTCCCCCCGGCCGGTTACCTGGAGCCGCTACTTCTCCATCAAGTAGCTCCTCAATTGCGAGGCTGAGTGCACCCCGGCCCAGGTCTCAGCGGGGGAAAAATCCCCACGCCGCTACTGGGGATCGAACCCAGGTCTTCCGCTTCGTAAGCAGCTGCGCTACCACCGCGCTAAGGAGACGACCCCATTTATTATTACTATATAATAATATAAAACAATAAATACAATTAAAAAAATAATTTTCAACCTGCAAAACCGGCATTTCTATTGTACTCACTAATGGCTTTACACCGGTGAAGAGAAGTCTTACTGCTTGGTAAAAGGTTTGTTAAGGTTCTGGACAGACTGTGGCTACATCTCCTAAGTCTCTCAAGAATATAAGTTCTAATACTTTACAATTTAAATTCGCGAAAAGGGGAGGAGTATTGTCGTTAGTGTACAAAGAATTGATTTTTGCTGGCCAAGATAGTTTCAGATATACAATGCTAATGACTAAATTGTGCATATGTAGTTCATTATTATTATTATTATTATTATTACTACAAAAACGCTGACTATATTTATAGTTACTGAAACATATGGTTTTATGCACCTGTCCTAGAAAACATATCCGAATATACTAACCATAAATAAGCAACTTACGCAAACAAGCGAAGTACTACTGACAGGGGGGGGGGGAGGGGCTCCCTGATTTTTAACATCTTGAATCATATATAGCATCAAGAATTCGATAGACGTAGATGAAAATAATCTTCCATGGCGATGACATCGTTTTGTTAAAAAAATATGATGTGTACCATTCACATGACTTTCTCCATTATCCCTGCAACAAATAATTCTTAAAAAGCTTATACTTCTATTTACTTTATGCTAATCAGAAAAAATTAGCAGAAATAGTCTAATTACTCCCTTCCTTGTAAGTAGGAGCGAAATAAAGGACAACCGTAGGTTAAAGTGACGAACTCCACGAAAAAAATGTATATAACATAAATTGTGTTTTAATGTGCTCTACATTTTTTGTGTAGTAAGTTTTTGTCCATCTCTTACGGTTTAGCAGTTATTCAAAATTTAGTAAAATTCATCCAGAATAAACTACTCTTCAGAGGCTATTCCCAGAAAGTTCAAGATATACATTTTATTTGTCAGGTAAATATGTTTAATATACGAAATTTTAATCAAAATCGTTAGAGCCATTTTTGACGAAATCAAAATTTTCGAAAAAAGTTCCATGTAAAGGGTAGTTGGGGGTGGGGGGATTTTTCTCAAAATCTTCCTGTCGCATCTCTGGAAGATACTAAACTTAAGTATCAAGTTTGGTATTTTACCGACTTTCGTTTTTGAGTTATCGTGTTCACGGACACACACACACACACACACACACACACGGACCTTTTTGTGAAAATGCTTTTTTTTGGATATTGGGGACTTTAAAACATATATTTCCGGTGAAATCTCGGTATCGAATTTTTTGGTGGAGTGCAATACTTTCTCTATACACTATGTACATAGTGCGTATGGAGAAAGTAAAAAATCGAGAAAGAATCTGCAAACAGGCTTCAACGAACTGGAGAAATGCTTCAAAGAAAAGTAGCTTTGAGATTTTGAAAGAGGTTCCCTTTCCAAGAATGACAAAGCATTGTGTGGAATTCTGGTTTAACTCATACCAGTACCTCTTTACACACAACCTCTTTATATTCACCAAGAGTACAGAGTGTTAGTAGCAACAAAATCAAGCATGGATTTTAAAATGTTCATACTCTTTCATGGAATATACCTTCTATTGCCGGCGCAAAACTTGTGGAATCGTGACCGTGACCGCCAACCCAACTACCGAGCCTAGCTTATCGGAGTTAGTGATATGATACTTTGCTTACTTAAAGTCACAGCGAGCAAATTTTGTACAGTATGTATCGAAAGTGTTCCGCATATGTTTGTATTCAAAGTGGCCAGTAAATAGTATTCATTATATTTATTTTATTTGTTTAACCATGGCTCCTATGTTTTCAAACTTAAGTGGCAAGGTATTACTTAGAGCACAGAAATAATTGCAAATGTCTTTGACTTCAAGAAAAAAAGAGGCGGAGATGAAGGAAGAAAATATAGGTTCCCCCAGTTCTTCAAAAGCCTGTAGAAAGTGAATGAAAGAGTAGCCAGAGCAACTAATATTTCACTGAGTTCCGTTTCCAGGGTTCTCAAAGATAAGAAAAAAATAAAAATAAAACATATCATGTTTAGATTAAAAGATGTGGAACAGTTGTGTCGCCAGCGAATTGCAGAAATCGGTAGGCCAGAATAGGAAAATGTATGTTGACATGTTGAGAACATTGAAAACCATTAGAAAAAATTCTAATCCAGGATAATGGTGCAGAAAGGAGCGATAGCGTTGATGATGACAATGACGTGAGCGAAGACGAAGGAATGTCAGGTGTGGAAGAATTGAAGGCAGACGATTGACATTGTTTATATAGTAGGCCATTTGTATAGATGTTTTGTAGATATGAATATACAGATGAAAACACGTGTTTATCAGTGCAGCGCCGTATAGTGCAGGTACATAAGAGGTGACAGATATTTGACACTGACTGTGACAGGCACTCTTCCAGCATGCATGAATCGACTGGTGAACTGCTTATCTGAAAGTACAACTCACTTCCTAGCTCTCGTTAAGATTTTCACATGTCCAAATCTGTTGCTCCAGTTATACAGATTGCTCGGGCTTAAAAAATCCTCAAATTGCCTCACATAGAAAACTCATGAAGACCATTCTAACTCTCAAAAATACCAGAAGACTGGAAAAAGTTAAGACACTTGGGAAAAGCCCTCTGGGTCTCTCAAGTACGTCCCCCATAATGAAAACCTACCTGCCTGCCGAGGCGAAAACTCTTAATAAAATACCTCAACAGAACCTACAACCTGAGAAATATTCAAGGCAAGATAGAGTTCTCACAGAAAGAGCAGAAAGTATCTAATGTGCTACATTTAATGACTTTCTCTACATATCTGTTACAGGCTATTGTTAAAAAGCTTATTGTTCTGTCTACTTCATACTAATCAAGATAAACATTAGCAGAAATGGCAGTTCCTTATAAGTAGGAGAGAGATAAGGAACTGCACTAGGCTAAACCGATAGTCAAATAGTTTAGGAGCTGGCTGCTATGTGATTGAAATTCCTTTGTATAGCTAGGAGTTGACAAATTCCCGTATGAGAAAAGTATAAATATTTTGTGTAGTAAGTTTTTGTCTTTCTTTTCCACTTATGCAAAATTCAGGCAAAGCCATCCAGAATAAAGAGCTCTTCAGAGGCTATTCTCAGACAATTCAAGATGTACATTTTATTTATCTATTAAATATCTTTAATACATGATATTTTAATCAAAATCGTTTTTGAGAAAATCAAAAATTTCGAACATTTTTCCATATAAAGGTAGTTGGAATGGGAAATTTTCTTGAGCGCCTCCGTGTCTCATCCTTGGGAGCTACTAAACATAAATGCCAAGTTTGGTATTTGACGGATTTTCTAAAAAAAAGATCTAAAAATTATTTTTTTATATTCAGGGGTCTCAAAACGTGTATTTCGGGTGAAATATCGGTATGGAATTTTTTGGTACAATAGAGTACCTTCTCTAAATACTATGCAGATAGTAGGCGTGGAGAAAGTAAAAGGCGGAAGTGAACTTGGCGTTCCTGAAAACCCTAGAAATGACAAATGACTGCTGGAAAGAACGCGCCAGGGCTACACAAGGGCACTAATCCGCAGCTTCCACCATCGTGTATGTGCATCCAGAACAGCTACCATGTTGTTTCAATGTGTGTTATGTTCATATGCATTGCATACTTACCCTTTACTAATGGGATGTTAGAAAAGAACTCACCCGCTCTCATTTTATAGAAACAAAGATATTTTCACTAATTTATTATACACATAATACACATTGTGTTTAATAATTGTTTAAATAAGGTGATGTGTTATTCTCAAATGACTCTCTCTACTCTCTCTTGTATTCCTTCATACACACACACACACATATATATACACTCATTGTGCTTATAGATTAGCCTCCTTGTTAATTTGTTGAAGTTGATAATGTAAATATATTGTGAGGAAGCAAGCTAGCCGCCTATTAAGTTTAAAGTATCTTCAGAAATAAATAAATTCAAGAATTAAGGGGAAATGCAGTGTTTATTATAATCTTGCCTCACCTACAAAATGTACCCTGAGATAATTAGAGAGGCAATACTAATAATGGAGTTTTCATCAGCCGCTGAGCCGAGGAAGCCGGAGACCGTCCAGCATCAGAAGGAGGACCCCGCTACATGTAAAAAAAAAAAATCATGCAGGAGGTCGCAGGCGAAACCCAGTACGAAAATAGAGTAGGCTAAAGCGATAGCTAGTTTTTTAAAAGCTAACGTTATGTTAAACAGTTTAAGTTCGGTCGTCTTTGCATTCCTGGAAGTAAAACAAAACAGATTAAATGAAAGTTGATTTCCCGCTTGAGAAAAGTTTAAATAATTGGACATTTAAACGTAAACAAGGAAAACCTGAATATATAATATGGTATACATTGTATATTTTAAGAAATGTATATTTTTTGTGTATCTCTCACGTTTACGACTTATACAAAAGTAATCGTCTTCAGAGAATATTCCCAGAAAATTCAAGATATACCTACATTTCGTTTTTCATTAAAATATCTTAAATGTGACACTTTAATAAAAATTGTTAGAGCCATTTTTGAGAAAATCATAACGTTCGAAAAATATTCCATATAAAGGGTGGCTGGGGTAGGAGGGTCTTGAAAAACTTCGTGTCGCATCCTTGGAAGATACTGAACTTAAATACTCGAGTAGGTTTGGTATTTAACCGACTTTTCGGTTTTGAGATATACTGCTGACACACACACACACACACGGACATGTTTCTACTTTTTGTTTTTGCATTCAGGGTGTCTCAAAACAGTATTTCCGATCAAATCCCGGTATTGAATTTTTGATTGGAACGTAATAGCTTCTCTGAATTGTAGAAGCCTGTTACAGAAAGTAAAAAGGACTGTGCCCTGCTACTACTCAAAAATTAATTGTGTTTATTGGGCACAAAGTATTACACTCGTAAATTACAATGCTGAAGTGCATACCTATTAGTTCAAAGCTAAATCATTCTAGCGAACCATTTTTAAAAAGTTTAAACAAGTCAACAATCCTTGCAATATTGTGATAAATTTAACAAAAAATGTAACATCGTAAATTTAGAATACTGAAATGAGTTTTAAAAGTTCACAGCTATTCCATTCGAGAGAACCATCTTTAAACAATACAAGCAGTTCAATAATTCTTTTCAATTTCACGATAAATTTAATGTAATATACCAAACATTTTAACCAATCACACTTGAGGCTGGGTGAGGGAATTAGTGTGTAAGCTTGGTTGCATGTGCTCCACCACCGCGGGGCGGAAATGCCTAGCGTTTTGCTGCAGCCAGCCGCCATGTCACCACAATATACACCATACGCAACAAACATCTGTCAAATTAATTGTTTTTCAAGTTTTTTAAAGTAAAAAACAAAGTACAATGGGAGGTCAGAGATCTTTAATTGAAGACATATTTAATACAATCACATTTTTTCGGCCTGTCAGAAGTTATTATTGATAAATTGGTATTATTGCAGTGAACACGGTGGCAAGGCCATGACTTAATTTTGTTCTAATTTCTTGCTCTAAAACTGAAGGAGGATAAAATATCGGATTTTGACCGAACCGTATTATTTGTCTCTCATGCCTATAACCATTAATTCCACTACATAAACTTATTACTTTCTCTATACGTGCTATGTACATAGTGTATAGAGAAGGTATTGCACTCCACCAAAATATTCGATACCGAGATTTCACCGGAAATATATGTTTTAGGGTCCCCTATATCCAAAAAGAAGTATTTTCAGAAAAAGATCCGTGTGTGTGTGTGTGTGTGTCCGTGTGTCTGTGAACACATAACTCAAAAATGAAAAGTCGGTAAAATACCAAAATTGGTACTTAAGTTTAGTATCTTCCAGGGATGCGACACAAATATTTTGAGAAAAATTCCCCCACCCCAACTACCCTTTACATGGAACTTTTTTCGAAAATTTTTATTTTCTAAAAAATGGCTCTAACGTATTTGATTAAAATATCGTATATTAAAGATATTTACCTGAGAAATAAAATGTAGGTATATTTTGAATTTTCTGGGAATACCCTCTGGGTCAATTTTACGCAATTTTGCATAACTGCTAAACGTAAGAGATGGACAAAAACTTACCACGCAACAAATGTAGAGCACCTTAAAAGACACAATTTATGTTATATACATTTTTTTCGTGGAGTTTATTGTTTTTGAGATATTCCTTGTTTTTGGTTTCAGCTGTAAAAAACATACTTTTCTCATACAGGACTTTGTGAACTCGTGTCCATACAAATAAAGGAACTTCAGTCACATAACAACCAGCTTTTGAGCATCACTTTAACCTATGGTACTCCCTTACTTCGCTTCTACTTACAAGGAAGCAAGTAATAAGACTATTTCTGCTATTTTTTTCTCGGTTAGCAGGAAGTAAATAGAAGCATTAGCTTTTTAACAATCATTTATTGCAGAGTTGTAGAGAAAGTCATGTGAATGGAACACATCAGATTTTTTGTATAGGTAGTAAGATTTTGTGTATCCTTACGGATTACCAATACACCAGTTCGCCAAAAATTCAAAATATAGGTACTTTTTTTCTGTAGGTTAATGGTCTATAACCTGGTAGATTATTTCGGGCCATGAATAAAATTGGTGAAATTTTGCTCAAATGATCTCGGAACTTAAAATCACTCGACATTCGCCTTCTCAGGATATGGAAAAGTCCAGAGAAACACTTTATCTAAGCGTCCAGGTAACACCCGCAACCTCTTGAACAGACACCCAACTATCGAGGCGGACTTCGTACATTTTATTTGCCATGTAAAAATGTTAAACACATGGCATTTTAAACAAAATTGTTAAAACCAAAAAATACCAGTCAGTTTGGGATGGAGAGTCTTTTCTTGAAAACACACAGGTATACATATATAAACGCTTGCTTGCAATGTGCTTCTGATAAATAGTCGAGAAATAAAAAGCTGGAAAAATGTGCGTAATTCAGGGAAGTGGATGGGTCACAGAAGATCAACATAAATGGCAATACCATAAGGCAATTCAAAACTTATAAAACATAAAAGAAAGGAAGAAGAGGCAGATGAGGAGGAGCAGCAGAAGGATAAAGCGGTTCAACAAAAGAGGCAAAAAGAGTGGCTTGTTTTTCAAATGCAGAATGATTTTCGAATATTATTAGTGCCATTATTTCGACGATTCAGTTGAAACAGCAGATATTTAGTTGAACGTAAAAAAAAAAAAAGAAAAAAAAAAGCAAATGGCGTATTATTTATGGGCTCTCTTTAACTCTTGTGGTTCTCAGCGCCCCATTTTAAATTGGTCGTGAAAGACCGCTTAGTTTTGCTCAGAGGTCTCTCTAGCAGGCTTGAGGTTCTTTTACGTGCCCTAAATCTACGACACGGGACCAATAGCTTTACTTCCCTTATGGAGGAAGCCATGCTAAGGATTTTTATATCCGAAAAGCACCCATCGTCCTCCGCCGGGTTTGAACCCGCGACCTTGGGTATATGAAGTTAGCATGGTAACCATTACACCACGGAGGGCGACATTTAGCTTAATAGCTTAGTGGTTTCCAATATCGGCTTCAATATATAAAGTAATTTGCACCACAAGCAAACATATCCCCAAGAACAGGAATGTCCTATATGACCTAAATCGTGTGCTTAACGAGGACTACGTTTTTGTGCAGTATTATTGTTATAATACCTTAATCATATGGCATAATCAACATCGTAAGAGCTAGTTATGGAGAAAATAAAAGAATCAGATGTGTACCATTCACATGACTTTCTCTATGTATATCCCTGCAACAAATTATTCTTAAAAAGCTTATAATTCTATTTACTTTATGCTAATCAGAAAAATTTAACAGAAATAGACTTATTACTTGCTTCCTTGTATGTAGAAGCGAAATAAGGGAGTACCATAGGTTAAAATGATAGTCAAAAGCTGGTTGCTATGTCACTGAAATTCCTTTGTTTATATGGATTGGATTGACAAATTCCTGTATTAGAAAAATATGGTTTTCATAGCAGAAACCAAAAATAAGGAATGTCTCAAAAACGACTTATTCCACGAAAAGTTTTTATATAACACAGATTGTGTGTTTTAACGTGCTCTACATTTTTTGTGTAGTAAGTTATTAGCAGTTGTTCAAAATTCAGTAAAATTCGTCCAGAATAAACTACTCTTCAGAGGCTATTCCCAGAAAATTCAACATATATATTTTATTTGTCAGGTAAATATGTTTAATATACGATACTTTAATCAAAATTGTTAGAGCCATTTTTGAGAAATTCAAAATTTTCGAAAAAAAGTTCCATGTAAAGGGTAGTATGGGGTGGGGGGATTTTTCTCAAAATCTTCGTGTCGCCTACCAAGTGTGGTATTTTACTTTTAGTTTTTCAGCTATCGTGTTCAGAGACACACGGACACACAATCACGCACACACACACAGACACACACGGACCTTTTTTGGATACAGGGAACCCTGAAACATATATTTGAAATCTCGGTGTCGAATTTTTTGTGTGGAGTGCAATACCTTCTCTATACACTATGTACATCGTACGTGTAGAGAAAGTAAAAAGCAAAGAAAATATCCTTGCTAATTCGAGATGAGGTAGTCGAGCTGGTGAACAACTTTAAATATTTGGATGTAATGGACAATCTTTAACTGCTGTGGTTCTCAGCGTTCCATTCCATATTGAGCGTGAAAGACCGCTTAAGATTGCTCAGAGGTATTTCTATCATGCATGAGGTTCTACGGCACGGGACCAACGGTTTATTTCCCTTCCGAAGGAAGTCCTGCTAACGATGATGGTGCTTTGGGTTTAAGGGCGCTCTACTAGGTTTGAACCCGCGACCTTGGGTATATGAAGCAAGTACGGTAACCATTACACCACGGAGGGCGACAAATAGATATTCCGGATGTGAGTTAGTGCCTGGAACTAAAACAGTGGACAGCACACGTAAAGAAATATTTTATTATAAAAATAAAAACTCCAAAAGATTCTCGGAAAACGAAAAGAAATATTAAGGTATAAGTGGCTGAAACGCTTTATGTCGAGTATAGCACTGTACAGTGTTGCAAAAGAGAGAGGGAAAAGATTGGAACATTTTGAAGTATGAATATGGCAAGAATGGATCAAATAAAATGAACACACAAAGTTAATACGTAAAGTGATTTTACAAAGGCGGTCCAGATTGCCTCCGTGGTCGGGTGGTCATCGAGCTGACGTCTCGCCCGGAGGTCGCGGGTTCAATTCCCGGCTGAGGCGGGGAGTTTTTCTTTAGCCAGAATTAATCCCTATCCCCCACAGAGTCTGGAAATATATATGTGTGAGAGTGAATGTGTGTGTTTGAGGGAAAAATAACATTTTAAACCTATAGCCAACGAGTTGTTTCAAGTGCAAAGCCCCCGATATGAGCTTAGATGTTAACGAGGGCTATATAAATGAAAAAATTAAAAAAACAAAAAAAGTGGTCGAAGGAGGAATTGAAACGGAACAGGAAGAGGAAAAAAATTGGCTGGGACATTTGATGACAAGAAATTCCTTGCTAATAAATGTCTGGAAGGAAAAGTGAAAAAAGACTCCACGCAAAAATGTACCATACGTTTACATGGCATGTTGTTCATGGGCGGCATGAGTAGAAAAGCAGCAAAACAAAGAAAGGGGACAGAATAGCAATGTAGAAATTCTCCTAATTAATTAATTAATCCATTCATTCATCCAATGACATATGTACATGGTTCAGTAAATGTACGTAAATTACCATTAATTATGCACACAGATGTTAAACGTTATTTATCTGCGCTGTAATCCTTAGTGAGAAATCTACTTACAAGAGGCCATTGTCACATCGATTTCTTAGATTGAGCTGCAATATTTTATGGTGAAAACAAAATTAACCGTGTCTGCTTTCTTTCTCATAGGGTCTCTATTCGTTGCACAAAAGCTTATAAGTATCTGCGTGCAACATCACACTAAATATAGCTTACAAATACGAGATCATCTAAAGAAGAGAATAATGACCGTAGATAGCTTCATTTTCCCAGTTGAAGGTGTACTCAAAGAAAGAAAGAACAAAGGAAAAAAGAAAGAAAGAAAACATGAAAAAGGGAGAAATTATGAAAGAAAGAAAGAAAGAGAAATAAAAATAGGTAAAGAAAACACAAAGGAAAGAAAGAAATTCAGGAGAGAGAAAGAAAGAACGAGAGAGAAAGAAAGATAGAAAGAAATAGTGGAAAAATAAAACACGAACAAAGAAAGATAACATGAAAGAAAGGAAGAGAAAAAGAAAGAGAGGAGAAGAGAGAACAGAAAGAAAGAAACAAAGAAATAAAAATGAAATGAAGAAAGAAAAAGAGACAGAGAGAAAGAAAGAAAGAAAAAATTAAAGGAGAGAAATTCCTCCTTTTGTAAATTTCCTTTGTTAATATATTTTAAACACTGCTAATATATAGAAGACAATAAACATTATTGGTGAATCATTCTAATTTGCACATAACTTTTTCTTATCAAACTTGGGCCTATGGGAGCCAAAGTTTGTGTTTATTTTCGATTCCTTTCACTAAAATCAAAATCTCAGTTGGATCTGTAACACCAAATGCTAGCGTAATACACAAGCAGCTACATTGTAAATAAATATTTCATTTAAACATTTGATATTCTATAAAACGTATACGCATTAACCATACTCTAAGTTGCAGCTAAGATCTGTTAATTAAATGTGGAGTATGTAAACGACTAGAACACCTAGATTATAACTATTTATGTTACTAAAAGAAGAATTGCTGTACTTGTTGGAAGAAATCAATTTGATAATTTTGTTATTGATGAGAAATGAGGAATAAAAGTAACCTCTCGCTTTAGAAGTTGCTCCACACAGAAGAAAAGGTTGAGTTAAAGAGCGTCCTTAAATAAAACTCAATTACCGGAATTTTCAAATCAAGTCGTTATTTAGTTTTTCCCATGGCAAAGAGCCACTTCTAGCTGATTTTCTGATCACTCCCAGGAAACTGCTGCGGCTCTTAGAGTCCCATTCTATATTGGACGCGAAAGACTGCTACAAAGTTTTGCTCAGAGGCCTCTTTATACGGCACGGGACCAAGGGCTTTACTTCCCTTCAGAAGTATCCACGCTAAGGACTTTTACACACCAAAAAATCCATCGTCCCCTGCTGGGTTTGAATCCTCTACCTTGGGAAACAGATTCTAGCATGTTACCTCTAGACCATGGAAGAAGACTTTTGAAAAGTGAATCCATTAACAAGGAGTATATCGGAAATCATATAGACAACTTCAACTACCTGTAAAACAAAAACTATTAGAGATAGCAACCTAATTATTTTGGAGATATGTTGAGAAACTCTCAAAGTTTCGTTTGTTACTATTGGTAACGCTGTAGTGTTTTGTTTGTTGTTGCAGAAGCTGAAATGGCGGAAAATCCTGTGGAAAAGGCATATTCCGTGTTGGAATTTGCTAGAACGCAATCAGCAACTGTTGTCCAACGACATTTTAAAACACGTTACCACAAAACGCCACCGACTAAACAGTCAATCTACGACTGGTATAGAAAATTCGAGACGACGGGATTTTTGTGCAAAGGGAAGAGCTCGGGAAGACCAAGAGTTTCGGAAGAAAACGTTGAACGTGTTCGTTCTGCCTACATAAGAAGCCCACAGAAATCGACATCTAGGGCAAGCATGCAATTACAAATTCCACAGTAAACTGTATGGAAAATCTTGCGGAAGCGACTGCACATGATGCCTTACAGATTGCAGATGTTGCAGTTTCTGAGTGAAGAAGATAAGGTCATACGGCGTGACTCTTAATTAGTGGAAGTGACACTCAACAATAAAGTTCCGTGTTCGCGGCTAATTGGCTGTTTCCTGGGAGTGATCAGAAAATGAGCTAGGAGTGGACGTAACACGATTGAAAAAGAATGTGATGAGAAAATGATATGCTCTGTAGGGGTGTGGTGGCCAACAACAACCGGTTTTGGTAGCCCTGGGCTGCACACAAACATGAGTCGGGGAACAAGAGGAGAGGATAAGTTATGGATGGATGTTGGACCCGTGGAAGCTCATTGTCTTTACTCAACAATGCTAATTCAATTACTGGATAGTGCACTATCATGCTCTTTAGGGAGTGCAAGGAAACACACCTCCCATTTGTTTTCAAACTCCTTTACAACAGTTTTTGCGAATCAGATACAAAAATCTTCCTTGTTTAATCCTTATACACTTATCCATTCTATTCTTGCTATCCGATATCAAAAGCGATGTTTAATATTCTGAACGTTCTTCAAAATATGCTGTGTGTTATTTGCCAAGCAAATCTTGTGTACAGAAGGACGCCTAAGAATTTGCAAATCCAAACTAAGTCACCCAGATAGTGAAATTGTACTGACCCCTCAGGGTTTCTACCAAGATTAAAAGAATAGGTAGAGTCAGACTGAAAAATTCAATGCCATAGTCGTGATTTGAATCACGGATCTCCCGATCTCTAGCCGCTTGCTCTGCCACTGAGCTACCATGGAAACATGCCGGCATAGCATTGAATTTCTCAACTGACTCGCATGTTTCCCGGTGAACCACAAGGTGATCTCAAATTATTTTGAAATGACAACCCCAATGGCGACTTACTACTTTAGACCCAGGATTCATAGTATAGCCAACTAAAATTCAATGCTATGTCGGCATGTTGACATGGTAGCTCAGTGGCAGAGCAACCGACTAAAGATCGGGAGATCCGTCGTTCAAATCCCGGCTATGTCATTGAATACTTCAGTCTGACTCTACCCATCCAACTCCTGTCCTACACACTCCCCTACACACTCCTTGTGTGGAAAAAACAATTTATCCAAGATTAAAATAAACTTAATGGTGGAGAACGGGCTCCGCGACATCGAGTCTAATGCTTGTGCCTTTTTTACTTTCTCTACACGTACTATATTAGTGTATAGAGAAAGTATTGCACTACACCCAAAAATTCGATATCGAGATTTCACCGGAAATACATGTTTTAGGACCCCCTGAATCCAAAAAAAGCATTTTCAGAAACAGGTCCGTTTGTGTGTGTGTGTGTGTTTGTGTGTGTTTGAACAGCATAGCTCAAAAACGAAAAGACGGTTAAATGCCAAACTTGGTATTTAAGTTTGGTATCTTCCAAGGATGCGACACGAAGATTTTCAAGAAATGTCCCCACCTCTAATTACCCTTTACATGGAAACATTTTCGAAATGTTGCTTATTTTGAAAATGGTTCTAACAATTTTAATTAAAATACCACATATTAAAGCCATTTCAATCACAAATAAAATGTATATCTTGAATTATACTTTAGATGCAAATATTTCGAAAATTGTTAGTTCCTTAAAAAATGGCTATAACGATTTTCATGAAAATACATATGACAAATGAAAATTGCTGCCGAGTTAAATATCCAAATTTCACATCATTTCACAGCATTAATTACTCTATATCATGTTAATGTCTACGAATTTTCGCACGACCATTTGCATTTTATTTATTGACAATCTTAATAGCAAGATGATTACCGACATAATAATAATAATAATAATAATAATAATAATAATAATAATAATAATAATAATATTAATAATAATAATTACCAAAGACTTACACGGCCTAGAAGCAGCGAGTTAACTCATTATACCTTTCCTTTGGTTTTTACTTTCTCTACACGTACTATGTACATAGTGTATAGAGAAGGTATTGTAATGCACCCAAAAATTCGGTACCGAGATTTCACCGGAAATATACATTTTAGGGTCCCTTGTATCCAAAAAAAGCATTTTCAGAAAAAGGGCCGTGTGTCCGTGTGTCTGTGAACACGATAACTTAAAAACGCAAAATATCAAACTTGGTGTTTAAATTTAATATCTGCCAGGGATGCGACACGAACATTTTGAGAAATATCCCCCACCCCAAACTACCCTTTACATGGAGTTTTTTCGTAAATTTTTATTTTCTTAAAAAGGCTCTAACGATTTTGATTAAAATACCATATATTAAATATATTTAAGTAACAAATAAAATGTATATCTTGAATTTTCTGGGAATAGCCTCTGAAGCTTACTTTATTCTGGATGAAATTTACGGACTTTTCTATAACTCCTAAACCGTAAGAGATAGATAAAAACTTACTACACAAAAATGTAGAGCACGTTAAAACACACAATTTATGTTATATACATTTTTTTATGGAGTTGATCGTTTTTGAGATATTCTTTGTTTTTGTCTTCAGGTTCGAAAAACTTAACTTTTCTCAATTCTTTGTCAATTCCTGTCCACACAAACAAAGGCACTTGAGTTACATAGCAATCAGATTTTGACTGCCACTTTAATCTATGATATTCCCTTATTTCGCTTCTACTTTTAAGGAAGCAAGTAATAAGACTATTTCCACTAATTTTTTCTCGATTAACATGAAGTAAATAGAAGCATAAGCTTTCTATCAATAATTTGTTGCAGAGATATAGAGAAAGTCATATGAATGGAACACATCAGATTTTTCATTTTTGGGTTTTCTTAGTTATAAACGTAT
>CM060887.1:74438652-74888652 GCA_030762935.1 Hymenopus coronatus | reverse complement strand
TGGCCGAATTGCCAGAAGGACGGAGTGATGCATGGATAGATGGATTGACGGACGGAATTAGTAGTAGTACTTGTAGTAGTAGTTGTCATGGTTGTAGTGGTGGTGATGATAGTGGTAGTAGTAGTGGTAGTGGTAGTGGTGGTGGTGATAGTGGTAGTAGTAGTGATAGTGGTAGTGGTGGTGGTGATAGTGGTAGTAGTGGTAGTGGTAGTGGTGGTGATGATAGTGGTAGTAGTAGTTATAGTGGTAGTGGTGGTGATAGTGGTAGTAGTAGTGGTAGTGGTAGTGGTGGTGATGATAGTGGTGGTAGTAGTGATAGTGGTAGTGGTGGTGGTGATAGTGGTAGTAGTAGTGGTAGTGGTAGTGCTGATAGTGGTAGTAGTAGTGATAGTGGTAGTGGTGGTGGTGATAGTGGTAGTAGTAGTTATAATGGTAGTGGTGGTGGTGATAGTGGTAGTAGTAGTGGTAGTAGTAGTAGTGGTAATGGTGGTGGTGATAGTGGTAGTAGTAGTGATAGTGTTAGTAGTAGTAGTGGTAGTGGTGGTGATAGTGGTAGTAGTAGTGGTGGTGGTGATAGTGGTAGTAGTAGTCATAGTGGTAGTGGTGGTGGTTATAGTGGTAGTAGTAGTGATAGTGTTAGTGGTGGTGGTTATATTGGTTGTAGTAGTGATAATGTTAATGGTGGTGGTTTTAGTGGTAGTAGTAGTGATAGTGTTAATGGTGGTGGTCATAGTGGTAGTAGCAGTGATAGTGTTAGTGGTGGTGATAGTGGTAGTAGTAGTAGTGGTAGTGGTGGTGGTGATAGTGCTAGTAGTACTAGTAGTGGTAATGGTGCTGATAGTGCTAATAGTAGTGATATTGATAGTGGTGGTGGTGATAGTGGTAGTAGTAGCGGTAGTAGTAGTAGTAGTGGTAACGGTGGTGGTGATAGTGGTAGTAGTAGTGATAGAGTTAGTGATAGTGGTAGTAGTAGTAGTGATAGTGGTAGTGGTGGTGGTGGTGATAGTGGTAGTAGTAATAGTAGTAGTGGTGGTGATAGTAGTGGTAGCGATAGTGGCAGTGGTAGTAGTGATAGTGTTAGTGGTGGTTGTGATAGTGGTAGTAGTAGTAGTGGTAGTGGTGGTGGTGATAGTGGTAGTAGTAATAGTGGTAGTGGTGGTGATAGTAGTGGTAGCGATAGTGGTAGTGCTAGTAGTGATAGTGGTAGTGGTGGTAGTGATAGTGGTAGTGGTGGTGATAGTAGTGGTAATGATAGTGGTAGTGGTGGCGATAGTGGTAGTAGTGATAGTGGTAGTGGTAGTAGTGATAGTGGTAGTGGTGGTGATAGCAGTAGTAGTAGAGATATTGGTAGTGGGAGTGGTAGTGATAGTGGTAGTGGTGGTGTTAGCAGTAGTAGAGATAGTGGTAGTGGTGGTGATAGTGGTAGTAGTAGTGGTAGTTGTGGTGATGGTAGTAGTGGTGGTAGTTGTAGTGATAGTGGTAGTGGTGGTGATAGTGCTAGTGGTGGTGGTGATAGTGGTAGAAGTAATAGTGCTGGTGGTAACGGTAGTGGTAGTAGTAGTGGTAGTAGTGATAATGGTAGTGGTAGTAGTAGTGATAGTGTTAGTGTTAGTAGTAATGATAGTGGTAGTGCTAGTAGAAGTGATTGTGGTAGTAGTGATAGTAGTAGTGGTAGTGGTAGTGACAGTGGTAGTAGTGGTAGTGACAGTAGTAGTGACAGTGGTAGTGACAGTGGTAGTAGTGGTAGTAGTAGTGGTAATAGTAGTGATAGTGGTGGTAGTAGTGGTAGTAGTGATAGTGGTAGTGGTGTTGGTAATGGTGGTGGTAGTGCTAGTAGTAGTGATAATGGTAGTGGTGGTGATAGTGGTAGTAGTGGTAATGGTGGTGATAGTGGTAGTGGTAGTAGTAGCAGTGATAGTGTCAATGGTACTGGTGGTAGTGACAGTGGTAGTGGTAGTAGTGATAGTGGTAGTGGTGTTAGTGATAGTAGTGGTGGTAGTAGTAGTGATAGTGGTAGTGGTGGTGATAGCAGTAGTAGTATAGATAGTGATAGTGGTGGTGATAGTGGTAGAAGTAGTGGTAGTAGTGGTGATAGTGGTAGTGGCAGTAGTAATAGTGGTAGTGGTGGTGGTAATAGTAGAGATAGTGGTGGTGATAGTGGTAGTGGTGGTAGTGGGGTAGTAGTAGTGATAGTGGTAGTGGTGGTGATAATGGTAGAATTAGTGGTAGTGACACTGATAGTGGTAGTAGTAGTGGTAGTGGTGGTGATAGTGGAAGTGGTGGTGGTAGTATTAATGATAGTGGTAGTGGTGGTGATAGTGGTAGTGGTATTGTTAGAGGTAGTGGTAGTGGTAGTGGTGATAGTTGTAGTAGTTATAGAGGTAGAGGTAGTGGTAGTAGTACTGATAATGGTAGTGGTAGCAGTGATAGTGGTAGTGGTAATAGTAGTGATAGTGGTAGTGGTAGTAGTGGTAGTAGTGGTAGTAGTGATAGTGGTAGTGGTAGTGATAGTGGTAGTGGTGGTGATAGTGGTAATAGCAGTGATAATGGTAGTGGTAGTAGTAGCAGTGGTAGTAGTGGTAGTAGTGATAGTGGTAGTGGTGGTAGTAGTGACAGTTTTAGTGGTGGAAGTAGTTATAGTGGTAGTAGTGGTAGTGGTAGTAATAGTGACAGTGGTAGTAGTGGTAGTGGTGGTAGTAGTGGTAGTAGTAGTGACAGTGGTAGTAGTAGTGGTAGTAGTAGTGATAGTGGTGGTAGTAGTGATAGTGGTAGTGGTAATGGTGGTGGTAGTGCTAGTAGTAGTGAAAATGGTAGTGGTGGTGGTGATAGTAGTGGTAATGGTGGTAGTGACAGTGGTAGTGGTGTAGTGATAGTGGTAGTGGTGGTAGTGATAGTAGTAGTGGTGGTAGTAGTAGTGATAGTGGTAGTGGTGGTGATAGCAGTAGTAGTAGAGATAGTGGTTGTGGTGGTGATAGTGGTAGTGGTGTGGTGATAGTTGTAGGGGCAGTAGTAATAGTGGTGGTGGTGGTGGTAATAGTAGAGATAGTGGTGGTGATAATGGTAATGGTGGTAGTGGGGAAGTAGTAGTGATAGTGGTAGTGGTGGTGATAATGGTAGAAGTAGTGGTAGTGGCGCTGATAGTGGTAATAGTAGTGGTAGTGGTGGTGATAGTGGAAGTGGTGGTGGTAGTATTAATGATAGTGGTAGTGGTGGTGATAGTGGTAGTGATAGTGGTAGTGGTGGTGATAGTTGTAGTAGTTATAGTGGTAGCGGTAGTGGTAGTAGTGATAATGGTAGTGGTAGCAGTGATAGTGGTAGTGGTAATAGTAGTGATAGTGGTAGTGTTAGTAGTGGTAGTAGTGATAGTGATAGTGGTAGTGATAGTGGTGGTGATAGTGGTAATAGCTGTGATAATGGTAGTGGTAGTAGCAGTGGTAGTATTGATAGTGGTAGTGGTGGTAGTAGTGACAGTGGTAGTGGTGGAAGTAGTGATAGTGGTAGTAGTGGTAGTAGTAGTAGTAGTAGTGACAGTGGTAGTGGTGGTAGTAGTGGTAGTAGTGGTAGTGGTGGTAGTAGTGAAAGTGGTAGTAGTGGTAGTGGTAGTAGTACTGACAGTGGTAGTGGTGGTAGTAGTGGCAGTAGTAGTTGTAGTGGTGGTAGTAGTAGTGGTAGTAGTAGTGATAGTGGTAGTAGTAGTGGTAATAGTCGTGACAGCGGTAGTGGTGGTAGTAGTGGTAATAGTCGTGACAGCGGTAGTGGTGGTAGTAGTGGTAGTGGTAGTAGTAATAGTAGTGATAGTGGTAGTAGTAGTAGTGGTGGTGGTGGTAGTAGTAGTGATAGTGGTAGTAGTAGTGGTAGTAGCGATAGTAGTAGTGATAGTGGTAGTAGTAGTGGTAGTAGTAGTGATAGTGGTAGTGGTAGTAGTGGTAGTAGTGGTGGTGGTAGTAGTAGTAGTGATAGTGGTAATGGTGGTGGTAGTAGTAGTGATAGTGGTAGTAGTAATGATAGTGGTAGTGGTGGTAGTAGTGATAGTGGTAGTAGTGATAGTGGTAGTGGTGGTAGTAGTGATAGTGGTAGTAGTAATGGTAGTTGTAGTGTTAGTGGTAGTGGTAGCCGTAGTGATAGTGGTAGTGGTGTTAGTAGTAGTGATAGTGGTAGTGGTGGTGGTAGTAGTAGTGATATTGGAAGTAGTGATAGTGGTAGTGGTGGTGGTAGTAGTAGTGATATTGGAAGTAGTGGTAGAAGTGGTGATAGTGGTAGTAGTGGTAGTGGTAATGGTAGTGATAGTGGTAGTAGTGGTAATAGTAATGATAGTTTTAGTAGTGGTAGTAGTAGTGATAGTGGTAGTAGTAGTGGTAATAGTAGTGATGGTGGTAGTGGTGGTAGTAGTGGTATTGGTAATAGTTGTTATAGTGGTAGTATTGGTAGTAGTAGTGATAGTGGTAGTAGTGGTATTAGCGGTAGTGATAGTGGTAGTAGTAGTGGTAGTGGTAGTAGTGGTAGTGATAGTAGTAGTGATAGTGGTAGTAGTGGTAGTAGTAGAGTTAGTAGTAGTGATAATTTTAGTAGTAGTAGTGATAGTGGTAGTAGTAGTGATAGTGGTATTAATGGTAGTAGGAGAGGTAGTAGTAGTGATAGTGGTAGTAATGGTAGTAGTAGAGGTAGTAGTAGTGATAGTGGTAGTAGTAGTGATATTGGTAGTAGTAGTAGTGATAGTGGTAGTAGTAGTGGTAGTGATAGTGGTAGTAGTAGTGATAGTGTAGTAGTAGTAGTGATAGTAGTGGTAGTAGTGGTAGTAGTGGTAGTAGTAGTGATAGAGGTAGTAGTAGTGATAGTGGTAGTAGTAGTGATAGTGGTAGTAGTAGTGGTAGTGGAAGTAGTAGTGATAGTGGTAGTAGTGGTAGTGATAGTGATAGTAGTGATAATGGTAGTAGTAGTGGTAGTGATAGTGATAGTGATAGTAGTAGTGGTAGTGGTAGTAGTGATAATGGTAGTGGTAGTGGTAGTAGTGGTAGTAGTATTGGTAGTAGTGGTAGTAAAGGAAGTGATAGTGGTAGAAGTGGTAGTAGTGGTAAAGGTAGTAGTGATAGTGGTGGTAGTGGTAGTAGTAGTGGTAGTGGTAGTGGTAGTAATGGTAGTAGTGATAGTGGTAGTAGTGGTGGTAGTAGTAATGGTAGTAGTAGTGATAGTGGTAATAATGCTAGCAGTGATAATAGTAGTGATAGTGGTAATAGTAGTGGTAGTGATAGTGGTAGTAGTGGTAGTGGTGGTAGTAGTGATAATGGTAGTGGTAGTAGTAGTGATAGTGGTAGTAGTAGTGATAATGATAGTAGTAGTGGTAGTGATAGTGGTAGTAGTAGTGATAATGGTAGTGGTAGTAGTAGTGATAGTGGTAGTGGTAGTAGTAGTGATAATGGTAGTGGTAGTAGTAATAATGGTAGTGTTAGTAGTAGGGGTAGTTGTGGTAGTAGTAGTGATAATGGTAGTGGTAGTAGTAGTGTTAATAGTGGTAGTAGTAGTGGTAATAGTGGTAGTAGTAGTGATAGTGGTAGTAGTAGTGGTAGTGGTGTTAGTGGTAGTGATAGTAGTAGTAGTGGTAGTTGTAGTGGTAATGGTAGTAGTGATTGTGGTAGTGGTAATAGTAATAATGGTAGTGGTAGTAGTAGTAATAATGGTAGTGGTGGTAGTTAATTTTAGTAGTGGTAGTAGTAGTGATAGTGGTAGTAGTAGTGGTAGAGGTAATAGTGGTAGTATTGGTAGTAGTAGTGGTAATGGTAGTAGTGATAGTGGTAGTAGTGATAGTGGTAGTGGTAGTAGTAGTGATAGTGGTAGTAGTGGTAGTAGTGATAGTTGTAGTAGTGGTAGCAGTGGTAGTAGTAGTGATAGTGGTAGTAGTAGTATTAGTGGTAGTAGTAGTGGTAGTAGTATTGGTAGTAGTAGTGATAGTGGTAGTGGTAGTAGTGATGGTGGTAGTGGTGGTAGTAGTGGTAGTTTTTTTTTTTTTGTTTCGGCAGTGGAAAAAATCTTTTTAAGACGCCCTCCTGGCGAGTTGGATTTTCACCAAAAAAAAAAAAAGAACCGCTGTCTTGTCCGCTTACCATTTCGGAACTGCTTGTCGCATTTCATCAAAATGTCAGCTCTCTATGTGTATGTACAGTTACTGTCTTTCCTCTTTTTCTTTGTATCCATAATTTCTTTACATAGTTCTTTTACTATATTCCATGTTTTTGTACTCCCATTAATGGTCTGCTCTAAATTATCTACTGGTATAATTTTACCCAGTTTTGTGTGATCTATATTCCTATAGGTCTCCCAATTTGGGCAGTGGAGTAGCGTGTGCTCCGCGGTATCAGTTTCTGGGCAGTAGTTGCATTTCTCGCTATTCGTTTTCCCCATTTTGTTTGCGTAGTACCTAAATCCTCCATGACCAGATAGTACCTGCGTCATGAAATAATCTAATGATCTGTGCTTGCATAACAGCCACATATTAATATCTGGGATCATTTTCTTCGTCCATTGTGACACTTCCATGGTCTCATGCCACCGCTCTTGGCACTCTTCTACGATTTGTTGTCTTATATTTCTTTTGTCTGCATTAGTGGAACCAATGTTTTCTTCTAAGATATTTCTCTGTTTTACTAACAGATCTAAGGGTACTGCACCTGAAATGACCTGTAGGGCTTTGGCCGATATGGTTCGATACCCATTTACCACCCTTAATAATAATTTCCGCTGTACTCTGGCCAGGTGGTTTCGGTACACTTCTTTTCTTAATGCAGTGTGCCATATTGAGGCGGCATATAACAGCATAGAATAGATTTGCCTTTTTACAGTTCTTGGGCCGCCAATATTCGGCATTAGTCTACTCAGTGCCGCTGTTCTCTCTTCGGCCTTCTTGGTGATTGTTCTAACCTGCTCACCAAAATTTCCACCATCACCCAATATGACACCTAGATATCTCACTGACTTTTTTGGCTTAACATCAGTATTGGCTATCCTGAAACTCACATCTGGCTCACAGCTTCCGTTTTCTGTGGCGCAAGAATTAATTTGTTGGCTTTCATCCACCTGTCTATGCGTATGAGGGATTCATATGCCTTAAACATTAATTCTTCTGCGTCGGCAGCTGTAGTGACTAACACTAAATCATCTGCAAATCCCAACGTATAAGCTCCTGTCAGTAGTTTTAGCCGCAATACGCCATCGTATAAAATATTCCACAATGTAGGTCCCAGGACCGAGCCTTGGGGTACTCCTGCAGTAACCTGTACTTGTTTCTTATTACTTAGCGTTATGTATCTTGAGTTGAAGTACTCTCGTATTATATTTACTAAATATGCTGAAATCTTTTTTCTTTGGAGCTCTTGAATGATAATACTCCATGTTGCACTGTTGAAAGCATTTTGCACATCCAGTGTGATTGCGGCTACCCACTTTTCTTTACTGTCATCTTTAATTTTTTGAACAGCTTTAATGGCCTGGATTGTAGTTTTGCCTTTTCTGAAGCCATACTGGTTACAGGATAGTCCTTCCCCTTCCTCAATTTCCTTTCGATTCTTGTGCTTATTAGACTCTCATACTGGTTGCAGGATAGTCCTTCCCCTTCCTCAATTTCCTTTCGATTCTTGTGCTTATTAGACTCTCATACTGGTTGCAGGATAGTCCTTCCCCTTCCTCAATTTCCTTTCGATTCTTGTGCTTATTAGACTCTCATACTGGTTGCAGGATAATCCTTCTCCTTCCTCAATTTCTTTGTGATTCTTGTCCTTATTCGACTCTCATACTGGTTGCAGGATAGTCCTTCCCCTTCCTCAATTTCTTTGTGATTCTTGTCCTTATTCGACTCTCATACTGGTTGCAGGATAGTCCTTCCCCTTCCTCAATTTCTCTGTCGATTCTTGTCCTTATTAGACTCCCATATAGTTTACTCATGGTATTGAGTAAACATATTGGTCGATATGCTGATGGATCTTGAGGTAACTTACACCCTTTTAGCAACAATATGAGTTTAGCTACCTTCTATTCTCCTGGAAACTCCTGTTGTTTCAGTAACCTATTTAAGGCTGTTAGAATCCATTTAGGGGTTGCCTCAATGGCGAACCTCACTGCTTCGGGTGGAATACCGTCCAATCCCGGCGCTTTGCCGGATTTTATGTTGCGCCCTGCTTCGTGTAATTCATCCATGGTGAATTCTTTCTCTACACTACATCTTATTTTGGCTTCCATCTTATCTTCATTGCTAGGGAATAACGCCTTTACTACACTTATTTCCTTCTCCTCTGTTAATTTTATGGGAGCTCTATTAGTCAAACGCCCTGTTACTATTTTATATCCTGATCCCCAAATATCCTGATTAAGTTCTTCACATAGTTTTTGCCAGTTTTTTCTCTTGGACTCCTTTATGAGGTTTGTCAATGTTCTTTTCTTCTCTTTATAGACTACTCTTAACGCTTCTATGTCCTGCTCTTGTATTCGTCTCTTATTTGCTCTTGTTACTTTGCGCCTGCTTTGATTGCATCTCCTCTTTTGACATTCAATGTCATTGGTCCACCAGTATGGTACTCGGGAGCTGTCTCTCTTGCTGGTATGTATTAGGCTAGCTAAAGTAGCTTCTTGTATTGCGTTTACCACCTCCTCCCGGGAGACTTCTTCTGTAGCGTCTTCTCTATTCTCTTCCTTCCACTTCATGATAACTTTATATATATCGCAATCATACTCTACTTTAGTCTTCTCATTTTGCCGACCCTTTCGCTTTGTTGGTTCTTTGATTTCAAAATAGATAAACTTGTGGTCGCTAAGTGATTCCTCTTCGAGCACCTCCCTTTCAGGATTTTATGTGATATTATCTGAGTTGAACACGTAATGTCTATAAATGATTCACAGGCTCCTCTCACAAAAGTCGGTTTGTTTCCTATGTTTTGTACTACTAAATCCAGTTCCGCCATCCACTCGACCCAATATTCACCTCTCTGGTCAGTGTTTTGTGCGCCCCACTGTGGTGATTTAATATTTAAGTCTCCCATTATATTGCTTTCTCCTCCTTGCGTACTAATGTCTTGCATTATAGAATCTACTTCTTTCTTAAATTCGTCCAGGGGTATATTTGGTGAACTATAACATCCATAAATCTTAAATTGTTTGAAGTAAATACAGACATAACCATTTTCTAACCTCCAATCTATTACCTCTATATTTTTGTTTAGGAAGTTGACAGCGACATCCAGCCTATTATCCTTAATCCAATTATTGCTGGATGCACACTTTAAATTTGGTTCACTTACTATCATTATGTCAACATTCTTCTCCATTGCAACTGCGTATGCCATATCATGACTACTTTGTGACCTCATTAAATAAGCTTGTAGGATTCCTATGGTTGTTGAACCCATTATCTTTTTTATTTCAACCTTCTTCGTCTTATGTCCCCTATCATCTTTGTGTATAGAGGGCAACTCATTCGGTCACTTCTGTGGCCTCCTTTTTTACACGTTATACAGACAGATGCATTTGTGCGTTCTCTGGCTATATGACCCTTCTCCCCACAATTCAAGCAAGATCCAGTTCTATTATCTTCCTCCTTAAATTGATAAGCTATATGCCCAAATCCAAAACACTTCAAACACCTAGTGACGTTTATTCTTTCTCTAATCTGGCAGCTGATCCATCCAACTCTAATTTGTCTCCGTTTTAGTAGGGTCTTACCAGGTTCAGCAGGTAACGTTACTGTTGCGTTCTGGTTACCAAATCTTCCTGGTCTCATAGAAACATTAATTATATCAGTCTCTTGTAACTCTATTTCTTCACAAATTGCAGTTTTCACATCATCTTCCTTGGTTGTGGGATCTATTCCTTCAATAAACACATTTATTACCTTCCTCACAGTAGTAGTAGTGGTAGTGGTAGTAGTAGTGATAGTGGTAGTGGTGGTAGTAGTGATAGTGGTAGTGGTAGTATTAGTGATAGTGGTAGTGGTGGTAGTAGTAGAGATAGTGCTAGTAGTACTGATAGTGCTAGTAGTAGTGATAGTGGTAGTGGTGGTAGTAGTGATAGTGGTAGTGGTGGTAGTAGTAGTGATAGTGGTAGTGGTAGTGATAGTGGTAGTGGTGGTAGTAGTAGTGATAGTGGTAGTGGTAGTAGTAGTAATAGTGGCAGTGGTAGTGGTAGTAGTGTAGTGATAGTGGTAGTAGTAGTGATAGTGGTAGTCGTGGTAGTAGTAGTGGTAGTGGTAGTAGTAGTGATAGTGGTAGTGGTGGTAGTAGTAGTGATAGTAGTAGTGATGATACTGGTAGTGGTGGTAGTAGTGGTAGTGGTGGTAGTAGTTATAGTGGTAGTGGTGGTAGTAGTGATAGTGGTAGTGGTGGTAGTAGTGGTAGTGGTGGTAGTAGTGATAGTGGTAGTGGTGGTAGTAGTGATAGTGGTAGTGGTGGCAGTAGTGATAGTGGTAGTAGTAGTGATACTGGTAGTGGTGGTAGTAGTGATACTGGTAGTGGTGGTAGTAGTGATAGTGGTAGTGGTGGCAGTAGTGATAGTGGTAGTGGTGGCAGTAGTGATAGTGGTAGTAGTAGTGATACTGGTAGTGGTGGTAGTAGTGATAGTGGTAGTGGTGGCAGTAGTGATACTGGTAGTGGTGGTAGTAGTGATACTGGTAGTGGTGGTAGTAGTGATAGTGGTAGTGGTAGTAATAGTGATACTGGTAGTGGTAGTAGTAGTGATACTGGTAGTTGTGGTAGTAGTGATACTGGTAGTGGTGGTAGTAGTGATAGTGGTAGTGGTGGTAGTAGTGATAGTGGTAGTTGTGGTAGTAGTGATAGTGGTAGTGGTGGTAGTAGTGATAGTGGTAGTTGTGGTAGTAGTGATAGTGTTAGTGGTGGTAGTAGTGATACTGGTAGTGGTGGTAGTAGTGATACTGGTAGTGGTGGTAGTAGTAGTGATAGTGGTAGTTGTGGTAGTAGTGATAGTGGTAGTGGTAGTAGTAGTGATACTGGTAGTTGTGGTAGTAGTGATACTGGTAGTGGTGGTAGTAGTGATAGTGGTAGTGGTGGTAGTAGTGATAGTGGTAGTTGTGGTAGTAGTGATAGTGGTAGTGGTGGTAGTAGTGATAGTGGTAGTTGTGGTAGTAGTGATAGTGTTAGTGGTGGTAGTAGTGATACTGGTAGTGGTGGTAGTAGTGATACTGGTAGTGGTGGTAGTAGTAGTGATAGTGGTAGTTGTGGTAGTAGTGATAGTGGTAGTGGTGGTAGTAGTGATAGTGGTAGTTGTGGTAGTAGTGATAGTGTTAGTGGTGGTAGTAGTGATACTGGTAGTGGTGGTAGTAGTAGTGATAGTGGTAGTAGTGATAGTGGTAGTGGTGGTAGTAGTGATAGTGGTAGTTGTGGTAGTAGTGATAGTGTTAGTGGTGGTAGTAGTGATACTGGTAGTGGTGGTAGTAGTAGTGATAGTGGTAGTTGTGGTAGTAGTGATAGTGTTAGTGGTGGTAGTAGTGATAGTGGTAGTGGTGGTAGTAGTGATACTGGTAGTGGTGGTAGTAGTGATACTGGTAGTGGTGGTAGTAGTAGTGATAGTTGTGGTAGTAGTGATAGTGTTAGTGGTGGTAGTAGTGATACTGGTAGTGGTGGTAGTAGTGATAGTGTTAGTGGTGGTAGTAGTGATAGTGTTAGTGGTGGTAGTAGTGATACTGTTAGTGGTGGTAGTAGTGATAGTGTTAGTGGTGGTAGTAGTGATAGTGTTAGTGGTGGTAGTAGTGATACTGGTAGTGGTGGTAGTAGTAGTGATAGTGGTAGTTGTGGTAGTAGTGATAGTGTTAGTGGTGGTAGTAGTGATAGTGGTAGTGGTGGTAGTAGTGATACTGGTAGTGGTGGTAGTAGTGATACTGGTAGTGGTGGTAGTAGTGATACTGGTAGTGGTGGTAGTAGTGATACTGGTAGTGGTGGTAGTAGTAGTGATAGTTGTGGTAGTAGTGATAGTGTTAGTGGTGGTAGTAGTGATACTGGTAGTGGTGGTAGTAGTGATAGTGTTAGTGGTGGTAGTAGTGATAGTGTTAGTGGTGGTAGTAGTGATACTGTTAGTGGTGGTAGTAGTGATAGTGTTAGTGGTGGTAGTAGTGATAGTGTTAGTGGTGGTAGTAGTGATACTGGTAGTGGTGGTAGTAGTGATAGTGTTAGTGGTGGTAGTAGTGATAGTGTTAGTGGTGGTAGTAGTGATACTGGTAGTGGTGGTAGTAGTAGTGATAGTGGTAGTTGTGGTAGTAGTGATAGTGTTAGTGGTGGTAGTAGTGATACTGGTAGTGGTGGTAGTAGTAGTGATAGTGGTAGTTGTGGTAGTAGTGATACTGGTAGTGGTGGTAGTAGTGATACTGGTAGTGTGGTAGTAGTGATAGTGGTAGTGGTGGTAGTAGTAGTGATAGTGGTAGTTGTGGTAGTAGTGATAGTAGTAGTGGTGGCAGTAGTGATAGTGGTAGTGGTGGTAGTAGTGATAGTGGTAGTGTTGGCAGTAGTGATAGTGGTAGTGGTGGCAGTAGTGATAGTGGTAGTGGTGGTAGTAGTGATACTGGTAGTGCTGGTAGTAGTGATACTGGTAGTGTGGTAGCAGTGATAGTGGTAGTGGTGGTAGTAGTAGTGATAGTGGTAGTTGTGGTAGTAGTGATAGTAGTAGTGGTAGTAGTAGTGATAGTGGTAGTGGTGGTAGTAGTGATAGTGGTAGTGGTGGCAGTAGTGATAGTGGTAGTGGTGGCAGTAGTGATAGTGGTAGTTGTGGTAGTAATGATAGTGGTAGTGGTGGCAGTAGTGATAGTGGTAGTGGTGGTAGTAGTTATAGTGGTAGTAGTAGTGATACTGGTAGTGGTGGTAGTAGTGATAGTGGTAGTGGTGGTAGTAGTAGTGATACTGGTAGTGGTGGTAGTAGTGATAGTGGTTGTGGTGGTAATAGTAGTGATAGTGGTAGTGGTGGTAGTAGTGATAGTGGTAGTGGTAGTGATAGTGGTAGTGTTGGTAGTAGTAGTGATAGTGGTAGTTGTGGTAGTAGTGATAGTGGTAGTGGTGGTAGTAGTAGTGATAGTGGTAGTAGTAGTGATAGTGGTAGTTGTGGTAGTAGTGATAGTGGTAGTTGTGGTAGTAGTGATAGTGGTAGTAGTAGTGGTGGTAGTAGTGGTGTTAGTAGTGATAGTGGTAGTAGTAGTGATAGTGGTAGTGGTGGTAATAGTGGTAGTGGTGGTAGTAGTAGTGGTAGTGGTAGTAGTTTTTTTTTTTTAAGGAGGGGAAAATCCTCATGGACGCCAGGGAAGGTGGCCCTGGTGTGTCGGACTCTTACCGGCTAAAAACCACCTCCGTCTCCTGCAGCGCTGCGGAACCGCCTCTCAGCATTTCTTCACAGTGCAGCATTCAAGTTTATCCTTCATCTTTTTCCTTAGCTTGTAGGATGTTCTTAATCATTCCTGTAATGAGGTACCATATTTCTTTCTTGTGTATCATATTTTGTATTATATCGTCTGGTGATAATTCCTTTTCAATAACGTTTAAGGTTTTTGTTCTTATCGCATTCCATCTTTTACATAATAAAATAGTGTGTTCTGGTGTGTCTATTTCTTTACAATATCTGCATTGGTCAGTCTCAATTATCTTCATTTTGTATAAGTAGGTCTCAAATCGGCCATGTCCTGTTAAGAATTGCGTAAAAAAGTAGTCAACTTCTCCGTGTTGTCTGTTTAGCCATGGTTCAATTTTTGGAATAAGACGTTTAGTCCATTGGGCCGTTTCAAGCTCGTCATCCCATTCCTCCTGTCACTTTTTCATTGTAATTTTCCTTTTCTCTTCTTTTTGTGCTCTATTATGTTCTTCTTTTTTAAATGTGGGCTCGGTTGCTAATAAATGGAGCGGTATTGTTCCTGCAATCACTTGTATAGCCTTTGTGAATGTTGTGCGATATGCACTTGCTATTCTTATAGCGATATTTCTTTGGACGCGTTCTATAAGGTTCTTATATGTTATTTTCTTCATACATTGCTTCCAAGCCGCAGCACAATAAAGTATAATGGAGTTAATAACACTTCCTAGCAATTTCCTCTTTTGTTGGTTAGGACCTCCTACGTTTGGCATCAGTCTGACCAAAGCTGCGACCACTTTTTCCGCCTTTGCAGATACATACTTCAGATGTTCAACCATACTCATATTATGTCCAATTAAGATACCTAAATATTTTAGGTATTTTTGCGACTTAAGTTCTAAGTCTCCATCCTGTATAGTCACTTCTTTGAGAGTTCTCCTCCCTCCCAGGGTTACCATTTCGGTTTTGGTCGGAGCCAGGCTCAGTCCTCTACTAGTCATCCAGAATTCAACCCTATTGATGGACCACTGTATTTTTTCCTCTATATCTTGTTTTGAAGTGCCGCACACAATCAGAGCGAGGTCGTCTGCGTATCCCAACAGTGTTACACCTGCTGCAGGTTCCTGTCGAAGCACTTCATCGTAGTATATATTCCATAAAGTGGGACCTAGAATTGATCCTTGCGGTACTCCACTGGTTACACCCATCTCAGAGTTTTCTCCAATAAAGATCTTTCTATCTTGTAAATAACTACTTATTAATTTAATCATGTATGGAGATATTTTCTTTTGTATTAATTCATTTATAATACCCAGTCACGGTACAGAGTTAAAAGCATTTTTAATGTCTAATGTAACCATTACTACATACCTATTATTTTCATTAACTTCTTTTTGTGCTGTTCCAACACCAACCTTATTGCATCGGCAGTTGATCGGCCTTTTCTAAAACCAAATTGGGTTTGCGCGAGACTACCTTTTAAATCTATCTCTTTTAATAATCTCTGATTAATTGTTTGTTCAAACAGTTTCCCTATTGTATCCAAAAGGCACAAAGGTCTATAGGTTTTTTTGCAGTTTCTCTTTTTTGGTTTTTCTATCAATATAAGTTTTGCAATTTTCCACTCCCTGGGAAATTTTCCTTTGCATATTAACCCATTTAGTGTTTCCATCAGAAGATCCGGCTTCTTCTCAGCAATTAGCTTTATAACTTCCGGGGATGCCATCAGGTACAGCGGCTTTACCAGTTTTGCTGCGTTTTCCTGCATCCATGATGTCGTTTATTTGGCACTTCGGTGTTTCTTCTATTTTTATTTGCATTTTTGGCCACGTATTTCTTTTATGTGCGGGAAATAACTCTTTAGTTAATTCTATTTGTTCCTCATTCGTAATGACTAAAGGTGTCCGAAGACCTAATTTTTTGGTCACGATTTTATATCCAGTACCCCATGGATCCACACCCACTTCCTCACATAGCCGTTCCCATGCATCCTTCTTCGCTGTATTTATTGCGTTTTTTAAGTCATTCCGACATCTTTGATATTCCTTTTGTATGGTGAGCTTTTCATTTTCCTGCAAATTTCTTCTTTTGTTTGCCCTTGTCACTTTTCTTCGTGCCTCCATACTCCTTTTCCTTAGTTGGGAAATATCGTTATTCCACCAATACGCCGCTTTTAACTTACCATAGCTGCCTTTCTTCTTAAAAGTAGAGTTACATGCTTTTTCTTTGGTAGATGTAAGTACTCTGGATGACTTGCTGCTTCTTCTACCTTTTGTATTAAAATATCTTTCTTATCATTTTTGTAAATCCAACCTTTCTGTGGCCTTTTAAATTGTAATGGCAATTTAGTGTTTATAGTCTATATATATATATATATATATATATATATATATATTCTTGTGGTAACTTAAATTTTCTTCATTATCCACATACCATTTACTATTAATTTACTCATTTCTGCAGAACATATTGTGATATCTATGAACGATGTGCCATCGTTTCGTTCAAAAGTTGGCATTTTGCCATCATTTAGGATATTATAATCATTTTCGCTTGCCCACTCTGCCAGAGCACTACCTTTCTTGTCTTCTATAGGCGAGCCCCAGGAATGTGCCTTGGCATTGAAATCCCCTCCAATAAGGACTTTCTTTTTATGTTTTTGTTGTTTAAGGACGCAATTTATTTCAAATAGGTATTTATGGAAATTCTCCACATCTGTTTTAGGAGACACATAACAGGAAAATACCAATATTTCATCGGTGTCGGCCCAGACAAAACCACTACCACTTCCGATGTTTCTCACTTTATCATTACTTCGTGGAATATAAATGGCTGCGTCTATTCTTTCATCTGTGATCCATTTTGGGCTATGTTTGGTCATGTTTTTATTTGGTTCTGCGATAATACACAGATGTATTTGAAGTTCTGCACATTTATGTATAAGTAAATCCATGGCCCGTTTACTCCTTACAAGATATACCTGAAGCAATCTCATTATTTATAGGAGTTTTGTCTTTGTATCCTTGCCTGGGTTTCCACTAACTTCCTATACTCAGGACATCTCATCGGCTCTGCTTTGTGCTCATTAGAATTACACAGGTAACATCTTGTCATGTTTTTACACTCTGTTATTCGCTGACCTGTTTCCCCACATTTATGACACATTTTCACAAAAGGTGCAGCTGTACATTCGCTTGCAACATGCCCTACTCTGTTACACTTATAACATCTACTTAGAGTATTTGTTGGCTTGACTCTCCATCTGTCCCATCCTTTCCCTATTGTTTACTTTGCTAGTAGTCGATTTGTAACCTCTATGTTAGAGGTTACAAATGCATATTTTACACCTTGTGCATTTGCTTTATCTGACATTTTTATTAGAATATTTTGTTCCATTGTCCCTAATTCCCGTTCTGTGGTTTCTTTTACTTGCTGTTCTTCTACAACTTCATCTATATCTAGTAGCATAACAGTTTGTTTTTTGCTTTCCATGTTTACTTCTGCAATTTTATCCAATTTTAAAGTAAGAAGTTGTTTAAAAGTGTTTCTATCATTTCTATTTTTCCCTTTTATATTCAGCTGCACATTTCCTTCATTTGTTTTTTTTTTATGATCAATTATTATTCCACTTCTGTCTACTTCTTTTATATTTTTCAGAATGTCTGCGTATGATTTTTCTCCAAGTGCTTTAGCACGAATGTATCTTCATTTAGTCCTCTCTTCCTACTATTGTCCTCCATCCCTTTTGTTTCATTGTATCTTTGATGTTTTATAAACATTAACATCCTATCGACATTTCTTGTACATGAATATTCAAAAACTTTCCTTGTTACTTTCTCATCCACTTGATCCGTTGTTACACCGGCTATGCGGGTTCTCCCATTTTTCCTCTCTGTGTCAAATAATATTTTTTCTACATTATTTCTCAAATTAGATATATCTTCTATCGATTTTCCTCCGTCCTCAGTCATAATGAGGTACAGATATTTCTTTGTATTTTAGTGGTAGTGGTAGTGGAGGTGGTGATAGTAGTAGTGGTAGTAGTAATAGTGATAATGATGGTGGTGATAGTGGTAGTGACAGTAGTAGTGATAGTGGTAATGATCATGGTGATAGTGGTAGTGGTGGTGATTGTGGTAGTTGTAGTGGTGGTGGTGATAACGGTAGTAGTATAGTTGTAGTGGCAGTAGTAGAAGTGATAGTGGCAATGATGGTGGTGATTGTGGTAGTATCAGTAGTAGTGATTGTGGCAATGATGGTGGTGATAGTGGTAGTATCAGTAGTAGTGATAGTGGTAATGATGGTGGTGATAGTGGTAGTATCAGTAGTAGTGATTGTGGCAATGATGGTGGTGATAGTGGTAGTATCAGTAGTAGTGATAGTGGTAATGATGATGGTGATAGTGGTAGTATCTGTAGTAGTGATAGTGGTAATGATGGTGGTGATAGTGGTAGTATCAGTAGTGATAGTGGTAATGATGATGGTGATAGTGGTAGTATCAGTAGTAGTGATTGTGGCAATGATGGTGGTGATAGTGGTAGTGACAGTAGTAGTGATAGTGGCAATGATGATGGTGATAGTGGTAGTATCAGTAGTAGTGATAGTGGCAATGATGATGGTGATAGTGGTAGTATCAGTAGTAGTGATAGTGGCAATGATGGTGGTGATAGTGGTAGTATCAGTAGTAGTGATAGTGGCAATGATGGTGGTGATAGTGGTAGTGACAGTAGTAATGATAGTGGTAATGATGGTGGTGATAGTGGTAGTATCAGTAGTAGTGATAGTGGCAATGATGGTGGTGATAGTGGTAGTGACAGTAGTAATGATAGTGGCAATGATGATGGTGATAGTGGTAGTATCAGTAGTAGTGATAGTGGCAATGATGGTGGTGATAGTGGTAGTGACAGTAGTAATGATAGTGGTAATGATGGTGGTGAAAGTGGTAGTGTCAGAAGTAGTGATAGTGGTAATAATGGTGGTGATAGTGGTAGTGTCAGTAGCAGTGATAGTGGTAATGATGGTGAAGATAGTGGAAGTGGTGGTCATAGTGGTAGTAGTGGTGGTGATAGCGGTAGTGGTAAAGTAGTGATAGTTGTAGTGGTAGTAGTAGTAGTGATAGTGGTAATGATGGTGGTGATAGTGGTAGTGACAATAGTAGTGATAGTGGTAATGATGGTGGTGATAGTGGTAGTGACAATAGTAGTGATAGTGGTAATGATGGTGGTGATAGTGGTAGTAGTGATGGTGGTGATAGTGGTAGTGACAGTAGTAGTGATAGTGGTAATGATGGAGGTGATAGTGGTAGTGAAAGTATTAGTGGTAGTGGTGCTGATAGGTGGTAGAGGTAGTAGTAGTGATAGTAGTAGTGATGGTGGTAATAGTGGTAGTGGTAATGATGGTGGTGATAGTGGTGGTGATAGTGGTAGTAGTATTGTGGTGGTGATAGTGGTAGTAGTAGTAGTGATAGTTGTAGTGGTAATAGTAGGAGTGATAGTGGTAATGATGGTGGTGATAGTGGTAGTGACAGTAATAGTGATAGTGGTAATGATGGTGGTGATAGTGGTAGTGACAGTAGTAGTGATAGTGGTAATGCTTGTGGAGATAGTGGTAGTGGTGGTGATAGTGGTGGTAGTAGTAGTGGTGGTGGTGATAGTGGTAGTGGTAGTAGTAGTGATAGTGGTAAAGATGGTGGTGATAGTGGTAGTGACAGTAGTAGTGATAGTGGTAATGATGGTGGTGATAGTAGTAGTGACAGTACTAGTGATGGTGGTAATGATGGTGGTATTAGTGGTAGTGCCAGTAGTAGTGATAGTGGTAATGATGGTGGTGATAGTGGTAGTGACAGTAGTAGTGATAGTGGTAATGATGGTGGTGATAGTGGTAGTGACAGATATAGTGATAGTGGTAGTGATGGTGGTGATAGTGGTAGTGACAGTAGTAGTGATAGTGGTAATGATGGTGGTGATAGTGGTAGTGACAGTAGTAGTGATAGTGGTAATGATGGTGGTGATAGTGGTAGTGACAGAAGTAGTGATAGTGGTAATGATGGTGGTGATAGTGGAAGTGGTGGAGATAGTGGTAGTAGTAGTGGTGGTGGTGGCGATAGCGGTAGTGATAGTAGTAGTGATAGTTGTAGTGATAGTGGTAGTAGTAGTGATAGTGGTAATGATGGTGGTGATAGTGGTAGTGACAGTAGTAGTGATAGTGGTAATGATGGTGGTGATAATGGTAGTGACAGTAGTAGTGGTGGTAGTGGTAGTAGTAGTGGTGGTGGTTATAGTGGTAGTGGTAATAGTAGTAATCGTAGTGGTATTAGTGATGATGGTAATGATGGTGGTGATAATGATAGTGACAGTAGTACTGATAGTGGTATTGATGGTGGTGATAATGGTAGTGACAGTAGTAGTGATAGTGGTAAAGACGGTGGTGATAGTGGTAGTGACAGTAGTAGTGATAGTTGTAATGATGGTGGTATTAGTGGTAGTGCCAGTAGTAGTGATAGTGGTAATGATGGTGGTGATAGTGGTAGTGACAGTAGTAGTGATAGTGGTATTGATGGTCGTGTTAGTGTTAGTGACAGTAGTAGTGATAGTGGTAATGATGGTGTTGATAATGTTAGTGGTGGTGATATTGGTAGTAGTAGTGGCGGTGGTGATAGTGGTATTGGTGGTGATAGTGGTAGTAGTAGAGGTGGTGGTGATAGTGGTAGTGGTAGTAGTAGTGATAGTGTTAATGATGGTGGTGATAGTGGTAGTGACAATAGTAGTGATAATGGTAATGGTGGTGATAGTGGTAGTGACAGTAGTAGTGATAGTGGTAATGATAGTGGTGATAGTGTTAGTGACAGTAGTAGTGATAGTGGTAATGATGGTGGTATTAGTGGTAGTGCCAGTAGTAGTGATAGTGGTAATGATGGTGGTGATAGTGGTAGTGACAGTAGTAGTGATAGTGGTAATGATGGTGGTGATAGTGGTAGTGACAGAAGTAGTGATAGTGGTAATGATGGTGGTGATAGTGGAAGTGGTGGTGATAGTGGTAGTAGTAGTGGTGGTGGTGGTGGTGATAGCGGTAGTGATAGTAGTAGTGATAGTTGTAGTGGTAGTAGTAGTGATAGTGGTAGTGACAGTAGTAGTGATAGTGGTAGTGGTGGTGGTGATAGTGGTAGTGACAGTAGTAGTGATAGTGGTAGCGACAGTAGTAGTGATAGTGGTCTTGATGGTGGTGATAGTGGTAGTGACATTAGTAGTGATAGTGGTAATGATGGTGGTGATAGTGGTAGTGACAGTACTAGTGATAGTGGTAATGGTGGTGATAGTGGTAGTGACAGTAGTAGTGATAGTGGTAATGATGGTGGTGATGGTGGTAATGGTGGTGGTGATAGTGGTAGTGACAGTAGTAGTGATAGTGGTAGTGGTGCTAGTGGTAGTAGTAGTGGTGGTGGTTATAGTGGTAGTGGTAATAGTAGTAATAGTTGTAGTGGTAGTAGTAGTAATGGTAGTGGTAATGATGGTGGTGATAATGATAGTGACAGTAGCAGTGGTAGTGGTAATGATGGTGGTGGTGATAATGGTAGTGACAGTAGTAGTGATAGTGGTAACGACGGTGGTGATAGTGGTAGTGACAGTAGTAGTGATAGTGGTAATGATGGTGGTGGTAGTGGTAGTGGTGGTGATAGTGGTAGTGGTAGTGGTGGTGGTGATAGTGGAAGTGACAGTAGTAGTGATAGTGGTAATGATGGTGGGGATAGTGGTAGTGACAGTAGTAGTGATAGTGGTAATGATGGTGGTGATAGTGGTAGTGACAGAAGTAGTGATAGTGGTAATGATGGTGGTGATAGTGGAAGTGGTGGTGATAGTGGTAGTAGTAGTGGTGGTGGTGATAGCGGTAGTGATAGTAGTAGTGATAATTGTAGTGGTAGTATTGGTGATAGTGGTAATGATGGTGGTGATAGTGGTAGTGACAGTAGTAGTGATAGTGGTAGTGGTGGTGGTGATAGTGGTAGAGACAGTAGTAGTGATAGTGGTAGTGACAGTAGTAGTGATAGTGGTAATGATGGTGGTGATAGTGGTAGTGACAGTAGTAGTGATAGTGGTAATGATGGTGGTGATAGTGGTAGTGACAGTAGTAGTGATAGTGGTAATGATGGTGGTGATAATGGTAGTGACAGTAGTAGTGATAGTGGTAGTGGTGGTAGTGGTAGTAGTAGTGGTGGTGGTGGTTATAGTGGTAGTTGTAATAGTAGTAATAGTTGTAGTAGTAGTAGTGATAGTGGTAATGATGGTGTTGATAATGATAGTGACAGTAGTAGTGGTAGTGTTAATGATGGTGGTGATAATGGTAGTGACAGTAGTAGTGATAGTGGTAACGACGGTGGTGATAGTGGTAGTGACAGTAGTAGTGATAGTGGTAATAATGGTGGTTATAATGGTAGTGGTAGTGGTGGTGGTGATAGTGGAAGTGACAGTAGTAGTGATAATGGTAATGATGGTGGTGATAGTGGTAGTGACAGTAGTAGTGATAGTGGTAAAGATGGTGGTGATAGTGGTAGTGACAGTAGTGGTGATAGTGGTAATGATGGTGGTGATAGTGGTAGTGGTGGTGATTGTGGTAGTTGTAGTGGTGGTGGTGATAACGGTAGTAGTAGTAGTATAGTTGTAGTGGCTGTAGTAGAAGTGATAGTGGCAATGATGGTGGTGATAGTGGTAGTATCAGTAGTAGTGATTGTGGCAATGATGGTGGTGATAGTGGTAGTATCAGTAGTAGTGATTGTGGCAATGATGGTGGTGATAGTGGTAGGATCAGTAGTAGTGATAGTGGCAATGCTGGTAGTGATAGTGGTAGTGACATTAGTAGTGATAGTGGTAATGATGGTGGTGATAGTGGTAGTGTCAGTAGTAGTGATAGTGGTAATGATGGTGGTGATAGTGGTAGTGACAGTAGTAGTTATAGAGGTAATGATAGTGGTAGTGGTGGTGATTGTGGTAGTTGTAGTGGTGGTGGTGATAACGGTAGTAGTAGTAGTAGTATAGTTGTAGTGGCTGTAGTAGAAGTGATAGTGGCAATGATGGTGGTGATAGTGGTAGTATCAGTAGTAGTGATTGTGGCAATGATGGTGGTGATAGTGGTAGTATCAGTAGTAGTGATTGTGGCAATGATGGTGGTAATAGTGGTAGGATCAGTAGTAGTGATAGTGGCAATGATGGTAGTGATAGTGGTAGTGACAGTAGTAGTGATAGTGGTAATGATGGTGGTGATAGTGGTAGTGTCAGTAGTAGTGATAGTGGTAATGATGGTGGTGATAGTGGTAGTGTCAGTAGCAGTGATAGTGGTAATGATGGTGGTGATAGTGGTAGTGGTGGTCATAGTGGTAGTGGTGGTGGTGATAGCGGTAGTGGTATAGTAGTGATAGTTGTAGTTGTAGTAGTAGTGATAGTGGTAATGATGGTGGTGATAGTGGTAGTGACAATAGTAGTGATAGTGGTTTTGATGGTGGTGATAGTGGTAGTAGTGATGGTGGTGATAGTGGTAGTGACAGTAGTAGTGATAGTGGTAATGGTGGTGGTGATAGTGTTAGTGACAGTATTAGTGGTAGTGGTGCTGATAGGTGGTAGAGGTAGTAGTAGTGATAGTAGTAGTGATGGTGGTGATAGTGGTAGTGGTAATGATGGTGGTGATAGTGGTGGTGATAGTGGTAGTAGTATTGTGGTGGTGATAGTGGTAGTAGTAGTGATAGTTGTAGTGGTAGTAGTAGTGATAGTGGTAATGATGTTGGTGATAGTGGTAGTGACAGTAGTAGTGATAGTGGTAGTGATGGTGGTGATAGTGGTAGTGACAGTAGTAGTGATAGTGGTAATGCTTGTGGAGATAGTGGTAGTGGTGGTGAAAGTGGTGGTAGTAGTAGTGGTGGTGGTGGTGGTGGTGATAGTGGTAGTGGTAGTAGTAGTGTTAGTGGTAAAGATGGTGGTGATAGTGGTAGTGACAGTAGTAGTGATAGTTGTAATGATGGTGGTGATAGTGGTAGTGACAGTACTAGTGATGGTGGTAATGATGGTGGTATTAGTGGTAGTGCCAGTAGTAGTGATAGTGGTAATGATGGTGGTGATAGTGGTAGTGACAGTAGCAGTTATAGTGGTAATGATGGTGGTGATAGTGGTAGTGACAGAAGTAGTGATAGTGGTAATGATGGTGGTGATAGTGGAAGTGGTGGAGATAGTGGTAGTGGTAGTGGTGGTGGTGGCGATAGCGGTAGTGATAGTAGTAGTGATAGTTGTAGTGGTAGTAGTAGTGATAGTGGTAGTAGTAGTATTAGTGGTAATGATGGTGGTGATAGTGGTAGTGACAGTAGTAGTGATAGTGGTAATGATGGTGGTGATAATGGTAGTGACAGTAGTAGTGATAGTGGTAGCGGTGATAGTGGTAGTAGTAGTGGTGGTGGTTATAGTGGTAGTGGTAATAGTAGTAATAGTTGTAGTGGTAGTAGTGATAATGGTAATGATGGTGGTGATAATGATAGTGACAGTAGTAGTGATAGTGGTAATGATGTTGGTGATAATGGTAGTGACAGTAGTAGTGATAGTGGTAACGACGGTGGTGATAGTGGTAGTGACAGTAGTAGTGATAGTGGTAATGATGGTGGTATTAGTGGTAGTGCCAGTAGTAGTGATAGTGGTAATGATGGTGGTGATATTGGTAGTGACAGTAGTAGTGATAGTGGTATTGATGGTGGTGTTAGTGTGAGTGACAGTAGTAGTGATAGTGGTAATGATGGTGTTGATAATGTTAGTGGTGGTGATAGTGGTAGTAGTAGTGGCGGTGGTGATAGTGGTATTGGTGGTGATAGTGGTAGTAGTAGAGGTGGTGGTGATAGTGGTAGTGGTAGTAGTAGTGATATTGTTAATGATGGTGGTGATAGTGGTAGTGACAATATGAGTGATAATGGTAATGATGGTGGTGATAGTGGTAGTGACAGTAGTAGTGATAGTGCTAATGCTGGTGGTGATAGTGGTAGTGATAGTAGTAGTGATAGTGGTAATGATGGTGGTGATAGTGGTAGTGACAGTAGTAGTGATAGTGGTAATGATGGTGGTGATAGTGGTAGTGACAGAAGTAGTGATAGTGGTAATGATGGTGGTGATAGTGGAAGTGGTGGTGATAGTGGTAGTAGTATTGGTGGTGGTGATAGCGGTAGTGATAGTAGTAGTGATAGTTGTAATGGTAGTAGTAGTGATACTGGTAATGATGGTGGTGATAGTGGTAGTGACAGTAGTAGTGATAGTGGTAGTGGTGGTAGTTGTAGTAGTAGTGGTGGTGGTTATAGTGGTAGTGGTAATAGTAATAATAGTTGTAGTGGTAGTAGTAGTAGTGATAGTGGTAATGATGGTGGTGATAATGATAGTGACAGTAGTAGTGGTAGTGGTAATGATGGTGGTGATAATGGTAGTGACAGTAGTAGTGATAGTGGTAACGACGGTGGTGATAGTGGTAGTGACAGTAGTAGTGATGGTGGTAATGATGGTGGTGATAGTGGTAGTGGTGGTGATAGTGGTAGTGGTGGTGGTGATAGTGGAAGTGACAGTATTAGTGATAGTGGTAATGATGGTGGTGATAGTGGTAGTGACTGTAGTAGTGATAGTGGTAATGATGGTGGTGATAGTGGTAATGATGGTGGTGATAGTGGTAGTGACAGTAGTAGTGATAGTGGTAACGATGGTGGTGATAGTGGTAGTGACAGTAGTAGTGATAGTGGTAATTATGGTGGTGTTAGTGGTAGTGACAGTAGTAGTGATAGTGGTAATGATGGTGGTGTTAGTGGTAGTGACAGTAGTAGTGATAGTGTTAATGATGGTGGTGTTAGTGGTAGTGAATGTAGTAGTGATAGTGGTAATGGTGGTGGTGATAGTGGTAGTGGTGGTGATAGTGGTAGTAGTAGTGGTGGTGGTGGTGATAGTGGTAGTGGTAATAGTAGTGATAGTTGTAGTAGTGATAGTGGATAAAGATGGTGGTGATAGTGGTAGTGACAGTAGTAGTGATAGTGGTAGTGGTGGTAATAGTGGTTGTGGTGGTAGTAGTAGTGGTAGTGGTAGTAGGTTTTTTTTTTTTAAGGAGGGGAAAATCCTCATGGACGCCAGGGAAGGTGGCCCTGGTGTGTCGGACAGTTACCGGCTAAAAACCACCTCCGTCTCCTGCAGCGCTGCGGAACCGCCTCTCAGCATTTCTTCACAGTGCAGCATTCAAGTTTATCCTTCATCTTTTTCCTTAGTTTCTAGGATGTTCTTAATCATTCCTGTAATGAGGTACCATATTTCTTTCTCGTGTATCATATTTTGTATTATATTGTCTGGTGACAATTCCATTTCAATAACGTTTAAGGTATATATTCTTACGGCGTTCCATCTTTTACATAATAAAATAGTGTGTTTGGTGTGTCTATTTCTTTACAATATCTGCATTGTTCAGTCTCAATTATCTTCATTTTGTATATGTAGGTCCCAACTCGGCCATGTCCTGTTAAGAATTGCGTATAAAAGTAGTCAACTTCTCCGTGTTGTCTGTTTAGCCATGGTTCAATTTTTGGAATAAGACGGTTAGTCCAATGGGCCGTTTGAAGCTCGTCATCCCATTCCTCCTGCCACTTTTTCATTGTAATTTTCCTTTTCTCTTCTTTTTGTGCTCTATTTTGTTCTTCTTTTTTAAATGTGTGCTCGGTTGCTAATAAATGGAGCGGTATTGTTCCCACAATCACTTGTATAGCCTTTGTGGATGTTGTGCGATATGCACTTGCTATGCTTATAGCGATCTTTCTTTGGACGCGTTCTATAAGTTTCTTATATGTTTTTTTCTTCATACATTGCTTCCAAGCCGCAGCACAGTAAAGTATAATGGAGTTAATAACACTTCCTAGCAATTTCCTCTTTTGTTGGTTAGGACCTCCTACGTTTGGCATCAGTCTGGCCAAAGCTGCGACCACTTTTTCCGCCTTTGCAGATACATACTTCAGATGTTCAACCATACTCATATTATGTCCAATTAAGATACCTAAATATTTTAGGTATTTTTGCGTTTATGTTCTAAGTATCCATCCTGTATAGTCACTTCTTTGAGAGTTCTCCTTCCTCCCAGGATTACCATTTCGGTTTTGGTCGGAGCCAGGCTCAGTCTTCTACTAGTCATCCAGACTTCAACCCTATTGATGGACCACTGTATTTTTTTCTCTATATCTTGTTTTGAAGTGCCGCACACAATCAGAGCGAGGTCGTCTGCGTATCCCACCAGTGTTACACCTGCTGCAGGTTCCTGTCGAAGCACTTCATCATAGTATATATTCCATAAAGTGGGACCTAGAATTGATCCTTGCGGTACTCCACTGGTTACACCCATCTCAGAGTTTTCTCCAATAAAGATCTTTCTATCTTGTAAATAACTACTTATTAATTTAATCATGTATGGAGATATTTTCTTTTGTATTAATTCATTTATAATACCCAGTCACGGTACAGAGTTAAAAGCATTTTTAATGTCTAATGTAACCATTACTACATACCTATTATTTTCATTAACTTCTTTTTGTGCTGTTCCAACACCAACCTTTTTGCATCGGCAGTTGATCGGCCTTTTCTAAAACCAAATTGGGTTTGCGCGAGACTACCTTTTAAATCTATCTCTTTTAATAATCTCTGATTAATTGTTTGTTCAAACAGTTTCCCTATTGTATCCAAAAGGCACAAAGGTCTATAGGTTTTTTTGCAGTTTCTCTTTTTTGGTTTTTCTATCAATATAAGTTTTGCAATTTTCCACTCCCTGGGAAATTTTCCTTTGCATATTAACCCATTTAGTGTTTCCATCAGAAGATCCGGCTTCTTCTCAGCAATTAGCTTTATAACTTCCGGGGATGCCATCAGGTACAGCGGCTTTACCAGTTTTGCTGCGTTTTCCTGCATCCATGATGTCGTTTATTTGGCACTTCGGTGTTTCTTCTATTTTTATTTGCATTTTTGGCCACGTATTTCTTTTATGTGCGGGAAATAACTCTTTAGTTAATTCTATTTGTTTCTCATTCGCAATGACTAAAGGTGTCCGAAGACCTAATTTTTTGGTCACGATTTTATATCCAGTACCCCATGGATCCACACCCACTTCCTCACATAGCCGTTCCCATGCATCCTTCTTCGCTGTATTTATTGCGTTTTTTAAGTCATTCCGACATCTTTGATATTCCTTTTGTATGGTGAGCTTTTCATTTTCCTGCAAATTTCTTCTTTTGTTTGCCCTTGTCACTTTTCTTCGTGCCTCCATACTCCTTTTCCTTAGTTGGGAAATATCGTTATTCCACCAATACGCCGCTTTTAACTTACCATAGCTGCCTTTCTTCTTAAAAGTAGAGTTACATGCTTTTTCTTTGGTAGATGTAAGTACTCTGGATGACTTGCTGCTTCTTCTACCTTTTGTATTAAAATATCTTTCTTATCATTTATGTAATTCCAACCTTTCTGTGGCCTTTTAATTGGTAATGGCAATTTAGTGTTTATAGTCTCTCTCTCTCTCTCTCTCTCTCTCTCTCTCTATATATATATATATATATATATATATATATATATATATATATATTCTTGTGGTAACTTAAATTTTCTTCATTATCCACATACCATTTACTATTAATTTACTCATTTCTGCAGAACATATTGTGATATCTATGAACGATGTGCCATCGTTTCGTTCAAAAGTTGGCATTTTCCCATCATTTAGGATATTATAATCATTTTTGCTTGCCCATTCTGCCAGAGCACTACCTTTCTTGTCTTCTATAGGCGAGCCCCAGGAATATGCCTTGGCATTGAAATCCCCTCCAATAAGGACTTTCTTTTTATGTTTTTGTTGTTTAAGGACGCAATTGATTTCAAAAAGGTATTTATGGAAATTCTCCAGATCTGTTTTAGGAGACACATAACAGGAAAATACCAATATTTCATCGGTGTCGGCCCAGACAAAACCACTGCCACTTCCGATGTTTCTCACTTTATCGTTACTTCGTGGAATATAAATGACTGCGTCTATTCTTTCATCTGTGATCCATTTTGGGCTATATTTGGTCATGTTTTTATTTGGTTCTGCGATAATACACAGATGTATTTGAAGTTCTGCACATTTATGTATAAGTAAATCCATGGCCCGTTTACTCCTATCAAGATTTACCTGAAGTAATCTCATTATTTATAGGAGTTTTGTCTTTGTATCCTTGCCTGGGTTTCCACTAATTTCCTATACTCAAGACATCTCATCGTCTCTGCTTTGTGTTCATTTGAGTTACACAGGTAACATCTTGTCATGTTTTTACACTCTTTTATTCGATAACCTGTTTCCCCACATTTATGACACATTTTCACAAAAGGTGCAGCTGTACATTCGCTTGCAACATGTCCCACTCTGTAACACTTATAACATCTACTTAGTGTATTTGTTGGCTTGACTCTCCATCTGTCCCATCCTTTCCCTATTGTTTACTTTGCTAGTAGTCGATTTGTAACCTCTATGTTAGAGGTTACAAATGCATATTTTACACCTTGTGCATTTGCTTTATCTGACATTTTTATTAGAATATTTTGTTCCATTGTCCCTAATTCCCGTTCTGTGGTTTCTTTTACTTGCTGTTCTTCTACAACTTCATCTATATCTAGTAGCATAACATTTTGTTTTTTGCTTTCCATGTTTACTTCTGCAATTTTATCCAATTTTAAAGTAAGAAGTTGTTTAAAAGTGTTTCTATCATTTCTATTTTTCCCTTTTATATTCAGCTGCTATTTTCCTTCATTTGTTTTTTTTTTATGATCAATTATTATTCCACTTCTGTCTACTTCTTTTATATTTTTCAGAATGTCTGCGTATGATTTTTCTCCAAGTGCTTTAGCACGAATGTATCTTCATTTAGTCCTCTCTTCCTACTATTGTCCTCCATCCCTTTTGTTTCATTGTATCTTTGATGTTTTATATACATTAACATCCTATCGACATTTCTTTTACATAAATACTCAAAAACTTTCCTTGTTACTTGCTCATCCACTTGATCCGTTGTTACACCGGCTATGCGGGTTCTCCCATTTTTCCTCTCTGTGTCAAATAATATTTTTTCTACATTTTTTCTTAAATTAGATATATCTTCTATCGATTTTCCTCCGTCCTCAGTCATAATGAGGTACAGATATTTCTTTGTATTTTAGTGGTAGTGGTAGTGATTGTGGTAGTGGTAGTGGTAGTAGTAGTGGTGGTGGTGATAGTTGTAATGGTAGTAGTAATAGTGATAATGATGGTGGTGATAGTGGTAGTGACAGTAGTAGTGATAGTGGTAATGATGGTGGTGATAGTGGTAGTGACAGTAGTAGTGATAATGGTAATGATGGTGGTGATAGTGGTAGTGACAGTAGTAGTGATAATGGTAATGATTGTGGTGATAGTGGTAGTGACAGTAGTAGTGATAATGGTAATGATGGTGGTGATAGTGGTAGTGACAGTAGTAGTGATAGTGGTAATTCTGGTGGTGATAGTGGTAGTGACAATAGTAGTGATAATGGTAATGTAGGTGGTGATAGTGGTAGTGACAATAGTAGTGATAGTGGTAATGATGGTGGTGATAGTGGTAGTGATAGTAGTAGTGATAGTTGTAGTGGTAGTAGTAGTGATAGTGGTAGTGGTGGTAGTGGTAGTAGTAGTGGTGGTGGTTATAGTGGTAGTGGTAATAGTAGTAATAATTTTAGTGGTAGTAGTAGTAGTGATAGTGGTAATGATGGTGGTGATAATGATAGTGACAGTAGTAGTGGTAGTGGTAACGACGGTGGTGATAGTGGTAGTGTCAGTAGTAGTGATAGTGGTAATGATGGTGGTGATAAGGGTAGTGGTGGTGATAGTGGTAGTAGTAGTGGTGTTGGTGATAGTGGTAGTGACAGTAGTAGTGATAGTGGTAATGATGGTGGTGTTAGTGGTAGTGACAGTAGTAGTGATAGTGGTAATGGTGGTGGTGATAGTGGTAGTAGTAGTGGTGGTGGTGGTGATAGTAGTAGTGGTAATAGTAGTGATAGTTGTAGTAATGATAGTGGATAATGATGGTGGTGATAGTGGTAGTGACAGTAGTAGTGATAGTGGTAATGATGGTGGTGATAGTGGTAGTGACAGTAGTAGTGATAGTGGTAATGATGGTGGTGATAGTGCAGCGCTGCGGAACCGCCTCTCAGCATTTCTTCACAGTGCAGCATTCAAGTTTATCCTTCATCTTTTTCCATAGCTTCTAGGATGTTCTTAATCATTCCTGTAATGAGGTATCATATTTCTTTCTTGTGTATCATATTTTGTATTATATTGTCTGGTGATAATTCCCTTTCAATAACGTTTAAGGTTTTTGTTCTTATGGCGTTCCATCTTTTACATAATAAAACAATGTGTTTGGTGTGTCTATTTCTTTACAATATCTGCATTGTTCAGTCTCAATTATCTTCATTTTGTATATGTAGGTCCCAACTCGGCCATGTCCTGTTAAGAATTGCGTATAAAAGTAGTCAACTTCTCCGTGTTGTGTGTTTAACCATGGTTCAATTTTTGGAATAAGACGGTTAGTCCATTGGGTCGTTTCAAGCTCGTCATCCCATTCCTCCTGCCACTTTTTCATTGTAATTTTCCTTTTCTCTTCTTGTTGTGCTCTATTTTGTTCTTCTTTTTTAAATGTGTGCTCGGTTGCTAATACATGGAGCGGTATTGATCCCACAATCACTTGTATAGCCTTTGTGTATGTTGGGCGATATGCACTTGCTATTCTTATAGCGATCTTTCCTCGGACGCGTTCTATAAGTTTCCTATGTGTTATTTTCTTCATACATTGCTTCCAAGCCGCAGCACAATAAAGTATAATGGAGTTAATAACACTTCCTAGCAATTTCCTCTTTTGTTGGCTAGGACCTCCTACATTTGGCATCAGTCTGGCCAAAGCTGCGACCACTTTTTCCGCCTTTGCAGATACATACTTCAGATGTTCAACCATACTCATATTATATCCAATTAAGATACCTAAATATTTTAGGTATTTTTGCGACTTAAGTTCTAAGTCTCCATCCTGTATAGTCACTTCTTTGAGAGTTCTCCTCCCTCCCAGGATTACCATTTCGGTTTTGGTCGGAGCCAGGCTCAGTCCTCTACTAGTCATCCAGAATTCAACCCTATTGATGGACCACTGTATTTTTTCCTCTATATCTTGTTTTGAAGTGCCGCACACAATCAGAGCGAGGTCGTCTGCGTATCCCACCAGTGTTACACCTGCTGCAGGTTCCTGTCGAAGCACTTCATCATAGTATATATTCCATAAAGTGGGGCCTAGAATTGATCCTTGCGGTACTCCACTGGTTACACCCATCTCAGAGTTTTCTCCAATAAAGATCTTTCTATCTTGTAGATAACTACTTATTAATTTAATCATGTATGGAGATATTTTCTTTTGTATTAATTCATTTATAATACCCAGTCACGGTACAGAGTTAAAAGCATTTTTAATGTCTAATGTAACCATTACTACATACCTATTATTTTCATTAACTTCTTTTTGTGCTGTTCCAACACCAACCTTATTGCATCGGCAGTTGATCGGCCTTTTCTAAAACCAAATTGGGTTTGCGCGAGACTACCTTTTAAATCTATCTCTTTTAATAATATCTGATTAATTGTTTGTTCAAACAGTTTCCCTATTGTATCCAAAAGGCACAAAGGTCTATAGGTTTTTTTGCAGTTTCTCTTTTTTGGTTTTTCTATCAGTATAAGTTTTGCAATTTTCCACTCCCTGGGAAATTTTCCTTTGCATATTAACCCATTTAGTGTTTCCATCAGAAGATCCGGCTTCTTCTCAGCAATTAGCTTTATAACTTCCGGGGATGCCATCAGGTACAGCGGCTTTACCAGTTTTGCTGCGTTTTCCTGCATCCATGATGTCGTTTATTTGGCACTTCGGTGTTTCTTCTATTTTTATTTGCATTTTTGGCCACGTATTTCTTTTATGTGCGGGAAATAACTCTTTAGATATTTCTTTTTGTTCATCATCCGTAATGACTAAAGGTGTGCGAAGACCTAATTTTTTGGTCACGATTTTATATCCAGTACCCCATGGATCCACACCCACTTCCTCACATAGCTGTTCCCATGCATCCTTCTTCGCTGTATTTATTGCGTTTTTTAAGTCATTCCGACATCTTTGATATTCCTTTTGTATGGTGAGCTTTTCATTTTCCTGCAAATTTCTTCTTTTGTTTGCCCTTGTCACTTTTCTTCGTGCCTCCATACTCCTTTTCCTTAGTTGGGAAATATCGTTATTCCACCAATACGCCGCTTTAAACTTACCATGGCTGCCTTTCTTCTTAAAAGTAGAGTTACATGCTTTTTCTAATAGTTCTCCAAGCTTCTTTAGTAGATGTAAGTACTCTGGATGACTCGCTGCGTCTTCTACCTTTTGTATTAAAATATCTTTCTTATCATTTTTGTAAATCCAACCTTTCTGTGGCCTTTTAATTGGTAATGGCAATTTATTGTTTATAGTCTCTATATATATTCTTGTGGTAACTTTAATTTTCTTCATTATCTACATACCATTTACTATTAATTTACTCATTTCTGCAGAACATATTGTGATATCTATGAACGATGTGCCATTTGGCATTTGGCATTTTCCCATCATTTTGGATATTATAATCATTTTCGCTTGCCCACTCTGCCAGAGCACTACCTTTCTTGTCTTCTATAGGCGAGCCCCAGGAATATGCCTTGGCATTGAAATCCCCTCCAATAAGGACTTTCTTTTTATGTTTTTGTTGTTTAAGGGCGTAATTGATTTCAAATAGGTATTTATGGAAATGCTCCAGATCTGTTTTAGGAGACACATAACAGGAAAATACCAATATTTCATCAGTGTCGGCCCAGACAAAACCACTGCCACTTCCGATGTTTCTCACTTTATCATTACTTCGTGGAATATAAATGGCTGCGTCTATTCTTTCATCTGTGATCCATTTTGAGCTATGTTTGGTCATGTTTTTATTTGGTTCTGCGATAATACACAGATGTTTTTGACGTTCTGCACGTTTATGTATAAGTAAATTCATGGCCCGTTTACTCCTATCAAGATTTACCTGAAGTAATCTCATTATTTATAGGAGTTTTGTCTTTGCATCCTTGCCTGGGTTTCCACTAATTTCCTATACTCAGGACATCTCATCGTCTCTGCTTTGTGTTCATTTGAGTTACACAAGTAACATCTTGTCATGTTTTTACACTCTGTTATTCGCTGACCTGTTTCCCCACATTTATGACACATTTTCACAAAAGGTGCAGCTGTACATTCGCTTGCAACATGCCCTACTCTGTAACACTTATAACATCTACTTAGTGTATTTGTTGGCTTGACTCTCCATCTGTCCCATCCTTTCCCTATTGTTTTCTTTGCTAGTAGTCGATTTGTAACCTCTATATTAGAGGTTACAAAAGCATATTTTACACCTTGTGCATTTGCTTTATCTGACATTTTTATTAGAATGTTTTGTTCCATTTTCCCTAATTCGCGTTCTATGGTTTCTTTTACTTCCTGTTCTTCTACAACTTCATCTATATCTAGTAGCATAACAGTTTGTTTTTTGCTTTCCATATTTACTTCTGCAATTTTATCAATTTTCAAGTAAGAAGTTGTTTAAAAGTGTTTCTATCATTTCTATTTTTCCCTTTTATTTTCAGCTGCACATTTCCTTCGTTTGTCTTTCTTTTGTGATCAATTATTATTCCACTTGTGTCTACTTCTTTTATATTTTTCAGAATGTCTGCGTATGATTTTTCTCCAAGTGCTTTAGTACGAATGTATCTTCATTTAGTCCTCTCTTCCTACTATTGTCCTCCATCCCTTTTGTTTCATTGTATCTTTGATGTTTTATAAACATTAACATCCTATCGACATTTCTTGTACATGAATATTCAAAAACTTTCCTTGTTACTTGCTCATCCACTTGATCCGTTGTTACACCGGCTATGCGGGTTCTCCCATTTTTCCTCTCTGTGTCTAATAATATTTTTTCTAAATTTTTTCTTAAATTAGATATATCTTCTATCGATTTTCCTCCGTCCTCAGTCATAATGAGGTACAGATATTTTTTGTATTTTAGTGGTAGTGGTAGTGATTGTGGTAGTGGTGGTGATAGTGGTAGTAGTAGTGGTGGTGATAGTTGTAGTGGTAGTAGTGATAGTGGTAATGATGGTGGTGATAGTGGTAGTGACATTAGTAGTGATAGTGGTAATGATGGTGGTGATAGTGGTAGTAGTAGTGGTGGTGGTGATAGTGGTAGTAGTAGTGGTGGTGGTGGTGATAGTGGTAATGACAGTAATAGTGATAGTGGTAATGATGGTGGTGATAGTTGTAGTAGTAGTGGTGGTGGTGATAGTGGTAGTGGCAATATTAGTGATAGTTGTAGTAGTAGTGATAGTGGTAATGATGGTGGTGATAGTGGTAGTGACAGTAGTAGTGATAGTGGCAATGATGATGGTGATAGTGGTAGTGACAGTAGTAGTGATAGTGGTAATGATGGTGGTGATAGTGGTAGTGACAGTAGTAGTGATAGTGGCAATGATGGTGGTGATAGTGGTAGTGTCAGTAGTAGTGATAGTGGTAATGATGGTGGTGATAGTGGTAGTGACAGTAGTAGTGATAGTGGCAATGATGGTGGTGATAGTGGTAGTGACAGTAGTAGTGATAGTGGTAATGATGGTGGTGATAGTGGTAGTGACAGTAGTAGTGATATTGGTAATGATGGTGGTGATAGTGGTAGTGACAGTAGTAGTGATAGTGGTAATGATGGTGGTGATAGTGGAAGTGGTGGTGATAGTGGTAGTGACAGTAGTAGTGATAGTGGTAATGATGGTGGTGATAGTGGTAGTGACAGTAGTAGTGATAGTGGTAATGATGATGGTGATAGTGGTAGTGACAGTAGTAGTGATAGTGGTAATGATGGTGGTGATAGTGGTAGTGACAGTAGTAGTGATAGTGGTAATGATGATGGTGATAGTGGTAGTGACAGTAGTAGTGATAGTGGTAATGATGGTGGTGATAGTGGTAGTGACAGTAGTAGTGATAGTGGTAATGATGGTGGTGATAGTGGTAGTGACAGTAGTAGTGATAGTGGTAATGATGGTGGTGATAGTGGAAGTGGTGGTGATAGTGGTAGTGACAGTAGTAGTGATAGTGGTAATGATGGTGGTGATAGTGGTAGTGACAGTAGTAGTGATAGTGGTAATGATGATGGTGATAGTGGTAGTGACAGTAGTAGTGATAGTGGTAATGATGGTGGTGATAGTGGTAGTAGTAGTGATAGTGGTAGTGGTGGTGGTAGTAATAGTGATAGTGGTGGTGGTGATGGTGGTAGTGGTAGTTTGTTGTAGTTTTTTAAGGTATGTTCAGGTGGGTCATCCTTACCGCAGTAATAGCATTCGGACGTAGCACTTAAACCACAACGATGTTGATGGGTGGTAAAACCGCCATGTTCCGTCAACATTTGAGTAGGGTACATTGCCACGTTTGCGATTATGCCAAAGGGTGATGTTTCTGATCAAGCGCTTTGTCCAATGGATAGTCCCATCATTAGCATACGTAAGGTCCTGCCACTTTGCAAGCAATAAGGTGTGAGCCTCCACTCTTACAATGGTATATGTCTATCACAAAAGTCGTTTTACAGCCAGCAGAACAATCGGAGGAGTCCTGGCACGAAGCAGTAAAGCCTGGTGGATGGGGTTCTGCCATACTGGACGCTCAGGACCTTAGAAATATATATATGTTACGTCTAAAGCCCTACTCCATATAAAATAATATATGTAACATGGAGAAAAGAATGCACTGTGTATGCTCCCTTGGGTCGACTATATTGGACATTAAACGACTATAGTGGGCAATAGCTTGCCCTGCCTTCTTTGCCGCGTTTCGCAGATGATATCCCATGTACAAATTGCGGTCCTAATAAACACCCAAATATTTCAGGGAATCCTGGCTGACGACTGACAAATTCCCTACTTTCAGGCGGATAGTGTGAACCTTCCGGCCACCTACTAAAAACACAGTCTTAGCTAACTTAAGTTTCTTTTGTAGCAAACAATTGTTGACTGCAGTCAACGTACTGTTAGCACTCTGTTCCACTGTAAGCGCATTGTTGGCCTTAGCAACTATGGTAATAAATATTCCACAACATGGGGACCAGGACTGAACCCTGAGGTACACCACACGTTATCCGTAGATGGCCATTTGTATCCACAAGAAGTAGATAATCATCCAGATGGCTAGTGAGCATATTGTAGATATATGCTGAAACATTATAAGTCGACTGAATTAAAGGCTTTGTGTATATCCAAAGTGATTAACTCACACAACCGTCGTTGTGTGCAGATGGGGCCATAGTACACGACACCGTCAAATGTCTTGGGCTTCCTTAGTAGAGCAGTCTTCCACTTAGTTGGAAAGACACCTGCTTTCAAGCACTGATTGAACACAACTAGATTGGCTTCTAGGTATGTCCTAACAGCCGTCATTATTGCAGGCAGCAGACCACGTCAAAGTCAACATCTTTGAGGAGTGCTTGCCAATGCCAAGCAGAGCGCTTAGTATTCATTATGCCCAGTTTCAGCAGAGATCTGCTGAGCCGATACTCCTCAAGGCACAGGTTGATCTGCCCCTCAATGCTTCGCCGGCGAGCACACATGAACGCCCGCCTACATTGTAATAAATGTTTCCTGGTTGCCGCAATAGCATTAGTCCAGCAACAGATAGTTTGTGAGGACGTCGTTTCAATTTTTTAGTTAAAGTATTGCCATACGCGGTGTGAAGGACGTATGAAAACTGCTACGTTGTGATGTACTGTGTGCCTAGAAGTTGAAGACGCCAACAGCCGGGGCAGTGCCTCGGCGAACACAATCCAGCCCAGCGGAAGTGGACATTGCCGTCGAGGAGCCTCTGTCAGGAGATCATAAAGTAAATACCGATGAAAGTCTCTAGTTCCAAGACTTGCCAGTTCGCTAAATGAACAGTACTAAAAGTAACACCAATATATGAATTCTTTCGTGGCGGACAAATATCGGCTCTGTTTCAAAGTTGTAAACCACCAGATCATCCTCCATTAGCTACTTCGGAGTTAACTTGTAATTCGTTGTTATTCGCTTAAATTTTTCAGTACTAATACTTTTCTCAAATGGGAAATCTCAATTTGTTTTTCATCCTGGTTATATAAATAGATCGGAGTTTCAAGGTCCTCACATAGCGGCCAGCTATGACATGATAATTAATTCAACAACATAGAACAGCGCGATTTGAGTCTCGATACTTCGTATATAAGCTCCTAATTACTTGATAATAATCCTGTCCTTTCTTGCAAACCTTCTAAGAAAAAATGCAAGTACGGAAGAAAGTTTTGATCTTTCATCAATGTATCTTTCAATAGTTCTGTATATTTTATTCGGGTATACTTGATAATGATCAACAAAAATACAAAAGGGTCCCCCAACAACAGAAAGAAAGATGAAAATATTGTTACTGATGAAAATCTTGCCGTTGTTCGAGTAACGTTTGAAGATTATAACAGATAAAAACCACAGATAAAAACCAACGAAAAGCGACTCTAACGATTTTGATTAAAATGTCATAAGTTTAAGATATTTTAATAACATGTTGAAAAAATATAAATGTATTTAAAACACGCAATGTCTGTCATATATGTATTTTTGTAAAGTTAACAATTTACGAGATATTCCCTGTTATTGGTTTAAATTTTCCAAAATTGGAATTGCTTTTATTGGATGGGCGCTCTTTAAATGAATGACTCCTAGCGTACTATTCTATAATGGATGTGAAAGACTGACTAGTTATGCACAGAGGCCTCTTTATCAGTCTTGAAGTTCTTTTAAATCTACGTCTCGGTACCGCGGGATTTATTTCATTTCCGAAGAAAGCCAAAAGAAATCTGGGAAACCCAAGGCTAGCGTGTTACCGCTTAGACAATGGAGGATGTCTTACATTTTCCAATACTTATACTTTCTCAAACGCGAAGTCGTCATTGGGTTTTATTTTTTCAACCTGGACTGGCAAATAGAACATTTCAAGGCCACCACATTACGACCTACTATTATTAGATTTGACTATAGCTTTAGCCTGGCGGGTCCATTATTTCCTTTGTACCTAAAGGAAATAAGTAATACGCTAGTTCTGTTATGTTTATCTGAACAAGTATGAAATAAATGGTAAAATTGGATTTTCTAAGAATAATTTGTTGCAGTATAGTAAACAAAGTCATGTAAATAGAACACGGTAATTTTTAGGAAATGGTCCATGATGTGTGTGTCCATGTGTCTGTGAAACACTTACCTCAAAAACGAAAAGTCGGTTGAACATCAAACATGATTTATAATTTCAGCATCTTCCAAGAATGTGACAGGAACATTTGCAAGTAGCACCCCCTCCCAAACTCCATGTACTTGGAATATTTTGAAAATTATGATTTTCTCAAAATAAGTACCATTGGCGTTATATCCGGGAAGAGTACCTCTAGGAAATGTGGGTTGTAGGGAGAGCGCCGCCCAGTTTTGCGGATGGTATAGTTGTTCAGCTTCCGAACTGTGTTCATCCGAAGACACCACAGGATTACAGACCGATCACGCTATAAACTGTGATTAAAAGTTGTTTGTTAAATTAATTGGTACTCATATGTATAAAATACTGCCATATGTGCTTACTGAGTTCCAGGTTGCAATACATATAGGTGTGGTCATTCACCATACGTTGGGTGCTTCGAGAGACTGTGCGCATGTTGCATTGTACACAGGAACATAAGTCCGCTGCAATAATTAACTTAAACCTTAAGAAAGCCTTCGATAGGTCGTTCACAAGGAGCAGTGGAAACATTTGGTTGTCTCAAACGTGCCTGACAGTCTTTCGACAGCTACAAACTACGTTCACTGGGATCGATGAATATAGGCAGACACTAGCTGTACGAACCTACGCACGCAGATATTACCGTGACAGTTACCACAAAGATGTTCTTGCCTGAGAGATGGTTTACAGCAATATGAGGAAAGTACCAGGATGGCTTTTAATTTGCGGAAGTCTCAGTTTATACCAATTGGGTTACAGGCTACAGATTCGTCAGCCTTATGCACTTCTATGGGCATATATACGAAGATTTTGGGGATCTACTTCAATGCCAACGAGTCGGACATGAGAGAATACATCTGGACGTCTCGAATCAATGACTTACTTATCTCATGTATAATCAGAAAACAGGCTCAAGTTGGTATAGGTATATAATTCTGTTGTATAAAGCATTCATATTACCAATTCTACTTTAAGGAGTGGAGAGTTAGAATCTTTTACAGAAACATAAAAGTAGAATAACCGCTATGGAAATTAGATATCTGAAACTAATTCTGGGCAAAACTAGAAGAGACATACACAGAAACACAACAGGAACAAAAGAGTTGGATATCCGCAATACAAATGCTAGAACAAAGACAACTACACTGGTTTGAACAAGTGTCCCGTAAGTAGGAGGATAAGAAACCCAGACAATTTTTGGAAGTAATTTCGGAAGGTAAAAGATCAAGGGTAATGTTGCGGAAGCTATATTTCGAAGTCATTGAAACATTAGTAAAGTAAAGGATAAAATTATGACTGAAATGAGGAGAATGGTAAAGAATCTGATGGAGTGGAAGAAGAGAATCGAGGCCAGTACTTCACGCTTAACTCACGAAGGAAAGAAGAAGACGTATATGATTTTGTAATAGTTTTGCTTTGAATAGAATTTAGTTCTTTGCTCATTCTCTACAACTCACAAAAGGTCATTGCCAGAACATGGAACAGTTATTGTGTTATTTTATCAGGACCGGGTAACTGTATCACCTTGCCTGTATGTTCTTCCTGTCCCGGTTAGAATTTGGATCTTTGCTCATTCTCTACAACTCACAAAAGGTCATTGCCAGAACATGGAACAGTTATTGTGTTCTTTTATCAGGACCGGGTAACTGTATCACCTTGCCTGTATGTTCTTCCTGTCCCGGTTCCTCTTTCAACAGTTCTTCTAATAATTAATAAGATAATAAATAGAAGGGAGTAGAAGTCAAAAATTTATACTGCTATTATTTATTCGGGAAATGCTATATCACTCAAATCTCGTCTCTCTAAGAGCCAAAGCGGTTGGGGATTCTAGATAGTCTCTCCAGTTTCAGCCTTGATGCTTAAACTTCTGAATGACCAGAGTGACCCCGTGGAGATATGCTAAAGCGAAAGTATATATCGTTTTTGAATCAGGGCGAACGTGAAGAGCTTCCCCAGTTTTGTATGCAACTAATCATGCTTTGGACGAGTTACCACCGAGGACGAATTGTCCTATTGAAATAACCACAACTGCCCTGAAGGCGCATTTGGAGATGCTTTGCCCTTCCTTAGATAACCTAGAATTGATAGCGATAACGTATATAGTAGTAAATTAAATTCTTCCTACACAAACTATATCGCCACCGGAAGACCATCTCCCACAATGCCAATTTGCAACGCAACAGAATCACTTTCCATACAAAGTGCTGGAATCTTCCGAGTTTTGCTTCCAACGTCTCGACTGGCAGATAGGGATGAAAGGAAGATCCGAAGGGCGATCAGATCCAGATGATGATGTGCGCTAGAAAGGAGGACTCCTTAACGATTCACATGATGCCAGTCCAGCTCTGCTAAACCCTGTGCCATCCGGGGAGGTACGTTGAATCGAGATAGGTCCCAGGAAGGGGGGTGTCAGCAGCAAGAAGTCTGTCCAAATTCCGCCGTCCTCCGCAACATTCCAGTCACCGTCGCCCGCTCATACAACCCTGAAACAGATGAAAGGAAATTATAGGCAGAAAATTAGCGAACAGCCTTAGCATTCGCCTACCGCCCCGGAAAATCCGAAAAAAACCCATAGTCAGTCCGATGAAATCCAGCCCAAGATCTCCCAAAAAAGAATCTTACGCGTTAACGCGGAGTCATCTCGCTTAGTAACCTGTAGTTCTCTGAGTATTAATTTCAGAGATTTATTTTCGTATGGTGTTTTTATTAAAGAATTAAGTAGCCAAAGGAAAGGCAAAATATTTATACATTTTACCTCGCACCTTATTTGAAAACTTCTTAACCTCTAAGAATTCCTACTAGGTTGTAGCTAGGACATTTTAATCATTACCGTTACCGGGGTTGAGGAGGTTAAGGAAGCGCAGACTTACGTACATATTCGCTAATTTTTACTCTCTCTACACGTACTATATACATAGTGTATAGAGAAGGTATTGTAATGCACCCAAAATTCGATACCGAGATTTCACTGGAAATACATGTTCTAGGTCCCCCTGAATCCAAAAAAAAGCATTTCTGGAAAAAGGTCCGTGTGTACGTGTGGTGTACGTGTGTGTGTGTGTGTCTGTGAACAGCATAGCTCAAAAACGAAAAGACTGTTAAATACCAAAGTTGGTATTTAAGTTTGATATCTTGCAAAGCTGCGATACGAAGATTTTCAAGAAAATCCCCCCCCACTCCCAACTACCCTTTACATGAAACTTTTTTCGAAAATTTTGATTTTCTCAAAAAGGACTCTAACGATTATGATTAAAATACCGTAGATATATTAAAGATATTTACCTGACAATTAAAATGTATATCTTGAATTTTCTGGGAATAGCCTCTGAAGTTCTTTATTCCGGATGCTTTTTACGGAATTTTGCATAATTGTTAAACCGTAAGTGATGGAGAAAACTTATCGCACAGAAAATGTAGAGCACATTAAAACACACAATTTGTGTTACATACATTTTTTTCGTAGAGGTGATCGTTTTAGAGATTTTCCTTGTTTTTGATTTCAGCTTTGAAAAACTTTTACTTTTCTCATGCAGAAATTTGTCAACTCCTGTCCATACAAACAAAGGAACTTCAGTCACATAGTAACCAGTTTTTGACTATCACTTTAACCTATGGTACTCCCTTATTTCGCTCCTACTTGCATAAGTAAACTATAAGAATATTTCTACTAATTTTTTTCTCGATTTGCATGAAATAAAAAGAGGCATAAGCTTTTTAACAATAATTTGTTGCAGAGATGTAGAGAAAGTCATGTGAATAGATCACATCAAACTTTTCCTCTCAGTTTCCAGATATTTTTACTTTCTCTACACGTATTATGTAGGGTGTATAGAGAAGGTAGGTATTATACCGCACCAAAAATTTGATACAGAGATTACACCGGAAATACATGTTTTGGGACCTTCTGAATCCAAAAAAAATCATTTCTAGAAGAAGATCCATGTGTGTGTGAGTGTGTGTGTGTGTGTGTGTGTGTGTCTGGACAGCATAGCTCAAAAACGAAAAGTCGGTTAAATAGAAAACTTGCTATTTAAGTTCAGTATCTTCCAAGGATGCAACACGAACATTTTTAAGAAAATGCCCCACCCCCAATTACCCTTTACATGGAATTTTTTTTTCTCAAAAATGGTTCTAATAATTTTGATTAAAATATCGTATATTAAAATATTTACATGACAAATAAAATGTATATCTTGAATTTTCTGGGGATAGACTGAGGAAACCTTTATTCCGAATGAATTTTGCAGAATTCTGTATAACTGATAAAGCGTAAGAAATAGACAAAAACTTACTACAAAAACTGGAGATCTTTTTAAAACACTATTTATGTTATATGTATTTTTTTCCTGGAATTGACTGTTTTTCAGATATTCCTTGTTATTGATTTCAATTTTAAAATACTTAATACTTTTCTGATATGGGAACTTGTCAACACCTGACCACGCAAAGAACCAGCTTTCTGTACCACAGCAACCACATTCTAAAGAAATTTCTGTCAGTTTAACCTAGTGTAATCCCATATTTCCCTTCTACCTATAAGGAACTAAGTAATAAAGCTGTTTCTGCTAATGTTTATCTTGATTAGCATGAAGTAGATAGAAGAATAAGCTTATTAACAATAATTTGTTACAGAGAGTTAGAGAAAGTCATGTGAATGGAGCACATCAGATTTTTATTAGAGAGGTTTAATCCATTGACGTGAATATTATAGGCTTTTTACAGTTCGTTGTGGACAAAAGTGAAGGATTTAACATATAATTCTTTTTATTATTCTTAGAAAACTAAGTTGGATTCATCTCTTTGGATCCCAAGCTGATTTGATTATGTGCTTCTTTCATTGACTGAGATGTTTAATGTTAATTATGAAATCCTGTGATTGAAACAATAATAAAAACATCTGACGTGTTACACCGATATGACTTTCTCTACACTTTATCATTATTAATGGGAATAGATACTATATTTAATAAGCCTTACTATATATCTACTTCGCTTTAATCGAAATAAACATTTCCAGAAATAGCTGCATTATACGTTTGGCTGTGTGACTTGAAAATGTAATGGATCTATATCAGATATCTATTTTTTTTTTTTCCTATTATGTGAGATTATAAACATTTCCTTCTGAAGGATATGGACTTCCAAGCTGTTCCCAAAACATTATTCAATACATGTCTATATTAGCCATTTTCAGAAAATCAAGAGTTTCAAAATAGCTTGCATACAAAGTGTAATTTGGGGTGGAGGAATTATTCTGGAAACATGCGTGTGGCATCTTTGGAAAGTGTTGCTGCATTTTAATGTTAAGTACGGAGTTGATAGGACATTGCGTTTCAGACACGCAGACACTGACACGCGTTTCTAAAATTGTTGTTTTTTTATTCAGAGTGTTTAAAAAGCTTTTATTTTCGGTGAAATCTCTATATCGATTTTTTTGGATTGATTGTAATGCAGATTTTAGAGAAAGTAAAAGGAAACATTCAAACATATTGAAATTAATTATATTTTATTTAGCAAGCTCTCTGAAATAAAGCATTGAAATACGCAATTTTTATCGTATCTTGACATAAAAACATATGGAACCTTAAAAGAGGTCACATTCTACTTGTGAATTTGAGATAAAACGAGAAATGCCCTTTTTTTTTTTTAAATGTAATGTGAATGTATTGTTCAGCTTTCACTCTTCAGCTACATCAACATATGAACTTTCGAGAAATACGTAATGCATCTATCGACAGAGTATGATATTTCGTTATCAACTAATGAGTGTTCCTTTTAAGGAAGACACATGGGGCCAGGTTAAAAAGTTGAAAATATTTTATAGGCAAGCTGTATTTGGACTCTTGGGCCCTTCACGCTCAGGTAAGACAGACAGACAGACAGACAGACAGAGAGGAAATTAGAGTTCGTGACTTAGAGGTCGGATCTCTTTTTGCCAGACATTTAATACAGTACTCGATATACTCCTGCGTTTGCCCTCTTGCCATCAACCAACCTAAGGTATCCAGAAGGTGAATTTCTACTTTCTATCTACAAGGAAGTATTTGTCGCCGAATGTGCATCACTGAACGTTTTCCTTCACAAGGTGAAATCTAGCCACAAAACCATGAATTTAAAAACAAATGCTGTGTTACTAATCAGCTTCATTTAGTCTCTTGACTTAGCTTTTATAATCCTAAATGTTGCAAATGTGTGCAATGGGAGCTTGGATTAGCGGCTCAGCTTATATCCCAAAGAATGAAAGGAAAGTAAAAGTTAAATTTTAAACAAATTTTCATTTTAAGATTTTGACTTATGACTTCAGTTTGAATAAACCGATTTCGAACGAGTCGCAGCATAATATATGATGTCATTTATAATATAACAATAAAATAACAATAATAATAATAATAATAATATATGGAGCAGAAACATTAATTTTGAACCGAAAAGCAGATTTAGAAAACATGGTGAAAAAAGAATGCAAAATTGTAAGGAAAACTTTAGGCCCACAAGTCGTAGTTGAACAGTACAGACTCAGAAGCAAGAATGAAATAAAATTATATACAGATATTCATAGTGATATTAGAAAACGAAGGTTACACTTTTATGGACATATCAAACGAAACAGGCTCACAAAACAAGTCATTGAATTTTGTGAAAATAGAAGCAAATCACATGTAGATACTATGAAATGGATTGGGGAAGTAAAAAATGATTTAAAATTAGCAGGAATTTTACAAGATGATATATTAAACAGAGAGCTCTTCAGAAACAAAGTTCATAAATGGCAAGTTGACCACGAGGACAGACCGAAGAAAAAAACTGGAGCAATGTGGACAGACGAGAGGAAAAGAAGCCCACAGCCAAAGAATGAGAGAAATATGGGTTCAAAGGAAAACAAAGAGACGTTTCTAAGTACTTTGCTTAGTCCCTCATGGGCTCATTCGTGATGAAAAATAATAATAATAATAATAATAATAATAATAATAATAATAAATATTTCTTTTACGTATCGGATTATAATTCTTAAAATAAAATGGCAGTCTCTCTATATCAATTCTTTATACATGGCTTATCCATTTGTTTATATTCTTTATTTTATAATTCAGATTATATATACAGGTGTTTCAGAATTAAACCGCATAAATTGGCAGGGTTGTAGAGGGGTCCTAAATAAACAGCTAGAGATAGGGAACCTATCGTCCCTTTTGCCAATTATCTCAAAGCTATGTATGTGGAAGTGTGTATCCTGTTTTCATTCAGAATGCCTCATTTGTATGCCAATAGTCAATGAATGCACAATTGCTGCACAATCCATACGATATTTAAAATTATTGGATCCGCAACTAAGGCAAAATTGCCTATTCTTTCAGGGTGTGCACGCCACTGATAACAGTTGGGTTGATTTTAGAGCCTATGCACGAGAGCCTTGAGTTGTGACATGCCGTGGAGTGAGTCGGTATACACTAGTTATCGAATATTAAGACACGAAGTTCGCTCCGTTCTCTGAAGCTTCCATTTTTCATTATTTTAATTTTTTTGTTTTTCTCAAAGGGATACACAGTTTGAGCATCACTAATATGCTTACTTAACATTTCTGAAGCTAAGACGATAAATCGCCCAGTGCAAATGACTTTAAAAACACTGGATGACATATATAGTGTTCAATATTTATTGTCAAAAAACCTGTACACGATTAATGAAATAAAAAAAAGTATATTTGCTAAAAACATATATGTAATGTGTGCTATGAAACGTAGTAAGTGAGCCATATTTAGGGTGTAGAATGCAAAATAAAACTGGTCATAATTCGAACAGCTGTAAAGTTATCCGTAAGTAGATATAATACCGTTTTAACCTCTTGAGTTATTGTCGTCCTACAAACATATACAATTGAAAATCTTGTCTAATGCCTGCACGTGACTACTGTGAGAATCACGAAACATTGTGTTCATATTGTAAAGGTGTACGCATGATGTGTAAGGACAAGGTCCAAGACGGAGATCACACAGCCTACCATCTTAAGCTAATCCAAACTGCGAAGATGACACGAACTTTAGTTGCTTGTGGTGAAGTTCACAACATTCCTGGAATTTTTGACAGGTTGCGAGGTTCGTTTCTTCGTAGGTGCAACTTCTTCAGGGTGTTGCAGGTTGTCACACTGAACAGTTCCTCTGGTGACCCGCTGTATTTTGTGCTCCGGATATCGTATTTTTTCTCGAGGACTCTTTCTATTTGCCTGTTTTGTAAGGATGAAATGGTTGATTGCGTTTCCTCACTAGTACATAGTTCTTATTTAGTTTCATGTACGTACATGTTTTACTACAGAGATAGTTGTTCATTTTTACTTTCTCTACACGTACTATGTACATAGAGTATAGAGAAGGTATTGTAATGCACATACCGAGATTTCACCGGACATATATGTTTTAAGACACCCCAAATACAAAAAAAAATGCATTTTTAGAATAATGCCCGTGTGTGTATGTCTGTGGGCAGCATAACTCAAAAACGAAAAGACTGTTAAATACCAAACTTGGAAATTTTTTCGAAAATTTTGATTTTCTCAAAAATGGCCCCTACGATTTTGATTAAAATGTCAAATATTAAAAATATTTACCTGACAAATAAAATGTATATCTTGAATGTTCTGTGAATAGCCTCTGAAGATTACTTTATTCTGGATGAATTTTACGGAATTTTGCATAACTGCTAAACCGTAAGAGATGCACAAAAACTTACCACACAAAAAATGTAGAGTACGTTAAAACATACAATTTATGATTCAAAATCTTCTCGGGCTTCTAGCCAGGTAAAAACTTGAAGCCCGAGAAGATTTTGAATTAACACGTCGCCAGGAAAGCTTCAGTTCTTATGCAATTTATGTTTTATATATATATATATATATATATATATATATATAATATTTTCGTGGAGTTGAGCTTTTAGTGTTATTCCTTGATTTTGGTTTCACCTTTAAAAAAAAATACTTTTCTCATACAGGAATTTGTCAACTCCTGTCCATACAAATAAAGAAACTTCAGTCACACAGCAACCAGCTTTTGACTATCACTTTAACCCATGGACTCTACTTACAAGGAAGCAAGTAATAAGATTATTTCTGCCAAATTTTTCTTAGTTAGCATGAAGTGAATAGAAACATAAGATTTTTAACAATAATTTTTTCCCGAGATGTAGAAAAAGTCATGTGAATTTTTTTCATTTGAAGTTCATTTGACACAATGACGATGCAGTTTCGTAAATTGTGAACTGTGCCTACAATAATTGTAATGTATGCGTATATATTTTTGAAACCCCTTTGAGGGCTAAGGTGAAATGTCCCCCTTCAGGTTTAAATGCAATTGTTATTGAAACGTTTTGCGTTACACCTATATGTTAATCGTACACTACATTTATTTTATTTTTTCAATACGAATAAATCATATTGACTTTACGCAGCAAAACCGGTGCCTCTCATTATAAACGCAACTAAAGTAGACAGTAGGGTATCTATGGAGGCTAGAACCTTCAGCTCCTTTTAATATCTTGACCAGATGCCCACACGCTCACCATAGCGCTAAACAATGCCATCATGTCCACACTCTCCGATATCTGGGTATTCACGTCACGGTCCACTACGGTTTGATCAGTGGCATGCCAACCCCTATTATGTTTTGTGCTCTAGCAAAGCATGTAGAACCCATAGACCATATCTTCGCAGTCTCAAAATGTTTATCTTGTACCCCTCTACAATCCTGCCAATTTGTATAGTCGAATTCTGGGACACCTGTATAGATAATTTCCATTCTTGTATCTTCTTTTCTTCGGCAGTCTATTTTAATAACCAGCAACTGTTCTTAAAAATCTCATTTCATTTGCTACAAGTTAACTTTTATTTTTCTCTGTCATGATCCAATGTACTAATGCTGGCACTGACATTACTTTATAAAATGTTAATATTATATCTTTTGTAGCATTATTTTTCAAACATCTTTTTATAGTGCAATAGAGAGAATTAAATATTTCTAGTTGTTTTAATTAGATGAGATGATTTTGGGTTCTAAGTCGTCTCCTTAGCGCGGTGGTAGCGCAGCTGCTTGCCAAGCTGGAGACCTGGGTTCGATTCCCAGTGTCGGCGTGGGGATTTTTTCCCCGCTGGGAGACCTGGATCGGGGTGCACTCAGTCTCGTGAGGTCCCTGGGGGGCCAATTGAGGAGCTACTTGATGGATAAGTAGCGATTCCAGGTCATGAGGTCCGCATTAACTGGCCGGGAGGGATTCGAGGCGCTGACCACGTCTCACCCTCCAATACTGCACACCATCCATGACGTCTGTCATGGACCGAGATGGGGGACGCAGCGGCCAGGCGGCAGGCCAAGGTTCCTTGTGAGCTGTCGCACCATGCATTCTAAGAAATTTAAATTCTCTAACTTGCTCACAATAGTGTTTTCTATTACAATTTGATTGGACACTCTTTTTTACTGAGTGCCATCACTTTAATTTTACTAAATGATATTGTCATGTTATACTATTTTGCTATTTAATTTAATGCATATATTGACTGCTAACGATTATCATCTGCAAACCTTAACGTTAGCCCACAATCTTTTCTTTTAAAATTATGGGAATAAAAGGGTATACTATTCATCCATTTTCTAGCCATTTCGACAACGTAATATATTAAAAAGTAGAGGAGACATACTGCATCCTTGTATTACGGCTATATTAGTCCCTTCTATTTTTACATTTTTAAATATATTTTAAATCTTGTTCCTTGATTATTTTTTTGATTATATGCAGTGAAGCACCTCGGGTAATCATAATTGTCCATAATGCAGGTCTCTTAATTTTATCGAAGACTTTGAATAATCAATGAATAATATATTTCTATATTAAATTCTCGGGGGTTTCCAATTATTTGTTGTAATATGAACATATCTGTGCATGATCTATCCATTCTAAATCCTGTTTGTTCTTCTAATAGCATTTACATCTAATAAAAATTCGTAGAATATTTTTGAATATATTTTGTACGCCGAATTCAATGAACATATACCATGATAGTTTTCACATATTGTTCTGTCCTCTGGTGCAGAAAGTATCCATAGGTTGATGATGCCAATGACGTGAGCGAAGACGAAGGACCATCAGCTGTGGAAGAATTGGAGGCAGACGATTGACATTGTTTATATAGTAGGCCATTTGTATAGATGTTTTGTAGATATGAGTACTCGTACATATGAAAACACATGTTTATCAGTGCAGGTGAATAAGAGGTGACAGATATTTGACATTGACTGTGACAGGCACTCTTCCAGCATGCATGAATCGACTGGTGAACTGCTTATCTGAAAGTACAACTCGCTTCCTAGCTCTCGTTAAGATTTTCACATGTCCAGATCTGTTGCGCCAGTTATAAAATTAGATACCTTCCTCATACCCCTCTCCCGCGTTGGCGGTTTCTGCATTGTGCTTGCAGACGTTACGGAAGACCGCGAAGGAAGTAAGCAGGAAGAAGGTTTATCGCTTAGGGGGTGGTCTGAAACTCAAGCTGGAAGCCCTTGAAGGAAGCGGCAGCCTTTATGAACACAAAAGAGCGTAGAAAATGGCGCTAGCAAAGAGGTTGCAGCATTTCTTCATACTTTGGCGCTCCTTGTTCCCCAGTAGAGCAATGTCTTTTCTGCAACCGAAATAATACTATTGTGTTAGGCATCATACAAGTACACTATCTGGTTAATACCAATACCTTGCTTTCCACCTATTTTAAGGAATAATAATTACACTGCTAAGAAAAAGCTTGGGTTTCATATGCAGTTAAATTGTGAGGCGAGATTATACGCATTGAAAATACGAGAAAGCAGGAGTTTAAAATATAGCTGGTTCTTCCGTCTCTGGTGAACAAGACATTGAATAAGATACAGTACCTGTCGGTGGCCACTAGTTGGACATAATATAAAATTGAAACATAGTAAATTCTCATTAAAATAGTGTATACTATTATTTTAGTAATGGTGCAAATAAAAGAAACCAAAATGCTAAGAACTACATTTATAGAGTCAAATTTAGTGTTACAAATTTCGGCATCAAAAAGGACTGCTATTTAATGTCTGTACCACAAAAATTATCCAAAGTTTTAAGTAATGTGGCACAGGTTTCCAAAAATAATGGACATTTCACATATGTTATTCTGAGCTTTAACATTTTTATGAATTATAAACATGAAGCGCTCCACCATCATAACGCTTCATCAAGCAATTGTTTTAAATACGCTTTGTTAATCTCTTGATAGGTTACTTACAAACTTTGAGGCAATTTTCTCATACATAAAATATTCCTGTTATGCTTTCAATAGCTAAAAATAAACCTAAAAGGGAACCAAAATATTATCATAATGACATGTTTAAGACATTATTGAAAACTTTGAATAGGGTATGGATTTTATGTAAGGGTATTTTCATTAATTTGTCACATAAACGTTTCGTATCACAATAAAGGTTTTGACTTCAACAAAACTTCTGTCTCAAACATGATTTCTCTTTGCATCTACTCCGAAAACCAAGAGGGTGGTTTTCTATAGAAAAAGAAACTGAGTTATACCGAAAAGCATCCAGAAAAAATGTAATTACTAAAATTTAAAAAAAGGTAATAATAAATTAAATAATTAAAATTTTCTACCTCATTCAAAAATGTAAAACTTATAGCAGTACAAATATTAAATGTTAAACACCCCCTTGCATACAGCATACAATAAAAGCATCTCTAAAACTGAAAGTTTGAAAAACAAATTAATGGAAAAAGCGGATCGTTTCTAAATTGTAAAACATGCTAGCAAAATAAACCTTATATATTGTATTCGTATGGCTTTCTTTGGTCATTATTCGACAAAAGGTTGTTCTTCTATCTACTTCTTGTTGATCGAGATACATTTTCGTGAAACATTTAGACATCTCATATATAGAGGGAAACGAACTCTAAGAAACAAGCAATAGCTTTCTTTTCATAGGTTAATAACCAAATTTATAAATAAAAAGCTATTTTAGTCGATATTTTCATTAACTAATGAGCAATTCCACATTATTTAAAATCATGCCCTATTTAATGTCAAACAATTACACAGTAAACAGGTTCCCAGACATAGTGCCTCAATTGTGCCTCACTTCCCTTTCCTTGTGCAGTTGTTCTCCATTCACTGATAGTTCCTTTCCTGTTTTCAAAGCCGTTGAGCCACATTTAGGTAATATGGGTCGAAAAAGTTGCATCATCAGGTTGTTTCGAAAAGGAAACTCTTATAAACACATTTTAGAAACCATTAATAGACCTATCAGTACATGAAACCCGTATTATAAACGTTCAGTCAGCACAAAACTTACGAAAACCAGCCAAGAGCTAGTCTTCCTGTAGTTCTACCGAGAGGGAAAAACCATGGTTAAACAGAAAATTCAAGAAAAATCAAAACTTAAGTGCTCCAAAACTTGCTACTACCGTTCAAATACATACAGGAAAATTTGTTTCAGCACTGACTGTAAGAAATGTGCAAGCAGCTGAGTATGGGGACCGAACAGCCCGTAGGAAATCATACATCAGTAAAATCAACAGAAGGAAGCGGGGTGCATATGCAAGAGAACATTAATATGCTGGGTTTGATTTCTGGAAGAAGGTTGTGCCTACTGACGAGAGTTATTTAAGTTATTTAAGCTATTTAAGCTGTAAATGGGCGAGTGATAGAGTGGGAAAAAAATTTGTGAACTTGAAAATAAAAACATTACAGCTTGGGTTAAACATGGAGGAGGTACAGAACTGTATGGAGATGTATGACTGCAAAAGGTGTGGAGGCTTTGTGTTTTATTGATGAAATTATGGACAACAAAGTTTACATCAACATCCTAAAAACAAATCTATTTAGAAATACGGATCTTTCTGGAGACTATATCTTCATACAAGGCAAACATACACCTCTAGATGCAAAGCTGTGATTGTTGTATAACACTCCCCGCTGGATATAGACAGCACCTTAATCCCCGGACATTAATCCAATAGAGAATTTGCGGACTGTAGTAGAAAAAATCATAAGAACCATCAGGTAACTAATAGAAATGGTCTAAGGAACCCTCTAGTGGAGGATAGGGAAACATTACAGTACAAACAACTGTGGTGAAATGATGCCAAGGAGGATGCAAAAGTTTTTAAAGTGCAAATGAGAGTCCACCAAGCACTAAAGTATAAGAAACAATGTTCAGAGTTTCAGTTTATGTATTACAGACAAATACTTATTTTGCATCGTAAATTGCGTATCATTACTTTTAAATGTTTAAGAATGTTTCTGCAAAAAGTGATCTGTTGTATTCTCTTTTTTATTGAATAAAACACAAGCCATTGCCCTGATGCACTTCATTTTGGTAATTTTGCACTATCTATACCCCTTAAACACAAACATATATATTAGAAGAATGCCTTCTGGAGTCACTGTATATTCTATACAGATAAATAAATTGCTTGTTAACAGTTAAATCATAAAGCTATTCAGCGCTAGACTGGCAATACTACGTAACGCTGATTCGCGCCGTAACCTGTCTATCTCGTTAGCCATGGTATAATACGGGATTATGTCAGCCTGTGGCAATTAAAGACGAGATTGATGAACTACAGTTAGAGGTAAAGGTGTAATAATTACAGTATTTCAAAAATGTTACTTTCTCTACACGTACTATGTGCATAGTGTATAGAGAAAGTATTGCACTCCACCTAAAAATTCGATTCCGAGATTTCACCGGAAATAAACGTTTTAAGGTCCCCTTTATCCAAAAGTAGCATTTTCAGAAAAAGGTCCGCATGTGTCTGTGAACACGATAACTCAAAAAAAAAAAAAAAACGAACAGCCGCTAAAATACCAAACTTGGTATTGAAGTTTAGTATCTTCCAGGTATGCGACACGAATATTTTGAGAAAAATTCCCCACCCCAAACTACCCTTTACATGAAATTTTTTTCAAAAATTTTGATTTTGTTAAAAATACCTCTAACGATTTTGATTAAAATATCGTATATTAAAGATATTATTTAAAGAATTTTCTGGGAATAGCCTATGAAGACTACTTTATTCTGGATGAATTTTACGAAATTTTGCATAACAGCTAAACCGTAAGAGTTGGACAAAAACTTACCACACAAAAAATGTAGAGCACGTTAAAACACACAAATATATGTATGTATATATATATATATATATATATATATATATATATATATATATATATAATATATATATATATAATATATATTTCGTGGAGTTGAATACTTTTTAGATATTCCTTATTTATGGTTTCATCTTTAAAAACTTGCGCTTTTCTCATACAGGAATTTGTCAGCTCTTGTCCATACAAACAAAGAAACTTCAGTCACATAGCACATAGCAAACTATCACTTTAACGTATGGTACTCCCTTATTTCGCTTCTACTTACAAGGAACTAAGTAATACGACTATTCCTGCCAATTTTTTCTCGATTAGCATGAAGTAAATAGAACATAAACTTTTTAATAATAGTTTGTTGCAGATATGTAGAGAAAGTCATGTGAATGGATCACATCAGATTTTTAAATTTTCAAATGCTTAAAAAAGAGCTGTTCCTTTAGTTGCTAAGGAATTGAAGGTAAATGCGTCAGAAAGCAGCCAGCTATGTGTCAGTGAGCATGGCATCTTCAATAAATTAGCTCTTTATCGTCGCTAGTCTTGTCTTATCTTGACAGGCACGGGATTTATTCTACTATTTAAAGACATCTTATCGCGTGGTGTTGAAAGACGGTGCAGTTAGAAACAGAATTTTTGTTTACCACGCTTTAAGAAGGAAATATAAGCATACTCATATTAAGTCTGATAAAAATATCCTTTTAAAAGCGCCAGAATCAAAAAATCTGACGTGTTTCAATCACATAAATTTCTCTATCTATTCTACAATAACTTAAAAACAAAATATTATTCTCTCTACTTCATACCAATCGAGTTAAACATTAACAGGAATGGTTTTATTACCTTCCATTGTCTTTGCAAGACCAGTATGAAAAAATCTGATGTGTTCCATTCACAAGACTTTCTCTACATCTCTGCAACAAATTCTTATTAAAAAGCTTATGCTTCTATTTTGAGAAAAATTAACTTCTATTACTTGCTTCCTTGTAAGTAGAAGCGAAATAAGGGACTGCCATAAGTTAAAGTGATAGTCAAAAGCTGGTTGATATATGACTGAAGTTCCTTTGTATGGACAGGAGTTGAAAAATTCCTGTATGAGAAAAGTATAATTTTTAAACGTGAAACCAAAAACAAGAGATATCTCAAAATCGATTAACTCCAAAAAAAATGCATATGACATAATTTGTGTGTTTTGTCGTGATCTACATTTTTTGTGTAGTAAGATTTTGTCTATCTCTTACGGTTTAGCAGTTATGCAAAATTCCGTAAAATTCATTCAGAATAAAGTAGTCTTCAGAGGCTATTCCCAGAAAATTCAAGATATACATTTTATTTGTCAGGTAAATATCTTTAATATACGACATTTTAATCAAAATCGTTAGAGCCATTTTTGAGAAAATCAAAATGTTCGAAAAAAGTTCCATGTAAAGGGATTTTTTCAAAATTTTCGTGTCGTATCCCTGGAAGACATTGAACATAAATACCAAGTTTGGTATTTTACCGACTTTTCGTTTTTAAGTTATCGTGCTCACAGACATACGGACACACACGGACCTTTTTCTGAAAATGCTTTTTTTGGATCCAAGGGACCCTAAAACATATATTTCCGGTGAAATCTCGGTATCGAATTCTTGGGTGCATTACAATACCTTCTCTATTCACTATGAACATAGTACGTGTAGAGAAAGTAAAAAGCGATTAACGACTTTCCATTTAAAGAAAAGGTATTGAATACGTATTTTAAAAGCAATAACAAAGAATATCTCGGAAATGGTTAACTATGTAAAAAATGTATGATATAAACGGTATGCTTTAAGAGAAGTGGCTTCTTTTTTTTTTTCATGTAATAAGATTACGTCTATTTCTTACGGTTATCGCCTATCAAAAGAATGAAGAGGGCTTCGGAGGCTATTCCCGGAAAATCGAAGATACCTACACCTTTATTTGTCATGTAACTTATCTCGTGAGTTCGAATCTCGCTTAGGGTGAGTTACCCGGGTAAGGTTTTTTTTTCGGGTTTTTCCGAAGACGAATGACGAGTAACTTTAAGCTCCATGGAACCCGAGATCATTTGAGCACCATTTCACCAATTTCATTCATCGTCCAATATGACCAAATCAGGTTAAAGGACATTAAACTACAAAAAAAAAAAAAGAAGAAGAAGGATTGTTTGGGGTGGGGGAAAATTTTCATGTTGCATAGTTTAAGTTGCCGAACTTACAATATCAAGTTTAGTATTTAACGGACTTTTCGATTTTGGGTTAAATACTCAAGTTTTTTAGTTAAATAATAATGACACTGCAAATTTAATTTTCTAACTTGAAAACAAAATACTTATTACGTCACATTCTATAAATAAGAAGGTTAAGACATAAACGTAGGAGTTGATGACTTGCATGTTGGAATGCAATCTGTTCCCAACATAATATAAACTGGCACATGTGTCACTGCATAAGGAAGAGAGGCAATTCCTGCTGTTACGTGTTTAGCCCACAGCATGCACGGAGCAGCCTATTTGCTCCGTGCAAAATTAAGCGAGTTGGTGACGCCTGAAATAGATAGATGCGCTTGGAAATGCGAATGCTACGTGGTGAAAATGGTAATAACTACTTGTAGAGGTATGGTTCAAAAACGATTTAGTACTAATAACATTGTTAAGTTTTACAAACCTTAAGGAATTCTTGAAATTAATTGGATGAGGAACGAACGCCATATTGTAAGGCAGTTTTGTTATTTCATGTCTGATCATGTTTTATATTTGACTGTCCATTGTTTATTCTTTGCCAAGGAGTAGAATTGTTGAACGAGTTTTGCAGTTAAAATATCACGATTGATTGGTTATTGAATACACAGTATGGATAAAATCATACTTAATCAACAAGTATGACTAATTCAATTTATATTTAGGTCTCTATAATAGTAAATACGATTAATCGGCTAATGACTGTCTTCTGCAGTTGCAGTCAAAGAAGAAACTCCCTTGTAGTAATTTTAAAATAATAGATGTATAAAGAATACAATTCGTTTATCTTCCACGCTTCTCGGGACACTAGATGGCGACAGCGAAAAGTATCGCCAATGACAGTCCGACAATATAGAGGATAAATTTATCAAACTCAGCTATCAGATGACGCGTCTAGATAAGGTGCAGTATAATGCTACATTAACAATGAGATGCAAGCGCAGACATAACATAGTATAAGTGCAGAATCAAGAAGACATTCATAATGCAATCGTAAGTGCAATGCAAGAAGTTGTCACGGGTTTCTAGATCCGCAAGTTACATGCGAATATCTTCCAAGCGCTCCGCAAGTTACAAACTGAATAACAAAACCAATAATACTACATAAGAAAATGATTCACTCAATCTTTTACAAAACAAATACATTACATACTAACAACTGACGCTCGCGGCAGTGACGTCACAATAATTGCTCATTCAAAATTATTGAAAATAGTACAAGCATAGAGACTGCAGAAAGTGATAAAGCTACACATTTAATGAACTAAGAATTATCTCTCTGCGTCTTCGACTTAAGAAAACCAATAAATCTATACACAGATGATAGTTACATCCATTAAATCAAAGAAGGATTCGCAAGGAGACTGTCATAACCTCTTGAGGGAGAATAGAGATGGCGCGGCACGGCCAAATAGAAGAGCATGCATGTACAGCAGGCCCTGCAAAATCTTGCAGTGTGATCGTTTGTTATTGAATTCATAGGCAATGCATAGAGAAAAGAAGCAGAATTCTTCCTCTTTGCATGCAACGCAAGGAAGTTTGCAAACTCTTTGCATTGCGTTGCGTCTTGCATGTTTCTATGCGAATGCCATTAAATAATATGAGTCCAAACTCTTTAAATAAGTATCCAGACCAGCGGTTCCCAACCTTTTTCGACTCGCGAACCCCTTCTACAACGATCTGAGTTGGCTGAACCACTGACTTTTGAATATACATACTGTAGACATGCATCACATTTTATTCCAAACAGAAGGTTTTGTAACCTTAAATTAACTTAACCCCTAACAGTTAAAACCTAAAGTTACTCTACAATGTTTTTCAAATAGGAAGAGTTCTACTCTGTAGCGAATGAGATGCGTTATCGTGTTTTGCGTTGTCAGGTCGCTCTTTTCATATTTCCCTCTCACTCGCACACTGAGCATATAAATTTGCCTGGCGACATAATGTTTATTCATGTGTAGTATGAAAACTATTTGAGTTTTTTACGGCTTTTACGGTTCTGCTACAAACATTACTCCCTCTATCTTCCTTGTAAGTTTTTTTGTGTGCAAAATTTGAATATTTTGTCTTAATGCAAGTAGTATTTATGAGAAACGGTATCACTTAGCGCGTTACTCCCCAGTTAAGCGTGAATGTAATATGCTAACACAGCAGCACTCCGATTGGCTGCCGGCCAGATGGGGCTCAAGGACAAACCTCATCCCATTTGAAAGTCACTTAAACGTTGCACAACGGGCTGACCTAGTTGCAACAATAAATACAAGTTTTCATTGTAATTACACACTTCTTCCTTGGAATTCAGTGAGCAGGTTGCGACTGCTTACCATGGCACAGAGATTTGAAGTCAGGAACCACAAAAGTTAAAAAAAAAGTTTCAAATGACTTTCAGCACAAAATCTGTCTCTGTGTTTGTTTTTTAAATTATCATATGAAGAGAACGAACAAATATTATGTCATCAATGATCCTTGGCTGCTGTTGTTTACATTCTTTGTGATCACTTATGGCGTAAGTGTAGATATCTTGAAGCTAATTGCTTAAGAATCCTCTTTCTGCTCACCACAATGAACATTGTAATTAAAATTGTGACATAATTTTTGGGTACCTGCTTATAATAATGACCGGCACAGGTCAGAAGGCTGTAACTTCCACATTATTAGTAACATAAAAACGAGCAATATTATCACAATTATCGAAAACGTAACTTGAACTATTTCATGGTGGCACCAATAGGGGTGCGATACAAAGAAAATATTAATATAAGAACTGAAGCTTTCCTGGCGACGTATTAATTCAAAATCTTCTCGGGCTTCTAGCCAGGTTTTTACCTGGCTAGAAGCCCGAGAAGATTTTGAATGAAAGAAAATATTATTTGGAGGGAGTTAAAATCAGAAGGTGGTGTTTGAGCGTGTCATTTTTAGAGCTACTTTTAATAGAAAATAGTAGAAATCAGTGGCTGCAGACTCTTTATGAGATGAAGGTGTTTGTTGCTACGTGAGGTAGATCACAGTGATTTGTTTTCAAGTTTGAATCCATTTTGGTTTCTTTGATTGCTGTTTTACTTTCTCTATACGCACTATGTACATAGTGTATAGAGAAGGTATTGCACTCCACCCTAAAATTCGATACCGAGATATATATTTTAGGGTTCCCTTTATCTAATAAAGCATTTTCGGGAAAAGGTCCCTGTGTCTGTGAACGATAACTCAAAAACGAAAAGTAGGTAAAATACCAAACTTGGTATTTAAGTTTAGTATCTTCCAGGGATGCGACACGAAGATTTTGAGAAAAATCCCCTCACCCCCAACTACCCTTTACATGGAACTTTTTTTTCGGCATTTTTTATTTTCTCAAAAATGGCTCTAACGATTTTGATTAAAATTTCGCATGTTAAAGATATTTACCTGACAAATAAAATGCATATCTTGAATTTTCTGGGAATAGCCCCTGAAGAGTAGTTTATTCTGAATGAATTTTACTGAATTTTGAATAACTGCTAAACCGTAAGAGATGGACAAAAACTTACTACACAAAAAATGTAGAGCACGTTAAAACACATAATTTATGTTATATAAATTTTTTTCGTGGAGTTCGTCGCTTTTGAGACATTCCTTATTTTTGGTTTATTATTATGAAAAACATACTTTTCTCATACAGGAATTTGTCAACTGCTGTCCATACAAACAAAGGAACTTCAGTGACATAGAAACCAGCTTTTGACTAACACTTTAACCTATGGTACTCCCTAATTTCGCTTCTACTTACAAGGAAGCAAGTAATATGGCTATTTCTGCTAAATTTTTGTTACTGATTATGTCTTGTTTACAAAGAGATGTAGAGTAAGTCATGTGAATGGCACACATCAGATTTTTTGGTCTTGTGGTGGGAGGTTAGTCTCTAAACGCCACCCTTCTTGTTATGCCACTGTTGCAGAATAAGAAATGGAACTGCACATTCAATAGCTATTTTATGCTAGGCACAAATGGAAGAAGTGTGTAAATAGTAGAAACCGCACATGGTTGATATGTGAGTTTAAAAGTTCACACTGTGACTCTCGTAACGCGCAAATTACTATAAAATAAATATTCACTGCTTGTGCATTAGATATTAAAATCGATTTGATTTAATTTCCGTAGGTCCTCAGTGCTGTTCACGTTTATAATAATTTAGATCCTCTCTGTTTCTGTTTCTCACTGACAGCTTGATAGATGTGATTAAGAATATCCATCTGTGAAAGACCTAAAATCTACTGGGAAAAACCTAAAATCTACAATTTTGCTTTGATTGATTTGAAACTTTAACACAGCAATTGTAGTATTAAGAATAGTTTACATGTTAGTTTTCAGACTTTTGTTCAAAATAGTTCCTGTGATATTAACATATTTATAGTATTTTATTGTCATTTAATTAAATCATTTCGCACGATGCAATTTCAGTTACAGAAATATAATACTTTGCAGTTATACTGTTAAATACAGTATTAGTAAATTGAGGCCCGCCGGGTGCTCTATCTCGCCTGTGGTTTAGGATGGGGAGGGCCCAGGTTAAATAATCGGTGGTACGGCATGCTAGATGATGACGTGGCAGGTAGAAGTACCCGGTGTGAGACCTGTTTTGTAAAGTTTGAAACATATTACTATACTCACTTTTTTTTTAGTTATTATTGTATATTATTGTATTTTCAACTTGAAATAGACACATTTAAGGCCAAATGCTATTGGTCAAAACCAAATTTCGGATTTTTAGCAATTTTTCGCCGTAGTGAAAAGGTTAAAGTACCACACCCACTTATAGTCATCCATTTAAATCTTCACGTGATACGGTTTATAGCGCCGCAAGGTAATAAAAACAACAGAATTGAACTAAAAGTATTACATTATTTAATTAGCAAAAAAAAAAAAAAAAAAAGAAAATGGTTTTTTTTCGTTTTTCGCACTTTTTGATCAATTTTCACAGATGGGTATCCTTAAGATTTATTTTCGCTATCTCGGATACAGTGCGATAACGGTTTCATGTAACAGTTATCAGTAACGATTAGGTTATTTGTTTTAATGGTTATCACGTTCACAATTATATTGCAATAATGTTTACAGCCTAGACGAATGCCCCTTAGCGAAGACAGCTAGCCTACCCTTGATAAACAGGTCAGCAAATAGTTTCTTTTACAATAATATACAGATCTGCTTCCTTATGAGAATACACAGCGCACATTTCACTGCAAATTGCTTTGCATTACGGGTTAATGCCATTTTAACGAGAGTTGCTTAGTTATTAACAACACGACAGAAATTCCGAAGATGGGGGAGAAGTGTCGAGGTAGAAGAAATACAAGAAAATTAGGTGTAAAGTGTAGTGTAAGCAGTAATCGAAATTGAGAGTGAATAGGTGACTGACACCACTGGAATTGTAATGTTTTCTTTGTAGTGACTGTAGTACTGAAGCACAGAAACATGAGAATAACGTACACAACATCTGACTGCCGTTTCTACTTCTGTATACCGGTAAAGTGAGTAAATGACACATTTAACCTCTCATTTAAAAATGCTACTCACCATGAACTGACGTGCGACCTGTAGTTGTGTACGAGGGGCGTTCAATAAGTTCTTAAAAAAATTCAAGAAATTACATTCGTAGCAACGAAAAAAATTGTTTTTAGTAACCGTCGTCTCTTACAAGATAGCACTTAAAGTTTCAGCCATATCCATCACGTTATTTCGTCATATAGGCGATTGTATGAACAATCTTCTGCTTATTTATAAAAATGGAAAAAAAGAAAAACGAGTTTCTTGCTGTGATTATAAACACTTACATTTAAAAGCTTAACACCGAAAAAGATAAAAGCCGAGTCGGATGAAGCTCATGACACATCTGTTCCGGTGTTTGCAACAAGTTAAATTTGGATAAATGTATTTAAACGTAGCCGTACACCCACAGATGATGAATATCGTTCCGGACGTCCAGCGACTTCTCCGAAATTATTGACAAAATCCACAATATGGTTTTGAGTGATCGACGAATCAAAGTTCGCGAAATAGGAGAGACCACAGTGTTCTCAATTTTGCACCAAAAATTATGTCTCACAAAGATCTCGGCAAGATTGGTGCCACATTTTTTCTCAATGGAGAATAAACCCAATCGTGAGTTCGATTCGGAAGCTGGTTTGGCACTTCTTCGACGCAATCCTGACGAGTTTCTGCGTCGATTCATAATTGTGGTGGAAACATGAACACTACTACATTCCAGAGACAAAAGTAGAGAAGAAACAGTGGGTTTTTAAAGGCGAATCAGCTCCGAAGAAGGCAAGGTGGTGAAATCTGCAGCCAAAGTGATGGCCTCGATATTTTGGGGGTGCATACGGAATCATCTACATTGATTACTTGCAGAAAGGAAGCACAATAAATGAAGAGATTATACAGCGTTATTGCACTGGTTGAAAGGAGAAATCAAGAAAAAACGCCCTCATCTGACAAAGAAAAATATTCTCTTCCATCAAAACAACGCAAGGGTGCACACCTGCACAGCTTCGAATTAAGATTCGAATTTCTTCCGTATTCACCAGATTTGGCTTTCAGTTGTTTTTTTTTTTTTTTCTAAACTTGAAAAAGTGGCTCGGCGTAAAACGATTCACGTCTAACGAAGAGGTCATCTCCCAAACAGATGCCTATTTTGAGGACCTTCCGAAAGCCTACTGTTTGGAAGGCTTAAAACTGTTGGAGAAACGCCGAGAAAAGTGTTTCGAGCTAAAAGAAGATTATGTTGAAAATAAAAAAAAATTGTTTTTCTATATTTTTCTATGGAGTTATTGAATGCCCCTCGTAGCAATGCCTTAAACAACTGAAACAAGCTGGATGTTAAATAAGTTTTCTCTCTCTCTCTCTCTCTCTCTCTCTCTCTCCCTCTCTTGCAAAGTGCAGAGGATGTTTTATTTTAGACAGAGGTCTATGCAACCTCCGGGAGGAACAGATGAGATGAAAGATTCGAAGAGGAGAGGAAGAGAATAGCGGGACTTGATAAAGGAGGCCAAGGCTTCATATCGGGCTATCGAGCCATAGAACAAGAAGAAGAACATCCCACAATGAAGGGGAACAGCTTGCGCACTACGACCCACGGAAGATTTATTGCGGATACCTGGCTCCTAGGAGGAAAGGATGATGTGAAGGAAATACAAAAGGCTATATGCGATAAACCATCTGTTCAACAAAGCAGTACTCTAGTATCCATTGGAAATGCCTATTCGAGCAAGCATCTGCGCCATGTGTCCGTTACTGCCACACAGCACAGAAGCAAAGCTGATAGATGAGAATGGGGAAGGAGGGAAAGGAAATTAATGCAGATGAGAAACCACTCAGCACATTCTTAACAACCATGAAAAACCACGGAAAACCCAAGGTCGATTGAAATCGAAGCTGGAATCTCCCGAATGCGAGCTTTACATCTTACCGCGGAGCCAACTCGCTGGTTTAGTATTCATATTAACAGTTCGCGTTAGCTTACGATAAACTTTTGATTAGGAATGAAACCCCAAATTATGCACACGGAAAGCAACATGATTGTTCGCATCTTCAAATTCATACCCACTTTCTTTTTCTTATATATTCTTACTATCTCTATAGGTACTATGTACATAGTGTATAGAGAAGGTATTGCATTCCATCCAAAAATTCGATACTGAGATTTCACCGGAAATATATGTTTTAGGGTCACCTGTATCCAAAAAAAGTATTTTCAGAAAAAGGTCCGTGGTGTGTGTCCGTGTGTCTGTGAACACGATAACTCAAAAACGAAAAGTCGATAAAATACCAAACTTGGTAGGTATTTAAGTTTAGTATCTTCCAGGGATGCGACACGAAGGATTTGAGAAAAATCCCCCCACCCCAAACTATCCTTTACATGGAAAAAAATAGAAAATTTTGATTTTCTAAAAAATGGCTCTAAGGATTTTGATTAACATATCGTATATTAAATATATTTACCTCACAAATAAAATGTATATTTTGAATTTTCTGGGAATAGCCTCTGAAGACTACTTTATTCTGGGTCAATTTTACGGAATTTAGCATAACTACTAAACCGTAAGAGATGGACAAAAACTTACCGCACAAGAAATGTAGAGCACATTAAAACACACAATTTATGTTATATACATTTTTTTTTTTTCGTAGAGTTGATTGTTTTTGAGATACTTCTTGTTTTTGGTTTCAGCTATGAAACACTTATTCCTTTCTCATACAGGACTTTGTGAACTCCTGTCCATATAAACAAAGGAACTTCAGTCACATAACAACCAGCTTTTGACTATCGCTTTAACCTATGGTACTCCCTTATTTCGCTCCTACTAACAAGGAAGCAAGTAATAAGACTAGATTAGATGAAGTAAATAGAATAATTTGTTGCAGAGATGTAGAGAAAATCATGTGAATGGAACACATAAGATTTTTTAAGTTTTGAATCCATTAGAAAAAATAAGAATTTCATATTTTCAAAGATATTTTATAGATGTCACATAGAGATGCAACAAGATATAAAAAGAAAGAGAGAAATAAAGAATGAAAGAACGAGAGAGAGAGAGAGAGATAGAAATAGAGGGACAAAGAAAGAACGAAAGAAAGGAAGGAAGGAAAGCAAGCAGAAATGAAAATTTCAATACTAAAATAGTTATTGCACAAAATTCTATATAGGAGACACCTTTAATCCAAAAAGAAGCATTTTACACAAGGGCCCGCGCGCTCATGTTCATGCGTCTGTCTGTCTGTCTAACTGATTGACTGACTTTCTGAATGTCTGTCTATGAGCAACATAACTCAAAAATCTGATGTGTTCCATTCACATGACTTTCTCTACATCTCTGCTACAAATTATTCTATTTACTTCATCTAATGCAGAAAAAATTAGCACAGTCTTATTACTTGCTTACTTGTTATTAGAAGAGAAATAAGGGAGTACCATAGGTTAAAGTGATAGTCAAAAGCTGATTGCTATGTGATTGAAGTTCCTTTGTTTGTATGGACACGAATTCACAAAGTCCTGTATGAGAAAAGTATGAGTTTTTTATAGCTGAAACCAAAAACAAGGAATATCTCAAAAGCAATCAACTCCACGAAAACATTGTATATAAGATAAATTGTGTATTTTAAGGTGCTCTACATTTGTTGTGTGGTAAGCTTTTGTTCATCTCTTACAGTTTAGCAGTTATGCAAAATTCCTTAAAATTGACCCAGAATAAAGTATTAATTCAAAATCTTCTCGGGCTTCTAGCCAGGTAAAAACTTGGCTTGACACCAACGTTTCGAAGACGAGGAAGATGCATTTCTTCGAAACGTTGGTGTCAAGCCAAGTTTTTACCTGGCTAGAAGCCCGAGAAGATTTTGAATTAATACGTCGCCAGGAAAGCTTCAGTTCTTATTTCAGAATAAAGTAGTCTTCAGAGGCAAAATATAAATTTTATTTGTCATGTAAATACCTTTAATATGCGATATTTTAATAAAAATCGTTAGAGCCATTTTTTAGAAAATCAAAATTTTCGAAAAAAGTTCCATGTAAAGGGTAGTTTAGGGTAGAGGGATTTTTCTCAAAATCTTCGTGTCGCATCCCTGGAAGATACTAAACTTAAATACCAAGTTTGGTATTTTACCGACTTTTCGTTTTTAGTAATCGTATTCACAGACACACGGACACACTGACACACACACACACACACACACACACACACACACACACACACGGACCTTTTTGTGAAAATGCTTTTTTTTTATACAGGGGACCCTAAAACATACATTTCCGTTGAAATCTCCGTATCGAATTTTTGGGTGGAGTGCAATACCTTCTCTATACACTATGTACATAGTGCGTATTGAGAAAATAAAAACGAAAGGTTGGATAAATGCCAAACTTGGAATTTAAGTTTACCGTTAAAGCTTGAAAGTTAATCTAAGGGGAGCTTTTAAAAATTTCCAGATATAATATGAATGAAAGTAGTTGGATAGTTTTTGGAAGTTAACCTTATGGTTTTTTCAGGTCCTATACTACACGAGATAAGTAAAACAGTGTTATTTTCTTGAAAATCTTCGTGTCGCATCCTTGGAGGATACCAAACCTAAATACCAATTATGGTTTTTAAACGGACTTTTCGTTTTTGAGCTATACTGCGCACAGACACACAGACACACACACGGACATTTTTGTAAAAATGCTTTATTTTTATTCAGGGGGTCTCAAAACATGTATTATTTCCGGGGAAGTCTCGTTATCGAATTTTTAGGTGCATTACAATACCTTCTCTATACACTATGCACATAGTACGCGTAGAGAAAGTAAAAAAATCTATGTGTTCCATTCACATGACTTTCTCTACATCTCTGCAACAAATTATTCTTAAAAAACTTCATTTACTTCATGCTAATCGAAAAAAATTAGCAGAAATATTCTTATTACTTGCCTCCTTGTAAGTAGAAGTGAAATAAGGGAGTACCATAGATTAAAGTGATAGTCAAAAGCATGTTGCTATGTGACTGAAGTTCCTTTGTTTGTATGCACAGGATATTATTAAGTCCTGTGTGAGAAAAGTATAATTTTTTAAAGCTGAAACCAAAAACAAGAAGTATCTAAAAAACGATCATCTCCATGAAAAAATGCATACAACATAAAGTGTGTGTTTTAAAGTGCTCTACATTTTTTGTGTGGTAAGCTTTTTTCCATTCTTATTGTTTAGCACATATGCAAAATTCCGTAAAATTCACTCAGAATTCAGAGGCTATTCCCAGAAAATCCAAGATATACATTATATTTGCCATGTAGATATCTTTAATATACCATATTTTAATCAAAATCGTTAGAGCCATTTTTTAGAAAATCAACATTTTCGAAAAAAGTTTCATGTAAAGCTTAATTTGGGGTGGGAGGATTTTTCTCAAAATCTTCGTGTCGCATCCCAGGATGATACTAAACTTAAATACCAAGTTTGGTATTTTACCGACTTTTCGTTTTTGAGTTATCGTGTTCACAGATGCACGGACACACGGACACAGAAGCACACACACACACGGACCTTTTTGTGAAAATGCTTTTTTTGGATACAGGGGATCCTAAAACATATATTTCCGGTGAAATCTCGGTATCGAATTTTGTGGTGGAGTGCAATACCTTCTCTATACAGTATGTACATAGTACTTGTAGGGAAATAAAATCTGTAATACAACATCCTGGCATCTTGTTCCCTATACCAGGACGTATATTGCAAACTTTATAATTTATTTCCCACTTTTAAATTATTTTATACATCATTATTTTACAGATAATACTTATATACTAATAACTCAAAATTTAATTTAAAACAAAAACAAATTAATGCAAACTGAAATAAAATAAATTCCAACCATAAAACAACTTTCACTAACACTAAATCATCTATTATTAATTACTGGAATCCAGTAACACAAATAACTGGTAACCAGCTATTTACCCATAAAACTATGCTCTAGAATAGATTATTTAGATAAATGTAAAACTAATCCCATACTACTGGTATCCATCAGAATATGCACTGGTAACCAGCGCAACTAAATAATTATATTATACAATAATTTCTTTACAGTGTAATAAAGTGTAGTAAATTGTCTTTTACTTCCTTTCGCTAATATCTGTTACTAATTATACCTAATCTTTTACATCATCATTACACTAAACTCACTGTATTTAACTTTTTAACACTATTTAGCACTTCACTAACACTTCCTCCTCAACGTATTACAGATTTTTTTTATTTTTAGTACGTATAGAGAAAGTAAAAAAAATTAATATATGTATATGTACTTACCTACCTGGCAGAGGTTCCATAGTGTTTCTACCTACGTATACAAAGTAGATATTATCTAGATGAGGTAAAGCGCGTTGATTTGTACCAGGTGGACCTACTGCCCCGTATTTGGCGTGTGCGTTGGTGCGTTGAGTATTAGAGCCTAACATGGCGTTCACCACGGAGGGGAACTGGTATTGTTTAGTACGATCATCCTTTCCCAACTTTGGGTTCATTGTTCCCTTAATGTAGGGCAACCATACATACTGATTTTCGCAGTGCAGCTTTTTTTTTTTTTCTTTTTTTTAAACGCTTGTCCTAGTTCCGATGAAACACGGGAAAATCAAATATATATCTTTTTTTTTAGAAATGTCCTGTGAAATATGCTACTTTAATGTTAAGTTGTGAGTTTAAACTTTGAATCACTAGTTCTATTGTTTTTATTTATTGTATAATTTTATTATAATGATAACGATATATTTATGGCATGCAATAATCAAGTTTAACTGCTATTGTTTACGACAAAATTATCAACATTTATAAAGGCCCTCTTCGACAAATAAATTAATGTATAACCCCAACATGGTGCGACAGTATACTAGCCCGCTGTGTATTATATTAGTTTTGTAGAGGTTTAATATAAGAAAGATCTGCTTCAGTAGAACGCAGAATCTTAGTGTGTAGAAGTTTCTATTATGCTCGCCAAGGTTATTTGCTAAAGACACAGTTGTCTTGTAGAGCATCAGAGACACAAGTAACAGACTGAAGGTTAAACAAAGGTTATTTACCAAATGCCTTGGAACCCGGGATTTTTTCATTATAAAGAATGGTCACGTAGGTTGAATACAAAGAATTTACCAAGTTATTCACGTGACAACGCTTTTTTCGCGCTTCTTTTGAGCCAATCAGGAAGGAGTGCAATATTGGAGGTTTTAGGTATTTAAGCGATGCGTGTACAAGAAATCAGGCTATCGTTATCGTGAATGTTATGCTGCATTCACAATGAAATGCAAGCGCAGACGCAATGTAAGCGCAACAGATTGGACTCCTGTTATTTAATGTAAGCATTCACATAGAAACGCAACGCAATGCAACACAAGAGCTTGCAAGCTCCAAACTTTTTCCTTGCGTTGCGTGCAAAGAGGATGAAGTCTGCTTCTTTTCTCTATGCAGTACCTATGAAATCAACAACGGACGACCGCACTACAAGGGCCTGCTGTACATGCATGCTGTTCTATTTGGCCGTGCCGTGCAATCTCTAATCTGCCTCAAGAGGTTATGAAGTCTCCTTGCGAATCCTTCTTTGATTTAATGGATGTAACTATCATCTGTGTATAGATTTATTACTTCTCATCAATCTAAGACACAGAGAGATAATTCTTAGTTCATTAAATGTGTAGCTTTATCACTTATTACAGTCTCTATGCTTGTACTGCTTTCGGTAATTCTGCACAACGGCTCTATTAATTCTGCCGTCTGCAAAACGGGAACTTCCATACAATATTCCATTCAATCATTTTGAATGGGCAGTTATTGTGACCTCACTGGCGCGTACGTCAGTTGTTAGTATGTAATGTATTTATTTTGTAAAAGATTGAGTGAATTTTCCTATGTAGTATTGTTGGTTATGTTATTCAGTTAGTAACTTGCGGAGAGCTTGGAAGACATTTACATTTAACTTGCGGATCTAGAAACCCGTGACAACTTCTTGCGTTGCGCTTACGATTGCATTGTGAATGTAGCATTACTCTGACTGTAATTCTTAGCTGACTGTGAAGCTTAAGGTTACTGTTACTCCAACTGCAAAGTTACTCTTACTGTTACCTTTACTGCAATTCTGAAGGTGATAGTTGTTGCTGTTGCAACGTATTCTGTGTGATGACCGTCGACAACAAGAACTCAGCCATTGCAGAAATTAGCACCAAGTATCATTATGTCATCGTTTTCAAGAGTTTTTATGTCGGGAGTCGCTCGTAGGGTTAGCGCCTCAACAAGTAACAACGAAAAATAAAAGTATTCATTTTTAGTAAAATCAAGTTGAGTCTACTCCGTGTGACATACCGCAGTTACTTCTTTCCCCCCTGAGTAAGAGGCAACGTGTGTTCTACAGGAACGAGCATAGCCGGTGCTGTAAAGGACTTTCAGAGGTATGTACACGTTTACTTAGAGAGTATTTCTCGGGTGCTAATCCTTGATCAACTCCGAGGTAGACTAACATGACTGACTTACTGGCGCCACAACGAACAAACAACGACAATGGAATTTATTATTCTGGAATTTACAGAAGAGTAAGAGGTTATTGTCGTGAATATTTATTACTTATGTTACATCGATTACCTTTAAATTTGTTAATTTTAAAAAGAGATATTGTGTTAGTTTGATTTTAAATTTAAAGCGGCATCGGCTACGTTTGTATTCAGGTTGTCTGCTCGTGTTTCTTCAACAATATGTACCTTTACGTTCTGCGTCTCTGCTGTTTATTCATTATTGCTTATTTATTTATATTGGCAGTGTAGAGTGGCTGTGTCACCTGTCGTGTTGTTACAGTTCTCTGCCACAGTCGCTTTTTCGGGATGGCATCGAGAAGAAAATGTGTTTTAAATTCCTAACTTTAGTCTCTGTATCCTTTCATCAAAAGGGGAAAGATAGACAGTGACATATATTGTCAAAAATATTCGGCAAATGTTTCGATAGTAAACAGTGGGAAGTCCGAAATAATACGCCATTTACAAACGGCAAAACAAATCGTCAACACTGCATCCATTTCCACATTTTTTCAGAAATAAGGATTTCGGACACAAAGAACAAATGCTTGCCGCAGCAGAAGAAGGATGTTTTGCATTTCACACAGTAATTCGTAACCAGTCGTTTCGATCAACAGACTGTATTCCGAAATTGATTAAGAAATGTTTTGAACCTCAATATTCATGTGCAAGAACGAAGTTCGAATTAATGGTGAGGAATGTGATCAGCCCTTATGGAATTTCAGAGCTACAGAGAGACTTGGATCAGATGAATTACATCACAGTGTGCACAGATTCGTTCAAGCATAAATCTACAAAGCTGTTTTCATTATTGGTACGCTGGGTGAAGTGAATAAAAAGAAGTATTTGCTTGTACTATCCAGTTTTTAAGCATTTACTTGAGTTTGGTGTGAATAAAAAAGTAAGTATATGCTAAGCCTAGAAGATTTTTTCGGGAACTAGAATTTACTAGATATAACTGGTGAATAAACCTTAGGTAATACTAGTCGGGGTAGTAAAATCAAGTTTTTCTCAAGTTTTCCATCAGGCATGCTAGTTTTTTGCTTAGTATCTGCTGTGGCCATCTTCATGCAAATTCGCAACAGGAAGATGTACCCAGAGCGCCTTGTATTTTGTGGAAAACTGGATTTTTTTCGGCCTTATCAAGAATTTCTAACATCTGCTTTTCCCATTGTTTCAATTTAATTGCTTTGTTCCCAGGAGCCTGTATATCTGTATTTTTCTTCAGGGTCGATTTCATGTTCTTTAATAGTTTCTTAAGGCGGTCAACATACATTTTCTTTCCAACTGCATTCGAGTACTCGTCAGCCAGTACTCCAGGCTCTTGTTTTTGATGAAACAACAGCAGTTATCTGTGATTTAGATAGTATAAATGTCATCAACAAAACTCTATCAGATGTTTTGCATTTCCAGCTCGTGTATCAACAGTCTCCTCATCAGATGATGGCATTGCTCCAACTAACACGAGGTGCCTACTGTTAGCATCAACGGTAGTTGACATTGCTGCACTAGTTTTGTGGAATGTAACAACAATGGTCTCTGCCTTTTTAATGAGGAGGTGTAATTTATTTTTAAAACAAAAGTAAAATATGTACTATACCTTAAAACTTACATGTTACTAAACATTTGTGAACAATTTTAAAGAGGGGAAGAGGAGGAACTTGGTGACTCAGCATAATTTGGGAGGGAAATTAGTAACTGCTATGACTAGCAAATACTAGAAATTGAAATGGAGTTCTATTTATGGACGCTCTTTAACTGCTGTGGTTTTCAGCGTCCCATTGTATACTGGGCGTGAAAGACCGCTTAATTTTGCTCAGAGGCCTCTCTATCAGGCTTGAGGTTCTTTTACATGCCGTAAATCTACGACACGGGACCAACGGCGTTACTTCCCTTCCGAAGAAATCCATGCTAAGGATTTTTACGCCCGAAAAAATCCATCTTCCTTCGCCGGGTTTGAACCCGCGACCTCCACGAAGGGCGATAGCAAATACTAGGGCTTAGTGTTTACTGTGTCTTTTTCCGGGTAGCCTAGCACTTACTACCTGGTTTTAGTAAAAGATTATTCACATCGTTTTTAGCAAGCTCTAAAATTACCTAGCATTTACTTCTTTTATTCACTTCACCCTATTAATGGAGTGCAAGTAAAAATGTTGAATCAGTGTGGTGAGACTGCTGAGATTGTGTTCTTGCACATTTTAAACACTTTAAGTGACTACAAAATTGAAGCTAAAGTTGTAGGTTATTGTGCTGACAATACTGACTGCAATTTTGGAGGGGTAGCAAGAAAAGGTAAAAATAATGTTTAAACTATTCTTCAGAATTCCTTAAACAAACTAATTATAGGTGTAAGTTGCCTTTCACACCTAGTGTATAACCGTATACAAGCAGCAATTGACTGTTTACAAGTTTGCACAGAAAGTTGTGCAGAAAATATATTCGTACCTATTTCTACATATTAGGTATATACAGTGCGCGAAACATCTTTATTTAATGTCGCCTAACTACACAGGTCTTATAGCGACAGCATCATGTAACAATAAGACATTTTATAATAACAACATTTACACATTAATAGTGTATCATACAACAGTGTATTAAAAATATACAATATTTTACAGTGCAATAGTAAGTTTACAATCTTTTATGTATTTAAACAATGATAATAATTTGGTTGGTTTGTCGTGTGCTGTCTGAAGATCTGGAGGAATTTGATGGCTGGTTCAGGAGTTAGAATAGAGGACACATTCCGTTATGATGTGCTTGACTGATAGTCTCTGGCTGCAATGTTCACAAGATGGAGGTTGCTGTTTGGTGAACACATAGTCATGAGTTAGTTTAGTGTGTCCAATTCTTAGTCTGGTGAGTATCATCTGCTGATAGTCTCTGGCTGCAATGTGCACAGGGTGGTGGTTCTTGTTTGGTGAACACATAGTCATGAGTTAGTTTAGTATGTCCAATTCTTAGTCTGGTGAGTATCATCTGTTGATAGTCTCTGGCTGCAGTGTTCACAGGATGGTGGTTCTTGTTTGGTGAACACATAGTCATGAGTTAGTTTAGTATGTCCAGTTCTTAGTCTGGTGAGTATCATCTGTTGATAGTCTCTGGCTGCAGTGTTCACAGGATGGAGGTTGCTGTTTGGTGAACACATAGTCATGAGTTAGTTTAGTATGTCCAGTTCTTAGTCTGGTGAGTATCATCTGTTGATAGTCTCTGGCTGCAGTGTTCACAGGATGGAGGTTGCTGTTTGGTGAACACATAGTCATGAGTTAGTTTAGTATGTCCAGTTCTTAGTCTGGTGAGTATCATCTGTTGATAGTCTCTGGCTGCAGTGTTCACAGGATGGAGGTTGCTGTTTGGTGAATACATAATCATGAGTTAGTTTAGAATGTCCAGTTCTTAGTCTGGTGAGTATCATCTGTTGATAGTCTCTGGCTGCAGTGTTCACAGGATGGAGGTTGCTGTTTGGTGAACACATAGTCATGAGTTAGTTTAGTATGTCCAGTTCTTAGTCTGGTGAGTATCATCTGTTGATAGTCTCTGGCTGCAGTGTTCACAGGATGGAGGCTGCTGTTTGGTGAACACATAGTCATGAGTTAGTTTAGTATGTCCAGTTCTTAGTCTGGTGAGTATCATCTGTTGATAGTCTCTGGCTGCAGTGTTCACAGGATGGAGGTTGCTGTTTGGTGAATACATAATCATGAGTTAGTTTAGAATGTCCAGTTCTTAGTCTGGTGAGTATCATCTGTTGACGCCGGCTGAGAGTTTTGTATATTTGAATAAATGATGTGTTACTTTTTACTTCATGGGGTTTACTGTTGCGATTATATTCAATCCAATTGTTCTTCTATTTTTGCATCAGCTTCTTCATAACATACTGTACAGCATCTTCATGTGGAATAGGGATGGGGGATAAACGGTGGTTGTTTTGATGCTTCTTTTGCTGCTTTATCTGCTCTTTCCCCTCTAACCCCTGGTGGGAAGGTATCCACATCAAAGTTACTTCTTTATTTTCAAGCAAAATTTGGTTGTATAAATATTGGATTTCTTTGGTCAGTGTATATTTTGTTACCTTGTGAAAGTAGTATATTCAAAACTGATTTCATACAGTAAAACTAGATGGTTTTCTTTGTTGCCAGCTGTAGAACGTATACTTAAAGTTTATCTTACTTTGAACCTCAGGAAAAGTGTCCCACAGTCATTAGATAGCTTTTTGATGACCCTCGCTCTGAAATATGACTCTATTTGGTGCATAGTCAGGCAGCTGTATTTAATAATTTTGTTCATTTACTTGAAGATCTACATATTTCTATGGTAGAAGGTTCAACGTTAATTAAAGAGCTGAAACAAATATTGAATGAGCAAAAGGAATTTGGCCTTTTTGACTCATGTAGTTCAGTCAAAACTAAAAAATATTGAGGAGAGTGGATTTTTTTATTTGTTTGTTTATTTATGGTAAGACCGGCGTTCAGCCCAGTCATACTCATAGTTACAATAGTTTATTAATTCTAGTTTATTACACCTTTTTGTCTCTATTTACTGTCCATACCCATTATTTTTCACTTTTTACTTTCTCTATATGCACTGTGTACATAGCGTATAGAGGAAGTATTGCACTTCACCCAAAAATTCGATACCGAGATTTCACCGGAAATATATGTTTTAGGATCCCCTTTATCTAAAAAAAGCATTTTCGGAAAAAGGTCCGTGTGTGTGTCCGTGTGTCTGTGAACACGATAACTCAAAAACGAAAAGTAGGTCAAACACCAAATTTGGTATTTAAGTTTAGTATCTTCCAGGGATGCGACACGAAGATTTTGAGAAAAATCTCCCTACCCCCAACTACCCTTTACATGGACCTTTTTTCGAAATGTTTGATTTTCTAAAAAATGGCTCTAGCATTTTTGATTAAAATTTCGTATAAAGATATTTACCTGACAAATAAAATGTATATCTTGAATTTTTTGAGAATAGCCTCTGAAGAGTAATTTATTCTGGATGAATTTTACGGAATTTTGAATAACTGCTAAACCGTAAGAGATGGACAAAAACTTACTGCACGAAAAACGTAGAGCACGCTAAAACACACAATTTATGCTATATACTTTTTTTCGTGGAGTTCATCGTTTTTGAGACATTCCTTGTTTTTGGTTTCTGCTTTGAAAAACTTATATTTTTCTCATACAGAAATTTGTCAACTGCTGCCCATACAAACAAAGGAACTTCAGGGACATAGCAACCAGATTTTGACTATCACTTTAACCTATGATACTCTCTTATTTCGCTTCTACTTACAAGGATAGCATGAAGTAAATGGAAAAATAAGCTTTTTAAGAATAATTTGATGCAGACATGTAGAGAAAGTCATGTGAATGGTACACATCAGATTTTTATAGTTGTCCAATCTTCTTACTGTCTTTTTGAGACATTGAGTAGGTCCATGTGTTTCCAATTTTAAGAAAAATGTGTGTTCATTTCATTTAACTTGCAGTGGTCTTCTCCCATAATGAAATAAGTGATTTGTACTGGGCCAGACTTAATTCAGTAAGTTCAGAATAGCTTAAAAACTACCAGCAAATTGATGGGAAAGCATCTCTTTGATGAGATTGTAAATGTAAAAGCATATGCTATGGCTGAAAACTTGATAGAATGGAACATTGCTCATTTGAGGGTTGATTTAAGATGGATTGAAGTATTCAAACATTTTTAGGAAAAGTTCATCCCCTTTTCTCTAGTGTGTGATATTGTTACATTTAGTGTGTGTCTTCCAGCCACGAAAGCACCCACTGAGAGGGTGTTTTCAATAATGAATAACTTGTGGACTGCTGAAAAATCTCAAATAAAAACTGAAACTCTGAAATATCTAATAATAACTAAATGCAATTTTAACTACATATGTAGTGAACTCCACACTATCATTTTGTAAAAGAGTAGTTATTACATGCTTTGCATTCAAACTCAAAGTATTTAAAGCTGAAATTGATCAATGACTTAAAATATAGTGAAAAGTATTAGCATACAATATCTGAAAAAAACAGATTAAATGGTGTTTCAGTATTTTGTTATTTGTACCATTTGTTTAAGAATAAAACAATGTAAGAAGTATTTTTGTCTATGTGTGTTAACATTGCAAGAGACATAATGACTTAAGAATAATGTCAAATCCTATGGAACGCCTTATTTATTTATTTATTTTAAGTTGTATAATTATTTTCTTATAAATCTTTGAGCTTGAGTTAAGTTCTTTCAATGTTTAGTGTTAAATTTTTAGAAATGCATTAGCATCATGAAGCTAATGTCAATTGGATCCTATAAATAGTTAACGTGCATGTTTCTAATATTTCCCCAATCGATTTTAAGACAGGTATGATTACGGTTAGATCGTTAATATAATGTTCTACTTTTTACTTATCAGGCTCTAGGGCATTGTCATAATGCTAGGGAATTTATCACATTGTTTCCCAATAAATTAATATTTCCCGTGATAAATAACTGCAAATTCATATTTACAGTTGTGTAACAACGTTACGAATACATTTTATTTTCGTTAGAACGGAAGTTTAGTCTGCCAGCTTGTTTGTGTTCTAACAATACACAACAGCACCGCGACCCCACTAAGGAACGTTTACATGGCAGTCAGGTTTTTCAACAATAACCTACTTCTTTATTTCTAGTAAATTGTCAGTTGTGTATGAAAATCGTTCCCGTTCATATTAAAAGGATAATTGTTGAAAAGTGGAAGTTTCTCTAAGCAGGGTTTAACAAAATCGCACGTTAATGTTGTGTCAACAGATCACACAGCAGTCATGTGTGACAATCCGATAAAAGTGTAAAGAAAAGAAATTACGATGATAATTACATTAGGTTGGGTTTTTCAAGTAGTTATAGGTGACAAGACCACAGTGTGTTATTCTGAAACTTTCTCTACTTAAACGCCATTTAGAAACTAAACACGTAAACAAATCTGCTGAATTTTACTTTCTCTAAATGTACTATGTACATATGTATAGAGAAGGTACTTATTGTATTGCACACCGAAAATATATGCTTTGGGAACCCCTGACTACAAAAAAAAAATCATTTTTAGAATAATATCCGTGTGTGTGTGTGTGTGTGTGTGTGTGTGTGTGTGTGTGTGGGCAGCATACCTCAAAAACGACAATTCTGTTAAAGATCAAATTTGATATTAAGTTCAGCATCTTCTAAGGATGCGGCACGAAGATTACCTGAAAAAATTGCGAAAAATTTTCCAAAATGGCTCTAAATAGCCTCTGAAGACCTCTTTATTCGGGTTGATTTTTATTGAATTTTGCAAACTGATAAACCATAAGTGATAGAAAAAAACTTACTATATCTAAGATATAGATCTGAATAAAACACACAGTTTATGTCATGTACATTTTTTCGTCGAGTTGGCCGTTTTCGAGATATTCCTAGTTATTGATTTAACTTTTCTCATACGGGAACTTGTCGACGCTTGGCCGCGCAAAGAAGCGGAGTTTAATCCCATAGCAACCACGTTTTAAAACATTTGACTGTCGGCTTAGCCTAGTGTATTCCCTTATTTCCCTTCTACTTATAAGGAATTAAGTAATAAGACCGTTTCTGCTAATGTTTATCTCGATTGGCATGAAGTAGGTAGAAGAATAAGCTTATTAAAAATGTTTGTTACAGAGATGTAGAGAAATTCATGTGAATGGAGTCAGATTTTTTTACACGAAAAGCTAACAATTGGAAAAATGACTTAACTGCTTCTGTATCCACTGCAAAGAGAAGCGCTCTTGAAGCGCCTTTTGGGGATTAGCTACAGAATTGCTAAAACTGCTAAACCGCATTCAATAGCTGAAGATTTAGTGCTGCCATTTATAAATAATGAGAGAACTAAAAGAACTAGGGAGACGAAATATTTAAGTTAAGAAAATTCAATATAAGATTCGTTGTGTAGGCATTTGTTCAAATGATGCGAAATCAATGACAGGATGTTATGCCAAGTGCAGCCGGTAGCATCGAACCTTATAGGACACGTTGCATTCATAGACACGCTCTTGTTTCTAAACGCATACCCTGTGCTGGACGATGCAATGAAAATAACTAATTATATTAACGCTCGCCTTATAAATTATCGCATCTTTGCAGTGCTTTGTGAGGCATTTATAAGTGTGTAGTCTCACGTGAAGTTGGACAGAAGGTTTATTATGTAAAATGAACATAATGACACTCCCTAAAAGAATAGTACGGTGGACAGCTAGCTTCCTAACAAATAGAACAGTAAAAATCTGATATGTACCATTCACATGACTTTCTCTATATCCCTGCAACAAATTATTCTTAAAGAGCTCATACTTCTATTTACTTCATGCTAATCAGTAAAACATTAGCAGAAATAGCCATATTACTTGCTTCCTTGTAAGTAGAGGTGATATAAGGGAGTACTATAGGTTAAAGTGATAATCAAAAGCTGGTTGCTATGTCACTGAAGTTCCTTTGTTTGCATGGACAGCAGTTGACAAATTCCTGTATGAAAATGTATAAGTTTTTCATAGCAGAAACCAAAAATAAGAAATATTACAAAAACAACGAACTCCACAAAAAAAATGTATATAACATAAATTGTGTGTTTTAACGTGCTCTACATTTTTGTGTAGTAAGTTTTTGTCCATCTCTTACGGTTTAGCAGTTATTCAAAATTAAGTAGAATTCATCCAGAATAAACTACTCTTCAGAGGCTATTCCCAGAAAATTCAAGATATACATTTTATTTGTCAGGTAAATATCTTTAATATACGAAATTTCAATCAAAATCGTTAGAGCCATTTTTGAGAAAATCAAAATTTTCGAAAAAAGTTCCATGTAAAGGGTAGTTGGGGTAGGGGGGTTTCTCAAAATCTTCGTGTTGCATTCCTGGAAGATACTAAACTTAAATACCAAGTTTGGTATTTTACCTACTTTTCGTTTTTGAGTTATCGTGTTCACTGACACACGGACACACACACGAACCTTTTTCCGAAAATGCTTTTTTTTAGATAAAGGGGACCTTAAAACATATTTCCGGTGAAATCTCGGTATCGAATTATTTGGTGGATTTCAATACCTTCTCTATACACTATGTACATAGTGAGCATAGAGAAAGTAAAAATTAAAATCAACGGCAAACTATCAGCTCCTATACAACTTCAAGCAGGAACACCTCAAGGCAGCGCCATATCCGGACTACTATACATAACCTAAACCTCCGACATACCTCAACCAACACATGCAAACATCCAACTAGCCGACGACACTATACTGGAGCTCTGCTGGGAAATACCAAGATGCTAAACATTCAGGACCAGTCACAAAAAAAGCATACGTCAAATACGGAAATCAACCTATACCAGTTAAATCAAAAATAAAATACCTTGGAGTCACCCTGAGTGACAAACTGTCCTCCACAACACACTACCAACAAAAAATTAAAGAAGCCAAAACTGCAACATCATGCCTCAAGTTCCTATCCAAAATTCGTGAAGAAGGACTTCAACCTATAACGTTAATACAGATATATAAAACAATAATAAAACCCATCCTGACTTATGCAGCAATAGCACTATTCCCGATAACATCAAAATCAATAATAGCAAGACTAGTACAATTTGAACGCAAATGCCTACGAATGCCTCCTTGGTCTCCAAACAATGAAATCTACGACACAACAAAAACAGATCCTATCGGAGAAACCATCAAAAAGATGACAACCTTGATAATGCAACAGATCGACCGTACCGACAACAAATTATCGAAAAAGCAAGTGAATACAAAGAACAACCACTAAATAGAAGAAAACTAAGTGATCCCCCAATCAAGACCATAATTCAATCTTACAACAAAGAAAAAGATAAAGAAAAACAAGAACTACAGGACTACATTCAGCAATTCCAAATTTAAACATGATTCCTAAAACACACCCAACATAAACCCAAAATAAACAACACCACAAGTCATCATAACATCCCCCCCAAAAAGTTCTCTCCCTTGCCTTAACTAAACATAAACAATAAGTGAAACAACGCACGAAACAAAACACTGCCAAACAAACTCAAAACATGTTGGCTGAAGAGGGCAAAATTAAGCCCTAAAACAGCCATGGGAGTGACATAAACTCCCTAAACCACCATGTTGCTTGCTTACGCTGAAGTTAGGCGACTATCTTAAGGTAGACAAATGTTTAGTTTTTCTCACCACACATGCCTTTCACAGAGCAAAGTACTCGGAAGATGAAAAAGCTTCACACTTTAGCTTATTTGGCAGACATTTTCTAAAAAATTAAGTTTAAACTATCTCTCCAGGGGTCAAAATGGCCGCGCCGTGGCCGAGTGGTCAGACCACCGGATTCGATCCCAAGCGACCGCATGTGAGATTTGTGATGGACAAAGCGGTGCAGGGGCGGGTTTTCTCCGGTTTCCCCCGCCATTACATTCCACCGGGGCTCATCTTCATGTATCATCAGTGTCATCGCCTGCGGTGCCAGAGCAGTAAAAGCGGGCGTTAAACACTACCCCCCCCCCAAAAAAAAAGGGCTCAAAATACATACAAGTTTATGTTGTGCAAGACCGTATCGAATCATACATTTAAATATGTACTTAATTTCTGGGAAACATGTTTCAATAGGAATCAAACCGAGTGCTTTGATACACTTCAAGACTTCCTGGTGAAAAATCATCTTTTTTTTTGGACGAAAATGTCAAGAGATGGTTAAAGAACATTTGGAAAAGCCTTTAGATAATATTTCCTTACTATGTCCAACAATAACAATTTGATTCGCAATCCCTTCGAAGTGTCAAATATTTTAGAATCCACATTAAGCGTAAATGAAAAAGAGCAGTTTCTTAAAATTTCCAGGATTTTCAGTTACAGAAAAGTTATAAATCTTTGTCATTATTGGTTTTAGGTTAAGTTTAAAGGAGTTCGCATTGTTAGCGTATAAACCTATAATGGTTTTATTACCTACCCTTTTCATCCACATATAAAAACCGTCTAGTAATGGTAGGAAAAGTTTTTCTTTTTGAGAAACAGTTTAATCTGATTCTATTGCAACCACGATACAGTTTTGAAATAACAGTATCCTGCAACAGGAATTCCCTAAACTGTTTGGCCGCAGAACTGTTGCAAACATGTGCTCCACCAAATACTATTGGGAGAAATACAATCCATCGATAAAATCACAATGCGCCAAATGCAACCAACCACTCACTAGGTACACTGAAGAGGAAATTATCAATTACGGAAGCAAAGCGTTGTTGCGCGTTAACGAGAGGGAATGAATTTGATTAGTACATTGGAAATTCGCGGATTATATCAGGCCGCGCGCCTTGCGGTAAACTTTGGAAGCACTAACAAAACATTTACGCTAGTGGAACACAACAACTGAATAACTACTCAAGCGTTGTGTTATTGTTGCGTGGCTCTGTTGCGGGGAAGCGATACACGAAAGTATAACACAATTTTCAGAAGCGTTTTATAAAACAGTTTTAGTGGTGAAACTGTTTCAAATAGTTGTTGTGTTGGTGAAACTGTTTCAAAACTGTTATTTTTGTTCCATCACTATCGTCTAGTGAGTACTGTCTGCTAGCGCCAACAGATATAATACGAGGTTTGTGTGACCTTCTTACCTAAATTTAAATTCATTTGTATTTTATTTAAAATTAATTTTATTCCGTTTTAGAGTATAATAAGAACTTAATTGTATGTATTTATCAATATACCGTTGTTTAAGAATATACTTTTGGTTTATCTTATATATTATTTTATATATAAGAATTATTTCTTTTAATGCCAGTTCAGCTTTATTTGCTTTCGTCCTAGCATTAATGCTTAAGAAACTGCTATGCCTGCTGATGAGCATAATCGGAAATAATTCTAATAGCTGCATGTTTTGCTATAGCCTTCATATTCTACATATGTAGCTATCAAAACACCTGCAGAAAGTAGCAAATATTTGGAGGGTGTCCATAAAGACCCCATGCTTATTTTATTCTCTAGAGACCCCGGGATCAAATTCAGACAGTTGTATTTCAATTTGTGTACTTAATGAGTTTCTCTAAAACCTATAGGTAACAAAAATCCTATTAGTTAAATCCCAAAACAAATTTACAGAACATAAATAAGCTGAAATATGTAATAATAATAATAACAATAATAACAATAATAATAATAAAAACACCCATGTTTTTAGTTTCTGAAATTTTGAGGGAAAACTTCTGAGATCACCGAGCCCTGGTTTTTTCATTCTCCCAGGCTTCCTGTTCTTTCATTTTACCTCCACCGGTCTCTTTCAGTGTTATGTCGGCGAGGGCTGTGGTGGCGGCACCCTTCCGTGATAACAAAAATGTAAATGGCGTGTTATTTATGGACGCTCTTTAACTACTGTGGTTCTCAGCGTCCCATTCTAAATTGTGCGTTAAAAACCGCTTAATGTTACTCAGAGGCCTCTCTATCAGGCTTGAGGTTCTTTTACGTGCCTAAATCTACGACACGGGACCCACGGCTTTACTTCCCTTCCGAAGGAAGCCATGCTGAGGATTTTTACACCCGAAAAAATCCATCGTCCTCCGTGATGGTGAATGCACTTTGAAGATACAACACTCAGGGAATTCAGCCTGAGGCGCGGGTTTCTAACGCTCCTCTTGTCGAGATGATGTTTGGACTCTGTTAGGGACTTTCCACGGCATATCTTCTCCTGCCGTCCGGTTTCGGCCGCCCCAGCGGCGGCTGCTGTGTAGGAGCACAAGACCTCGTGAACCTCCAAAATTTCTCAGTGGATCTCCTTTTTCTCTTTCAGGAAACATTTAATAAAATGCGCTATCCGGTGTCACTTGTTTAAATATACCGCGCTCTGCTCTTCAGATTGAACACAGCCGAGAACCTGAGAATGTGACAACAACGCTTGTAGCACAGGCCTCGTGTGCTAGCGTGTAACTAACGTTTAGCAGCTCTGCGCTTGCGCGGGCAAAAACGCAGCTTGGAATTTTACAGCCAGAAATGAGCACAGTGCGACCGTGCACACCTCCAGGGTTCTGTTTATTAGCAGGAGGTGCTGCTATCTTTGAGATTTAGTTGAAACTATCCGGAAGTGCAACTGCAGTCTTTGTGAGAGGCGCTATTTTTCTTAGTAATTTGCATCTTATGCTAGAGTTAAGCTTAAGAGAGAGTTAAGCAGTACAAAACAGAAAACAACCTCAACGAGGAACTTTTCCGCAACTAACCGAGCTACTGATGATTGGTATCATTACGACCATGACTACATCAGAACCAGAAATATGTTTTTCCACAATAAAAAGAATTAAAACCATTACTAGGAATACGATGGGTGAAGACCGACATTCAGCATTGGTAATGCTTGCTATTGAGAAGAAACTGGTCAACAGCATAAAAGACTTTAATCACCGAGTGATAGAAAAGCTTGTACATTTGAAAAACCGGCGCGTGGAATTTCTGTACAAATAAATTTGGTGTTAATTGCGTAATTCAAACAATGTAAATATTATTTACTATAAATACCATTCTTCACATGAACTGCATCAAAGGACTTCACACCTTCATCACCTCATGTTGCTGTTAACTCTCGGAGACTAAGAAATTCAACATCTTTACAATACTGGGTGGGTGACGATTTGTGTAACAAATTTATAATTCTTGTTATTAGGCACTATGATTGTTTCTAATATTACTAGATTTGATGTTGCGGTGACGACGGTAGCAGTAGCGGCAGCGGCTGCGGCGGTGGTAAATTGCTGATTTTGTGAACACCTACATTTTTAATCCACAAGCCGCCACTGAGCCGCCCGTTGATACTGCTCTCATCTCATTCTATCCTCCTGGGGGTCTGACGCAAATTTATGATGGTTTTTAAGTGTGCTTAAAGGTGACAGCCTATGTCAGTAGATTTATTGGAATGTAAAATAACTCCTGCGGGATGCAATTCCGACACTCCGGCAGTTCACAGCATGGTTAACAAACAGTAAAAATTAGACATTATAAAATTTATTCTACGATCTATGTATTATTAAAGACCAAAGCAATATAATTATTTAAGAAATAAAACTTTTTTTTTAATTTTGAAGGGATTCAAAGAGGTTTTAGGGGTTCTATCATAAATGCTTTTTAAGTTGTTCCTCAAATCTACCTTCGATACAAAGTATATAGAGATACAAAAAACAGTATGAAGTGCTATGAAAAAACGTCCATAATATTTTGTCTTAAGTATTTATTTAGCGAAAAAGGGGGGGGGGAATCTGATGTGTTCCATTCAAGTGACTTTCTCTACATCTCTGCAACAAAATATTGTTAAAAAGCTTATGCTAATCGACAAAAAAAATTAGCAGAAATAGTCTTATTACTTGCTTCCTTGTAAGTAGAAGGGAAATAAGGTAGTACTATAGGCTAAAATGATAGTCAAAAGCTGGTTGCTATGTGACTGAAGTTCCTTTGTATGGATAGGATTTTGCAAATTCCTGTATGAGAAATGTAAGTTTTTCAAAGCTGAAACCAAAAACAAGGAATATCTCAAAAACGATCAACTCCACGAAAAAAAATGCATATAACATAAATTGTGTGTTTTAAAGTGCTCTACATTTTTGTGTGGTAAGTTTTTCTCCATATCTTATTCCCTAAAATTCACCCAGAATAAAGTAGTCTTCAGAGGCTATTCCCAGAAAATTCAAGATATACATTTTATTTGTGTGGTTAATATCTTTAATATGCGTTATTTTAATCCAAAACGTTAGAGCCATTTTTGAGAAAATCAAAAGTTTCGAAAATGTTCCATGTAAAGGGTAGTTTGGGGTTGAAGGGATTTTTCTCAAAATCTTTGTGTCGCATCATTGGAAGATACTAAACTTAAATACCAAGTTTGGTATTTTACCTGCTTTTCGTTTTTGCGTTATCGTGTTCACAGACACACAGGCACGTTAGAATAGAATTAACATAATTTAGAAGAATGAAAATAATATTAATCGGTTTAAAGGTATTTCTTCTATCTGTTCTAATTTTGTACAGATTTTAACGAAATTTAAGAGGGTGCACAATTTTAATGGGATATTTGCAGTACCTGATTTTCGATTGATAGTTCAATGGCCTAGAAATTGTTTCAGCGCTCTGCATAGCGAAACACTTTCTTGTAGCTTATACACAGCGGTGTTCCTTATTTCATCACAACGTTTTTGCTCAAGCTGTCCCTGCGCAGAGTGAAGTAGGTCAGATAATCTCGAGGCTCGCTAGTGTTGCCAACTGCACGGTTTAAACCGTACATTTGCGGTTTTGGTCTTATCTATAAGATAAGGAATCATTGAACCACTATACGCTGTTAAATACGGTCCTACAATATCCATAAGCACATTTCCTACTTTCTCTACACGTAGGTACTATGTACATAGAGAAGATATCAATTGTAATACCCAAAAATTCGATACCGAGATTTCACCGGAGATATATGTTTATTATCATTCAAACACCATAACATCTAAATGGTAAGCCAAAAGCCTTCAAAATGTTACTTTAACACCATACCAGATGAGTTTTGAGACTCCCTGAATAAAAAAAAAAATTAGTGTGTGCGTGTTTTTGGTAGTGTTTAACGCCCGCTTTAACTACTTATGGCACCGCAGGCGGTGACACTGATGATACAGGAATGAAGATGAAGCACCGGTGGAATGCGGTATTGGGGGAAACCGGAGAACCCGGAGAAAAACCGCCCAGCGCTGCTTTGTCCACCACAAATCTCACATGCGGTCGCTTGGGATCGAACCTGGGCCGTCTAGGTGAGAGGCGAGTGGTCTAACACACGGCCACGGCGCGGCCCGTGCGTGTGTGTGTGTGTGTGTGGGGGGGGGAGATCAAAAACGAAAAGTTCGTCACATACCAAACTTGATATATAAGTTCGGTATCTTTCAAGGATGCGACATGAACATTTTCAAGAAAATCTTGATTTTCTCAACTAACGGTTTGATTAAAATCTCCTATATTTAAGATATTTACGAGACAAAATATATTTTTTTAATTTTCTGGGAATAGCCTGTGAAGACCTATTTACTCTGGATGAATTTTTCTGAATTTTGCATAACTGGTAACATACTTAAAACTTTTTTCATACGGAAACTTGTTAACTCCTGGCCACGCAAGGAAACGGATTTCAATTCCATAGCAACCATTTTTAAAACATTTGACTGTCAGTTTAGTCTAATGTATTCCCATATTTCTCTACTAGTTATAAGGAACTAAGAAGTAAGACCATTTCTGCTAGTGTTTATCTCGATTAGCATGAAGTGGATGGAGAATAAACTTACTAACAATAATTTGTTATAGAGATGTAGAGAAAGTCATGCGCATAGAACACATCAGATTCTTTGTAACTTTATATTCAGTATATATTTACAGTAGGTATATATGCTTTATCAACACTTATTCCTTGGGTTTCCCTGCACCACCTAGGACCTACTACGACACAGGGTAGATTTACAGCTAGACGGTAAAATAAAACATCTGACGTGTTCCATTCAAATGATGTCCTCTAGCTATTCGGCTAAAAAACCTTTTATTCTTTTATCTACACCATGCTCATCAAGATAAACATTAGTAAAATTAGTCTTATTACTTCTTACTTGTAAGTAGAAGGGAACTAAGGAAATGCACAGGCTAAAGCTGTGGTCTCGACCTTTAAAAGCCGGTCGCCATGCTAATTTCCAATCTCTTTGCTTGCCAGGAGTAAACAAACGAGAAACAAGAAGAAAGATGGCATCCTTTGAGAAAAGTTTAAATGGCTTCAAATTGAAACAAATAATCCGAAACATCTCGAACACGGTTAACTATAGGACATACATTCCGTTTTTAATGAGACCTACATATTGAACATATACATTTCGTTTGTCATAAAAATATCTTAAACATAAGATATTTTAATCAAAACTGTTAGAGACATTTTTGAAAAAATAAAAATTTTCGAAACATTTTTACATATAAATGGTAGTGGGGGTGGGAGGATTTTCTCGAAAATCTTCGTATCGCATCCTTGGAAGATGCTCAACTTAAATAGTATTTAACGACTTTTCATTTATGGGCAATGCTGCCCACATGCGCGTGCACACACATACACACACATACACAAGGACCTTATCCAATTTTTTGGTCTCGGGGTCCTAAAAGCATATTTCCGGTTAAATCTCGATATCAAATTTTTGGGTGCAATGCAATAACTTTTCTATGCACTATGTACACAGTACATGCAGAGAAACTAAAAAATCTTATGTGTACTATTCACACGACTTTCTCTAGCTGTTACCTTTCAAACTATTCTTGCAAAATATTATTATTTTATCTACATCATGCTAATCGAGATAATAATTAGCTGAATGGATCTTATCAGTCGCTTCCTTGTAAGTAGAGGGGAAATAAGGGAATACATTAGGCGCCAGGCAAATCTGTTAAAAATCTGGTCACTATGTGAAATAATTAAAATACGATTCGCTTTACATGGCTACAACAGAGATGAAACGAAACCGTTTGAGAAAAGTTACGTAGTTTAAGATTGAAACCAATAACAAGAAATATCTCTGAAACGGTCAACTCTACAAAAAAAAAAGTATATAACATAAATTATGTGTTTTAACGAGATGTGCATTTTTTGTGTGGTAAGTATTATTCTAGCTCTTACTGTTTACAGTTATACAAAATTCAGCCAAGTTCATCCAGAACAACTTTAGGTGTCTACAGAGGCTATTTTTCGGAAATTCAAGATATACATTTTATTTGTAATGTAAAAATCTTTAATATACGACATTGTAATCAAAACCGTTAGAGAGAAAAAAAAAATGATTTGAATAAAACAAGAGTTTCAAAAATTCTTGAAATGGGATGGAGTATTTTCTTGAAAAGGTTCGTGTTGCATCCTTGGAAGACTCTAAGTATATATACAAGTTTAGTGTTTAACGGCATTTTCGTTTTTGAGCTATGCTGTCCAGACACGCATACACGGACCTGTTTCTAAAAAGACTTTTTGGGCTCCGTGAAATCTCGACATCGAATTTTTGGCTGGAATACTATACCTTCTCAAGCTACCTACTATGTATATGGTATGCACCTACATACGTGCTAGAGAAAGTAAAAAACTTTGGTGACACATTATTGTCATTGCTTCTCTCCTCACGCCAAAAAGAGTCTTGGCGGATATAGAGCGAAGAATGTACCCTTCACTGAAAAAAATCTGATGTGTTAATTCACATGACTTTCTCTACTTCTCTGAAACAAATTATTGTTAAAAAACTTGTGCGTCTATTTACTTCATGCTAATCGAGTAAATATTAGCAGAAATAGTCTTCATACCTGCCTCCTTGTAAGTACAAGCGAAATAAGAGAGTACCATTGGTTAAAGTCATAGTCAAAAGTTGGTTGCTATGTCACTGAAGTTCCTTTGTTTGTATGCACAGGAGTTGAGAAACTCCTGTATGAGAAAAGTATAAGTTTTTAAAGCTGAAACAAAAAACAAGGAATATCTAAAAAGCAATCAACTCCACGAAAAAAATGTATATGATATAAATTGTGTATTTTAACGTGCTCTACATTTTTTGTGTGGTTAGTTTTTATCTATCTCTTACGGTTTAGCAGTTATGCAAAATTCCGTAAAATTCACTCAGAATAAAGTAGTCTTCAGAGGCAATTCCCAGAAAATTCAAAATATATATATTTTATTTGTCAGGTAAATATCTTTAATATACGATATTTTAATCAAAATCGTTAGTGCCATTTTTATAAAATCAAAATTTTCGAAAAAAGTTCCATGTAAAGGGTAGTTTGGGGTGGGGGGATTTTTCTCAAAATCTTCGTGTCGCATCCCTGGAAGATGCTAAACTTAGATACCAGGTTTGGTATTTTACCGACTTTTCGTTTTTGAGTTATCGTGTTCACAGACACACACACGGACCTTTATCTGAAAATACTTTTTTTGGATACAGGGGACCCTAAAACATATATTTCCGGTGAAATCTCGGTATCGAATTTTTGGTGGAGTGCAATACCTTCTCTATACACTATGTACATAGTGCGTATAGGGAAAGTAAAAAACAAAAATACATTCCCAAGGTGAAGGTTGACACTTTATTTCCTCAGGATGTGAAAATATCACTAACTCAAATAAAGACAATAATGAAGTTTTGGGGTGAGTGTTATTGCAAGTTTTCTCACTTTACATTCTCCGTGCGAGCGAGCATTATACAAAATTAATTAAATATTTAATATTAAAATGAGAGATAGATATCGGCTTTGTACTTTTTTGTGCACGCCTCTTAGTGTGTAAGAAACCAGTGGTACATTTTCTTCAACTGATATATATGCTGCGTTGAATATGAAGTCTTTTGGTGCTGTACGGTTTTCAGTTCATAAATATGGTTCATTTTTTATGCCTGTGCGGCTTTCTGGCTGTCGAAATTTGGCAACACTAGCAGTAAAGCGTAGGGTCTGAAGGTAAACGTGCGTCACAGATTATAATGCCCATATAGGCTAAGTATGATATGAACACAGCAAAAGTAACAATAGCAGCCACCTTGAAACATATTACTTTCTCTGCACGTACTATGTACATAGTGTATAGAGAAGGTATTGTAATGGACCCAAAAATTCGATACCGAGATTTTACCGGAAATACATGTTTTGAGACCCCCTGAATCCAAAACTAACATTTTTGGAAAAAGGTCCTTGTGTGCGTGCGTGCGTGTGTGTGTGTGTGTCTGTGGACAGCATAGCTCAAAAACGAAAAGACGGTTAAATACCAAACTTGGTATTTAAGTTTGGTATCTTCCAAGGATGCCACACGAAGATTTTCAAGAAAATCCCCCCACCCCCAACTACCGTTTACATGGAACTTTTTTCGAAAATTTTGATGTTCTCTAAAATGGCTCTAACGATTTTGATTAAAATATCGTATATTACAGATATTTACCTGACAAATAATATATATATATATATTTTGAATTTTCTGGGAATAGTCTCTGAAGACAACTTTATTCTGGATGAATTTTACGAAATTTTGCATAACTGCTAAACCGTAAGAAATGGACAAAAACTTACCGCACAAAAAATGTAGAGCACATTAAAACACTCAATTTATGCTATATGCATTTTTTCGAGGAGTTGATCGTTTTTGAGATATTCCTTGTTTTTGGTTTAAGCTTTGAAAAACTTGTACTTTTCTCATACAGGAGTTTGTCAACTCGTATCCATACAAACAAAGGAACTTCAGTCACCTAGTAACCAGCTTTTGACTTCACTTTAAAATGTGATACTCCCATATTTCGCTTCTGCTTACAAGGAAGTAAGTAATAAGACTATTTCTGCTATTGTTTTCTCAATTAGCATGAAGTAGATAGAAGAGTAGGCTTATTAACAATAATTTGTTACAGAGAAATAGAGAAGGTCATGTAAATGGAACACATCAGATTTTTTTAAATTTGCACCAATTCCAGTTGTCTATGCAGATAAGCATTTGCATTTAATCGTCCCGAAATGCTTTTCTTAGCATCTCACCTTTTTAACCCTCAAATTGGACATGTGATGCATATGGAATCAAAATAGATTACGAAGATTGCGTCTGCATAGATGCCATCAAGGAGACGAAAAAGAGGCATTCTCCAACAACAAGGAAGAATGACTTTTGTCAATACAAAACGTTGTCCAGTTGAATGTAAACAATGCAAAAAGTGAACAATAACAATAATAATATCTTTAGTTATAAGTCTCTAACAGGCTGGAAATTATTATTTAGGACTGTTCTTTATTTTTTTTAATTACTAAGTTTTTGTTTCATTTGTATCGCCCCCTTTAACTTCTTCTATGGCCATATCGGGACTAAGACTTGAAAAACAACTGTTTTACTTTACTAAACTCACACACATTCATTCCCGCATTCATAATTCCAGACTCTGTGGGAGAAAGGCAATGATTCTGGAACCTCTGATTGAGAAACCAGAACGCAGACCATTCGGCCGCAGAAGCAGTTACTCTGAAATTTTGTATTCAGCATTGTACATATATAATATTATTAATATCTTATTATTAATTGTTTTCATTGTGTTCGTGATATGTACAAAGTAAATGCAACCTAGTTTCTATATTCTCATAAGATAAATCTCGTTATAATTCAACAGGAAAAGCGCCATTTCTGTTAACATTTTGGGTTAGTAACTGTGCTTAATCTGTCCCTTTTTATCTTCTATATAGGGCGATAGTGGATTTTTTTTTTAAATCAACAAGGATTGGTTTTAAAAAATTTAAACGATTTTATTTTTTTCAAAATATTTCCCTTTAACTCACTAGATCTTTGTATTCGATAAAGCAGTCCTTAAAGGAATGGTACCACTCCTCGTGAGGCTCTTCAGTCTTCCTCCGAGGTCTGGGCATGCTAACCTCTGATTCCCAAGGTCGAGGGTCTAAAACTACCTGCCCAGTGATAGACTTTTTTCCTTAGCATGGCTTCCTTCGGAGAAGTAAAGCCGTTGGTCCCGTGTGGTAGATATACGGCACTTAAGAGAACCTCAAACCTGATAAGAGGCTTCTGAACGAAATTAAGCGGTCTTTCACGCCCAATATAGAATGGGACGCAGAGAACCACAGTAGGTAAGTACTTAGTTAAAAGGCGTCCTTAAATAACACTCAATTTCAATCAAGCACTTTAGAAACTCACTTTTATAATGTTCCACTACTTCATCTCATGACGAAAAAGTTATTTCCGTACAACTTATCCTTCATTTTTGGAGATTCAAAGAAATCACAAGGTGCTAGGTTAGTCTGTATGGTAGAGGGTCCATGTTGCTGACCTTTGGAGAATCTAGATACTGAATTATTAGTTTTGCTGTAGATATGCGACGATACGCCTTTCGATGTAAAATTGTTTGGGCGTTTTCACGAACTCTATCAAAACTTTCGGGTAAACAGATATTTGTGTGTCAATTGACAATTATGGTAGGCAACCATCTGCATGGCAACACTGCGAATTCATCGAACTTATAGGTTTAGGTTCTGTTTGAAAGTCCTGTTGAGCTGGTTGAATTTTCTTTTCAGGATCACAATAAATCCAAGATTCACCACCAGCAGGTGGTGGTGAAGTGGTCCCTTGTAATTTTTCCAGAGTTTTTGTTTGTGATGAGGAATCAGTTTATATGGAATACATCGACAAAGTATTCTCACGTTCTAACTGTGAATGTAAAATGTTTTGGATTTGATTCATGCATATGATGTCCTCCGATCTTTCGTAAATATATTGCTTAAACAGCTGCAATACTCCTCAATAACAACAGTTCTCTTGGGCGTCCTTTACCAAGTTCATCGTTAAGAAAAAGTCTATCCCTTTTGAATTCGTTGTACCAATTATAAATTTTTGCCATAGATTCTTCGCCAAATGTATTTCCTAAGCCGATCTTCACATTGTTTAGTTTAAAATCGTAAAAAATCATATCCCGAAAATATTCTTTAGTTCAAATTCACTTTGCACGAGCACAATAATAATTAACGAACTATTGCATTTATTTTTAAGAATATTTTATCTACATAATTTCAGTGTGGCTCTCGTAAAATAATAATTATGTAGATAGATTTGCAGTGATTTTATCTAAATGTTGCAAATTCCAAGAGCTAAATTAAAAGTTGATTTCACTGATGTAATCATTTCTAAAAGCTCATGTTACTCTGTTTTTCTCTTTCGCCAGGTAGATATGTAGTACACTACGATATCAAAAATTGTAGGTACATATTTTATAAAATTCTTTTATCTAAATTGTCTATTGTGAAGACAGAAGATGACTTTTGTTCACAAATCTTTCTTTTAACTTTAGAATCTGCAGTAGAGTCTTTGCAGTCTTGAGAGCATTGTATTCTAGAGAAGTCAATTAATAATGTCAATACATACAATTCATCTTTATTTAAACATTTATTGACTTTGCTGTTTTTTGTAATAACAGCGTGAAGTATTAGGTTATACCTATTCATCTTCGTAAAGGTCCTATTTGTAAATATTCTAGAAGTGGTGCTGCAAAGTGGTTTGTAAAGTCACACTTCAAACTGAAATTTGCGAATTAAAAGGTTGTCGGTTAGCTGACACGCTTAGTTAACTGCATAAGAAAATCTCTTATTTTATTGTATGTTATTACTATAATTTATAGTTGATGCCAACCTGTGACCAACGTTTGATGCTATGTTGTTTTTAATGCGCGCGGTTGTGCGGCCAGCGGACTGTAGGAAACCGGTCGACTGTAATGGCAAACTCTGTGAGAGATTTATTAGCCAGACTGGCTGTCTAGCAGTGGCAGTCAGTCAGGCAGGCAGGACCTTGAGCGCGGCGTGTGTGCGTGCCATGTTTATTCCAACAAATGTCCTTCATTTTCTTTCGTGAAGGAGAAATGGTAGTGCCTGTGATGAATAATGCAACACGCACTTTGGCTTCCCACCCTTCTAACAGTTGGCTGCTGAGGACATCTAGTGGTGACACACGTAGCATAGCATAACACGCTGTTCGCTTCTGCCATCTGACGGCATGCACTGTACTAAGCAAAAATCGATGTTTACGACTGGAGTAAAATTACGTCAATTACGCATGGCAACTGTGTAGCCCCAGTTTGGTGCGCATAAAAGCTGCTCCCGTCATAAAATGTTAACAAGCCTGCTCACAATATCCTGTTTCAGAAATATGCTAAAACTTCCCATATTAATGAGCACGAAACAAAGAAAGTAACAGGGAAATATAAACTTAAAGAAGAACTACTTTTTCTATTCAGCAAGGTAGGTGAACTTCATGCACTGGTTGCAAAATTGCCGTAGCTTATGCATACTTTAATCGGTTTCATTCATACTACATTACGTCACAGGAGCATATTAGTCAGTGGCGTATCCTGACTTTCTTTTAGAGTATGGAAAGTTGGAACATAACTTAAAAACAAATTTGTTTTAGGTACTACAAGCAGAAGCATTTCTCTAACTACGTTGAGTTATTTATGTAATTATGTAATTATTTGAACTAAGCAGTAGATATATTCTTTGTTACAGATAACGTATAGATGCAACATTCACATTTTTGTTGGTATCGAACTGGAACCATTTAAAGAGAAGGAAAAGCAACACGAGTCTTCAAAATGTTTGGCAGATAACGAATAGCTAAAAAGCTGCTAATCTGTGACACAGGTTAATTGGCACAAGCTGTATAATAGTTTAGTGAGTTTATAGTTTTTGTGTGGTAAGATTTTAATCTGCCTAACTTTTAACGTTTCCCAGTTTACGCTATAAATAACAATATAAAATTCGGTCCGAATGAAGGGAACTTGGCAGACTATTCAAAGAAAATTAAAAATGTTTATTTATTTCTTCTTCCTTCATGCTTTAAACAAATTTTCTTTCCTCTTGGATTATACTTTATAAGATAACGTGAGAATCTTTTCGATGTCATTCTCCGTAAATTACACGGGTTATCCATATAGTTTTACATTATTTTGTTTTATCATTCTGGTTATACGTTCCTAGCTCTTCTCTTATTTCATTTCTTTTATAGTCTTTATATATGCTACAATTGCTCTTAGTAAATTAATTTCACTCGTTCGGAATCTGTGTTATAATCCAAATTTCACTATTACGTTTTCCACTAGGTAATAGATAATTTTGGCACTAATATCACTCTATAGAATTTTATTCTTATGTCTCTTCTTAGTTTATTTGTAATGAGTACACCAATTACATAATCAAAAATTTGTATTTTGTTAGTTTTATGTGCCGTATGACACGACAACATTTTAAATTTGTTTACTTGTTTTATTATATTATTACCTCTAAACATTTGCACTACTGTACTTTATTTACCTTCAAATATATTAATTTATATAGGTATTTAGTTGCCAAAATTCTCATATTGTATTTCATTGCTTTTTAGAATAATATCATTACAGCAGTTTGTTTTCAGAATTAGAGTTATAAGCTGAACATCGCGAACTTCAGTGAGCACAGAATTTATTTGTTAAACTTGAATTATTAAAACCAACGAATAAAATTAAATTGTCTAACAGTTTTGTTTATGTAAATAATAAAAAGTAGTGCCACAGGCTACAGCCTTGTTTTACGCTTGATCTGTGGCAAAAACCTCAATATATTTGGAGATTTATCTTTTTACAAATATCTATATCTTATTACTTCAATGACGTGAAATAGAATGGCTTTTTATTTTCTCAGCTTACTACATAGAGAAGGTATTGCACTTCACCAAAAAATTCGATATCAAGATTTTACTTAAAATACATGTGTTAAGGTTCCTGTAAACAACAAAATAAAAAACAACAATAAAAACAACACAAAAAACAAAAAGCATAAAAAGGTCCGTGTGAGAGTCCTTCCGTTGATATCTAAAAAATCTGATGTGTACCATTACATGACTTTCTCTATATCCCTGCAACAAATTATTCTTAAAAAGCTTATACTTTTATTAACTTCATGCTAATCAGTAAAACATTATCAGAATTAGTTATATTACTTGCTTCCTTGTAAGTAGAGGTGAAATAAGGGAGTACCATAGGTTAAAGTGATAATCAAAAGTTGGTTGCTAAGTCACTGAAGTTCCATTGTTTGTATGGACAGCAGTTGACAAATTCCTGTGTGAAAAATGTATAAGTTTTTCATAGCAGAAACCAAAAATAAGGAATGTCACAAAAACGACGAGCTCCACGAAAAAATGTATATAACATAAATTGTGTGTTTTAACGTGCTCTACATTTTTTATGTAGTAAGTTTTTGTCCATCTCTTACGGTTTAGCAGTTATTCAAAATTTAGTAAAATTCATCCAGAATAAACTACTCTTCATAGGCTATTCCCAGAAAATTCAAGATATACATTTTATTTGTCAGGTAAATATCTTTAATATACGATATTTTATTTAAAATCGTAAGAGCCATTTTTTAGAAAATCAAAATTTTCGAAAAAAGTTCCATGTAAAGGGTAGTTGGGGGTGGGGGGATTTTTCCTCAAATCTTCGTGTCGCATCTCTGGAAGATACTAAACTTAAATGCCAAGTGTGGTATTTTACCTACTTTTAGTTTTTGAGTTATCGTGTTCACAGACACACGGACACACACACACACACACGGACCTTTTTCCGAAAATGCTTTTTTTTTTTAGATAAGGGGGACCCTAAAACATATATTTCCGGTGAAATCTCGGTATCGAATTTTTTGGTGGAGTGCACTACATTCTCTATAGTGCCTATAGAGAAAGTAAAAATGATAAGTCGGTTAAATACTAAACTTGATATTTAACTTCAGCATCTACTAAGGTTGCGACACGAATATTTTCAAGAAAATCCCTCAATCCCAAACTACCCTTTACATGGAAAAATATTCGAAAATTTTGATTTTCTCAACAATGGCTGAAACTATTTTGATTAAAATACCTCATGTTTAAGATATTTTTACGACAACGAATGTGTGTGTGAACACAATAAAAAACAAGAAGTTGGTTAAATACAAAACTTGATATTTAAGTTTATCTTCCAGGATGAGGCATAAAACCTGATGCGCTCCATTCATATGACTTTCTTTACATATCTGTTACAATTTTTGTTTAAAAGCTTCATGATAATGAGATAAACATAAGCACATTTTTCCTTTTTACTCGGTTCCTTGTAAGTAGAAGGGAAAAAATTCTAATGTGTTCCTTTCAGATGATGTCCTCTAGCTGTTCGGTAAATTAACCTTTTATTCAAAACATTAGTTATCTACATCATGCTAATCAAAATAAATATAAGCAGAATTAATCTTATTACTAGCTTTCTTGTAAATAGAGAAGAAAAAGAAAATTATAGGCTAAAGCGATAGTCTCGTTCTTTAAAGCCAGTCGCTATGAGAACAATTGAGGCTCGGTAAACAAACGAGAAACGAGAAAAATGTCTTCCCGTTTGAGAAAAGTGGCTTAAATTTGAAACCAATAATCCGGAATATCTTGAAAACGGTTAACTCTACAAAATGTATATGACATAATGTGTGTTAATGAGACTCACATTTTTTGTGTAGTAAATTTTTGCACAGATATCTCTTACGGTTTGACAAATATATAAAAGTCATTCAGAATGAAGAGGTCTTTAGAAAATTTAAGATATATATTTCGTTTGTCATAAAAATAACTCGTATATACCTAAGGTATTTTAATCAAAATCGTTAGAGCCATTTGAGAAAATCAAAAATGTTTAATAATGTTCCATATAAAAGGTACTTTGGGGTGGGGAGATTTACTTAAAAATCTTTGTGTCGCATCAACTTTCGTTTTTGAGCTATGCTGCTCACAGACGCACATGGACCTTTTTCTAAAAATGATTTTTTGGATTCTGGGGTCCTAAAACATGTATTTCCGAGGAAATCTCGGTATCGAATTTTTGGATTGGATTACATTACCTTCTCTATGCACTATGTACATAGTACGTGTAGAGAAATTAAAACGTTTGAATTTCTCACAAATAGCTCTAACGATTTTGTTTAAAATACCATGCATTAAAGATACTTACACTACAAATAAAATGCACGTCTTGAATTATCTGAGAATAGCTTCTAAGGTTCCCTTCATTTGGAATGACTTTAGCATAAATGGTAAACTGTAAGTGAGACAAAAACTTACTCAACTGCAGATTTCATTAAACATATCTACAGTTTATATCATAAGCATATTTTGTGAAGTTAATCATTTCCAAGATATTCCTTGTTATTGGTTTCTGTTTTAAAATTACTTATGCTTCTCTCAAACGGAAATTTGCCATTCCTTTTTCTTTTGTTTTATTGCCGGCCTGTAAAGAAAGCTCAATTTCAATTGACTATCGCTTTAGCCTAGTGTATTCCCTTGTTCCCTTTCTGCTTACAAAGAATCAATCAATAAGACCAATTCTACTAATGGTTTTCTCGATTAGCGTAATGTAAATAAAAGACTGGTTCACAATACACCGGTAACAATAAACAGAACGAGAAAGAAAAGCCAGGGAGCCTTTAACAATTTGATTCACAATTCCCCGGTAACGAGAACCAGAATGTATTCATTTGTTTATTATTGAGCAACGACATTTTATGAACTGCTCTCAAGCCTAGTCAACGTAATCTGTGAACTCAGTCAAAATAATACAGATTAGTCATCTTCAAATTTCGGAAGCCAACTGCTATTTCCGTCTTCTTGTAACTTCTTAAGCATCCAAACTGTACGCTATCGATAAATAATCGACGCTCAAACAATTTCAAATATAAATAAAGCTCTTTTGGTAAGGTTTGACTTTCCCAGCATGCACTTGTGACTCGAGAGAGCTCTGCGTCACGGCCGCGTTGAATAATTGCTGCAATGAGGGTCCTTAAACTGAAGAGGAAGAAGAAGACGACGACGAAGAACAAGAACGAGAGTCTGATATGCACAATGTGGATCATGTACACGGTGACCGGGAACGAAAACTTCAACTTGGGCAGGTTTTCCTTCTCGTTCCCGGGGCCCGTCAGTTGTTAACGCTTCCATTGAAATGCTTGTTTTTCAACATTTGCGTTCTCGTACCATTTGTTGTGAACCAGCCTTAATTTTTCGCAAGAAAAGTTTGTTTGCAGAAAGGCTAATGAAAGTCGTGTGAATGGAACACATCAGATTTTATTATTATTATTATTATTATTATTATTATTATTATTATTATTATTATTATTATTATTATTATTATTACTATACTACTGTTGTTATTTTAAATAGTATTTTGCGGTGACTTTTGAACTCTTTTTTTTTTTTTTAAAAGATGTTCAGAATTCTAAAACAGATGTTCTCACCTGTACCTGTCTTTAAAAAAAGAGATAAAAACAAATTATTTTTGGTAGATTTTTTTCAACATAATCTCCTTTTACCTCGATACAGTTTTCCCGACGTTTCCAGATCTTCCAAAAAGTAGGATTTTGGAAGATCCTCAAAATAGGCATCTGTTTGGGAGATAACCTCTTCGTTAGACGTGAATCATTTTACGCCGAGCCACTTTTTCAAGTTTGATAATAAAAAAGAGTCCCTGGGGTTTACGTTGAATACGGTGGATGTTGTAGTAATTGGAATCTTAATTGTACAATTTTCGCAACCGAAGCTGTGCATCCTTGCATTGTTTTGGTGGAAGAGAATCTTTTTCTTTGTCAGATCAGGACTTTTTTTTTTTCTCATTTCTCCGTTCAATTATAGCAATAAAGATGCATAATACTCTCAATTTACCATTTTCCCCTTCTGCAAATAATCAATGTAGATGATTCGCGCGTAACCCCCCCCCCCAAAAAAAAAAAAAACCGAGACCATCATCTTGTTTGCAGCTTTCACCAACATAGCCGGTCTTCTTTAAAAATCCACTGTTTCGACTGTACTTTAGTGTCTGGAATGTAGTAGTGTATGCATGTTTCATGTATAGTTATGTATCGATGCAGAAACTGTCAGGGTTGCGACGGAAAAGTGCTAAACCAGCTACCGAATCGATCATACGATTGCGTTTATTCTCCATTGAGATTAATCGCTGTACCCATCCTGTCGAGACCTTTGTCAGACCTAATTTTTGATGCAAAATTGAGAACACGGTACCTTGTGATATGCCTGCGTCCTTTATTATTTCACGAACTTTGTGATTCGTCGATCACTCAAAACCATACCCTGGATTTTGTCAACCATTCCATAATGGACGTCCAGAGCGATGTTCATTTGTACGGCCACCTTTAAATTCATTTGTCCAATTGTAAATTGTTGTAAACGCAGGCGCTATGAACTTTATCCAAACCGGCTTTCATCTTTTTCGCTGTTATGCCTTTTAAACAGAGGTGTTTAATCCCTTCATCTTTCTAAATAAGCACAAGGTTGTTGATTCAGTCGCCTATGGCAACGAAACCACAAGATGAATATAGCTGAAACTTTAACGACGGTAAGTAAATACAAACTTTTTCGTTGCTACGAGTGTAATTTCTTGTATTTTTAAAGACTTGTTGAACTCCCTTCGAATTCAGTATATATTATATAAGGTCTTTTCAGGCTTCCTTTTTAAAGATCTTGGAGCAGGATAAATGTATATTGAGAACATTTTAGAATTTTATCAGTTTTTTACTTTCTCTATACGCACTATGTATACATAGTGTATAGAGAAGGTATTGCACTCCACCAAAAAATTCGATACCGAGACTTCACCGGAAATATATGTTTTAGGGTTCCCTGTATCCAAAAAGGTCCGTGTGTCAGTGTGTCTGTCTACATGATAACTCAAAAACGAAAAGTCGATAAAATACCAAACTTGGTATTTAAATATAGTATCTTCCAGGGATGCGACACGAAGATTTTGAGACAAATCCCCCCACCGCAAACTACCCTTTATATGGATTTTTTTTCTAAAATTTTGATTTTCTAAAAAACGGCTCTAAGGATTTTGATTAAAATATCATATATTAAAGATATTTACCTGACAAATAAAATGTATATTTTGAATTTTCTGGGAATAGTCTCTGAAGACTACTTTATTCTGGATGAATTTTGTATAACTACTAAAACGTAAGAGATGGACAAAACCTTAACATACAAAAAGTGTAGAGCATGTTAAAACACAATTTATGTTATATACATTTTTTTTCGTGGAGTTGGTCGTTTTTGAGATATTCCTTTTTCTTGGTTTCAGCTTTGAAAAACTTATACTTTTCTCATACAGGAATTTGTCAACTCCTGTCCATACAAACAAAGGAACATCAGTCACATAGCAACCAGCTTTTGGCTTTCACTTTAACTCACGGTACTTCCTTATTTCGCTTCTACTTACAATAAAGCAAGAAATAACACTATTTCTGATAATTCTTCTCGATTAGCATGAAATAAATAAAAGATAAGCTTATTAACAATAATTTGTATAGAGAAAGTCATGTGAATGGAATACACCAGCTTTTTTAAAGTGTTTCAGATTCTGAATAAGTATTTTTGGCGATTTTAAGGATATTTCAGAATATTTCGAAGGCTTTTCGGGCGATGAACAGTTACTCATGCATTGTTGCCACTTTTCCTTGTGTTTTTCGGTTATTTCTATTTTATACCGGTTTGTGTAGTTTTCACTACAATTTTATGTGTTTTTGCAGCAATGTCTCTTGTATTTACAGCTGTTTTCATGGTAACTGCATTTTTATTATAGTATTTCCTCATGTGCCTGGATGATTTGAACATTTCTCTTTTTCCAGGTTCATGTACAGCTTTCACTAATCCTCGTTTCTTTTAAGCTTTCTCCGCAGAGGTTTAATCCTTCTGCGCTGCGTTACACTTTTCACTTTTCCCTGATTGACTTCTGTATACCTTTGAATGGTGATAAATAAGCGTATGTCACGCAATGAGAGGAGATAAAATTGATTTAAATAATTTATTATGATAGATACACTCTCGCCATCCTGAGAGGCAGGTTTGAAACAAAGGATCCTCGCTATCTAATAATAAGTTATATACATCCCAGAGGCACTAACTCTCTTATGTAGTCCATCTTAATCATACGGTTATGAAAGTGTATAGCTGATGATTTTTTTTTCAAATATATTAAAATAAAAGAGCATGTAAAACAAGGAGTTATTTCGTACAGCACAATTGCCTATTTCACATGGTAGGCAATGAGAAGTGGCTAGTACAAGTGGCCTTCAAGAGAAATGGGCCAAAGTTATGTGAAACAAACCTTAGTTTGCACCCGTTACGAACCCTTTCATACACTGACAGAATGTTGCTGTACTTCAAGAATAATATTGTAGGTACGCCTTTGTAAACTTCTGCATGTGAAGCGAAGGGATAATGTGTTTATGGTTTAAATCTTTCTGAATCGTACACAACTAACCTAACCTAATCTTATCTGAAGTGACCTAACCTAACTTAACCCAAATGTAACCTGTTTGGTTTACCTTTGATGTTTTTTGTGCTCCGTACTTTATGAAGTTTTAAAGCTAGCACTTGCAGATGAGTGGGTATTTGTTGTTGAACTATTTATTGTTTAGTGAACATTTTAGGTCTTTATGTTTCGTTTCTTTGTTTTCTTGTCTATTTGTCTTTAATGTTTTTGGTGTTTCCTCTTTTATATAGTTTGAGACTAGCACTCGAAAAAAAAGCAGATGAGCAGAGCTTTGTTGAAGTTTTTATAGTTTAGAGAATATTATGTTTCTTTATGTTTTATTTGTGTTTGACGTCTCCCCTTTTAAGCTGAGCAGGAACTTTATGAAGTATTTATAGTTTACTGAACATTGCAATTCTTCGAGTTTGACTTGTATTTTTAATTTCTCCACTTTAATAAAGATTTAAGCATAGCACTAGAAGAATGATCAATGCCTTTGTTGTTGAAATATTTATAGTTTACTGAACATTGCATTTATTCATTTTATTTGCCTTCTGTTGTTTGGCAGTGGCGGCTCGTGCCTAAAATCCACAGCGAACTGCATTGGGAAAAAAAGTATTATGCTGCTCATCTAAAGCTTTAACACCTACCCTAGACCATGAATCAGTACTGCTGAAGAAGAGTCAAGGAAACAAAAGAGCGCATTTCTAATTTCACACTCACATATCTAGTAGTTGTCATTAAAATTTCTGTTAAATTTCCTTGTGTAAACAGAAGCTTTACTTCCATTCGCTTTCTGTTCAATTTTTAGGTCAGGTGTAGATGATCCTGCAGTTTTTATGGTATCATCTCACCTAAAGTTCGTCTTGAAAAGAAAGTTTTCAACAGCTCATCAGCTACATTCATTATGTATTGACTAAAGATTCCTAACCGGTGAATTAATTCATACATACACTGGATGAAAGCGAACTATAAAAATTACGCTTTAAACTTGATAATAAACTGAAAACATACGCTCAGTAACTTCTACACAACAGAATACTGTCACAATGTGAACCACGTGCATCTGTTACAAGTGTGGCTTGCTTTACATTCGCGCAAGTGCAGCATCGCGCCAACATGAACTAATAGCTCACAATCAATTATATTTTCCCTTAAAGAAACCGAGGCACGAGAATAACACTCCCTTATCAGTTTATTATTATAATAAACATTAATTAGTTATTACACTAAAATGTAACGCTGAAATACATGTTTAATTAGTTTCAACGAGTATTTCAATTCTAGAGCTCTGTGCCGGCATTGTTTCGTCTGCTGACAAAGCGTTTATAAGGAAAAGATCTAACAAAACGCAGCACAGTGAAGTCGAAAATCACAGGATCGACCTTCAAGGAGGTAAGCGGGGAAGATGGTACACAAGCGCAGTACTGACCTAACGATCTTGCAAGCTTCCAGCACAGAAGATTCGCCAATGCATTCCATTTGGAAAGTCTACGTGTTTACGATTCTTCTAGCATTCCCTTTGTGCTCCCTTTTTAATTACTACCACAATCATGGTCTTTTTACATGTCTGTAATGCAATTTATGAATAAAAGTACAGTGTTGCGCCGCTTCAGCACGTAGGGGTTGTGTTTTGGCGGCATCTTTTGCGTCTCATCTTTTACAAATATTTGAGACTAACAGTACACGAATTATCGGACCTTTGCTGTTGAGCAGTGCGTTTATTCATGTTTTAATTGCCTTTCACTGACTTTTATTGTTTTGCTGCCTCTCATCTCTCTTAAAGATTTGAGACTAGCACTAAAAGAAACATCTGGGCCTTTGTAGTTGAAGTATTTTATCTTATTTTTTTAAAGCAGAGTTAACGCCTACCCTCATCCTTACTGCTCTTATTCCTCTCTCTTCATCAATGTTTGCTAGGTGAATGTGACCTATAGTTGAATAGACTTTGTACACAGTTATGTAATAAGTTCTATCAGCATTTGACTTTGGCTCATGAAGAAGTGAAACGTGTCTTGTGTTTGGTCATGTGGGAAACTGGGAGGACGGAGTGTTGAAGGACAAGGAATTGCAGCACAGACAGTCAGTTCGCGCACAGCAGTCGAATAGAGTGGTCGACAAAAGAAAGCAGGGTTGCAGTCATTGCACTGCATAGGTGAAGGCATTCAGCTACTACAATATTTAAGCTGCTGAAACAGAATTAAGATTCACATATCGTACCATAAATCGACCAGGGAGGACAGAGAGAGAGATAGAGAGTGAGTGAGTTTGGACATCCTCATTCATTTCGAACTCGGCAGTAATGAAAGTGATCTGGGAAAGAATTTGCAAAAATTCAGTCCGAAAACAGAAAATCATCGCATGTGAGGTGAGCATTTAAAAAATCAAACTTACAAGAGTTCTGAACTAACAACTTGGACCCGAGCCTATACCGCTGGACTGATCAACGGCTCATACCTCCACTGAAGACAAAGAGGTGGGAGATGTCAACGAATTTCCTCCACTAGCATGCTCAAAACATTTTCTTTACACATGAGAAAATATTTTATGTTGAAGAGAATTTAGAGAAACTAAAAGATAGTGTACATGGCTGCAGAAGTGAAACGTCTGATGTGTTCCTTTCGCATGACTTTCTCTATGTCTCCGTAACAAACTATTGTTAAAAAGCTTATTCTTCTATTTACTATATTATTTGATTTAGAGAAATGATCTTATTACTTGCTTCCTTGTAAGTTGAAGGGAAATAAGGGATTACGATAGGATAAAGCGATAGTAAATTTTTTTAAAAGCTGGTTGCTATGTGATTGAAGTACCTTTGTTTGTATGACCAGAAGTTGACAAATTCCCGCAAGAGAAAAGTATAAGTGAAACCAATAATAAGTAAATAAATAAAAGGGTCAAGTCCACGAAAAAAAATGTGTATAACATAAATTGTGTGCTTTAACGAGTTCTACATTTTTTGTCCAGTAACTTGTTGTCTATCTCTTTCGTTTTACCACTTATGCAAAATTCCGCAAAATTCATCCATAATAAAAATGTCTTCAGAGGCTATTCCCAGAAAATTCAATATACACATGTTATTTGCCATGTAAATCTCATAAATATACGACATTTTAACAAAAATCGTTTGAGCCATTTTTAATAAAATCAAAAATTTTGAAAAATTTTCCATATAAAGGGTGGTTGAAATGGGGCATTTACTTGGAAATCTTCGTGCCGCATCCTTGGAAGAAACTGAACTTAAATACCAAGCTTGGTATTTAATAGACTTTTTGTTTTTGAATTATGCCCGCAGAAACTAACACACTCACACGGACGCAGAACCACACTGATAGATAGACATACATTTTTTTTTTAAAAATGTGTTGTTGTTTTCTTTTTTTAATCAGGGGGTTCGAAAACATATTTCCGGTGAAATCTCGCTATTGAACTTTTGAGTGCAACACAATATCTTCTCTATGCACTATGTATATAGAACGAATAGAGAAAGTAAAAAGCACATGAAGTTGCTCCTTCTGTTCGGCGCGCTCATATCCATCATCTGTAATAATATGTTTGGGTTTTTTTTTTTGTGAGGCTGGAACAGAGGTTCATTTTTGTGTAAAGGTGTGAAAACAAATGCTGAAGTCTACAAAACTAACTATCTTAGAGGATATTGTAAATATAATGTTCAAAATTAACGCTGTTTTTTCAACAAGACACTGCACTAGCTCATAAGGCTTAACATCTGCAATAGTGGTCTAAGGACAAGAGTAGTAGTATTTTATTGCTCTTGGGCCACAAAGAAATGTCGAAAAATTATTGATGATCCTTTGATACAAAGATTTCACAATGTTAACCCTTTAACAGATTGCCCCTGATAATCCCTCCCTTTCGCTTAATTTTCACCTAAAATCTAATAGAAATCAGAATTTTAACATCAAATTTAAGCTATCTATATTCAGAAAAATTGATCCTAATTACTTTAATTAAAAATTGTATAATGCTTTAATTTCCAACTTGAGAATAACAATTTATATATAAACAAACAAATAAAATTCTTTACTTTTTCTTTACGTTTTCCCAATATTCAATCAGAGTTAACTTAGGATAATCCAGGAAACATTTAGCTATAATTGCACTGATTATTCCTGAGCTACTTGTATAATGTCAAGTGCCATTTGAGAGAAATTACAGGACATAGACCCTGTTTTTCCCTGGAATCCTAAATATACAACCATAATTAATCTATCATTAACCTATCAGAGTAATTTATTTAATTCACATAGCGGAATCCTATTAAGAACATACAAACGAGAGGTAATACAAGCCACGAGACATGAAACTGTCATACAACTGCAATTGAACTTTACCCTCCTGACCTTTGAACATTACGATCGGATTGAAGACATTAACAAAGGAGGAATATTATAGCATTCCGCCCTCCCGCTATCTGTGTCGGCAACAACAGGCTTCAAATAAGTGACACATTCCATTGCCAAACCTTCCCTTCCCAGAAACTTTTGACAAGCGGAAATTTAAGGTAGGGTCACATTCCACTCCTTTCTAAGAGATCTGCCGACAAGCTGGAGTCTGCAATCTTTCCAAGCTCAGCGTGGGAAACATTTGCCTCCCCATCCCCCAGCACAACAAGCTTTGACGCTATCCCCACCTTCTCACTATTAAGGGAAAACATGTTTTAGACATGCAGCTAGGACAACCAGCATATATAAGCAACATAACAGCAGCATACTTCTTATTCGACTATGTCTACATTCAAAATATTTGCTAAAAGCGAGTAAAAACATTTGAGGGTATGAATGACTTATGGAGCGAGAGTGAAGCCGTATATCATTGCGCATACTTCAACAGTGAATCATGCAATGGGCGCATGCGTACAATTGTATGCGCCAATCCTTTGTAGCATGATCAATTGTCTGCAGGACATATTTGAATGGAGAACTGCCCAAAAAGATAAATACCATGCAAATAAAACAAAACAACACCACAACAATGCGCATAATAACAGCTAATTGAAAAAAAAATTACTTTCCAGGAAATCACTCACACCAGAATTTTATGGAGATGCTGCCTTTGAAATGGATATCTTCAGAACCATACATGATTTCCACTATCATTCAGAGCTATGCAGCGGGTACACTCATGTAGTGATATGTTCTAACCTGCAGAGCATAACAGAATAACATCATATAATATTTGTAATCTTGACTGCAATGTGTACCGTCTAAAGAAGATGAAACAAAAGTAAGCAACAAGCGAAAGTTGACAAATGAATCAGAAAATTCTCACTTTAATTTATAAAAAAAAACTATAAAATCACATTTAAATATCAGGATTCAAGAGACAACTCCAGTGCTACTACAATATCCGAAGAGGACGGACGTGGATGAAGTGAGCGCCTACATCACAGATTTGTGTCACGTGTATCTTAAACATGATGACAATCTTGAGGAAGGGAACGAGAATCCATTAGACGGGAATACTCCAAAGCAATCAACAAGGTGCGTACACATTTATAACAGTCATAATAAATCACATTCAAGAAGTCAGGCAGATACTAATATTCCTTCTTTCAGGGGACTAGCCACATGCATGTATAAGCATTATTTCTAATTCGAATATTTCGGATCCATAAAGAAACAGCGGAACACAGAAGGAGAAGAATACATTTGTAAACTATATCATCGCTAGAAGACCGAAAGTAGAAGATTACGAGACGACAAGACAGTCCTAAGAAAGATGGGGAACACACAAAAACAACGAAATGCGTCCAAATCGTCTCCATCTCTAAATGGCATAGAGCGTGTGTAGGATTTTATTACGGCATGCCATTGCTCTTCATCATAAAGGACATCAACAAATGGGTGTACATTACTCTATTAGACTCGGAGATATGTTGTAGATATTTGACTTGAAATTCAAACAAGTGCTAATATCCCACTCAGACATCTTTATATTGCCTGATTATACATGATAAACATTTAACTTGTGTCTAGCATTCTGTGATTTAAAGCTATAATTATGTAAGGGATAGGATGTGTAAGTTTCTAAGGTCTTTGGCGAAATAAAGAAAGTATAAAATGTAGATATATATTTTTTAATGTTTTTATTGTTTTGCTATAATTCCAGTACATTCCTACCCCTTCTTCTTGCTCCAAAATGTGATTCATTATTTAGTTACATAAATTAAGTGAATGCCTCTTTTTATGCCTTAATTTTTTTTTTAATACCGCACCGTCATTGCAGCAACATTGTATGAGAACACCACATTTTTGCTGTATTTGCGATACGGGCACTTTTGTTCTTTCGCGAACGAGGCTTTAGTGCACTACCTCCCAGTCTAGTAGAGTCAATTACACTCATTTATTGATGTCGTTTATGATGAAAAGCACTGGAATATCGTAATGAAGTCCTGCACACGCTCTATGAACTATAGAGATGGATACGTTTTGTGCAGTGGCGGCTGGTGACTTAAATAACAGGGGGTTCACCACTTTTACTGCTTAATGAAGTTTACCTTTCCAAATAATTTGCCTTTCTAAATTATTTAAAATATATCTATAGTTCTAAAATTACCTTAAAATGATCCTGAAGACGTTAATAGGCTCGAATCTCCTGTGGAGGCATGTTTATAGAGAAAATCCATCCTCATTTCCTTCTTCGTGGCGAATCTGTCTATGACTCTGTCGTTGAAATGTGGAAGCTTGTGGATCATTTCCTTTTCAATGGATAACATGGCAAGAGCAGACAACCTATCTTCATCCATGGTGCTTCTAAGAAACGTTTTTATCCGCTTCAAAGTGGAGAAACATCTCTCTGCTTCACACGTTGCCATTGGGACAGTAGCTACCAATTTCAGCAATTTCATAACGTCTCCAAAGGGTTCTTGAAGGCTATTTTCAATTAAAAACTTCAGAAGTGCTACTGAACTTTTCATTTCCTGAAAATCATCTCGAGAATAAATGACCTGTAGTTCTGTATGTAACTTGGGTTTATTTAAAAATGGATAAGACTGCACAACAGCAGAAAGCATTTTTTCAGGAAATTTATTCTGCAGTGTAGGGAAGAGGAGCTGGTCCAGTAAATTAGAGGCCAATAATTGGCTGGAGAATTCAAACCTTTGTTTGCTCTATTGAATTATTATGTCACATACTTTTTTAGCTGCTACATTCCTTGCTATCTACACGTCCTCGCATCTTCTTTTTGCTACATTTGGTTCTTCCTTGATTATATTATCAACATTGTCTCTAATTTTCGAAATTTCATATTCGAATGCTGCTATTGCTTACTTTATTGATACAGGATCAGTGGTGCGCTTTTGTAATCGGCTGTACAAGATATCCACGTGGGGCATTATTTTATAAAATACCTCTAACCAAAAGGAAAATGTTGGCTGTTGCAGTTTCAACCTTAGACCATAGGTTTGATTTACAGTTGTCGTTTGGTTGCTGGTGTCTTCAATTTGTTGGAGACATTCCAGAATGTCTTCTTTATTTTCATGAATTGTAAGAACTGTTCTGGATTTAAAGTTCCATCTTGTGGCTGATCCCTGAGGGATTCTTCGCTTCAAAATCGCATCTAGAACAGCCACTCTTTGAGGTGAATGAGAGAAGAATATTGGCACTTCTGCAATAGTATTGAAAAACAGTTTTACATGTTATTTTGACTGCATTTGGGCAAGAATTAAGTTCAATTGGTGAGCATAACAATGCACATAATACGCGAAATGATACTCTTCTCTTACGATTGTTTGCACCCCTGCATGTTGGCCGCGCATGACGCTAGCACCATCATAACTTTGAGATATTACTCTCTCTTTCTTTTCTTGTACAACATTGGCGAGGACATTTTTAATGCAAGCTGCTAAGGAGGAAACGTCATTACCTGGTGGATTTAAAAATGTCCAAAATCTTTCAACAGGCTCTCCAGTAGATAACAGATAACAAAATACTATAACCAATTGAAATTTAGAAGATACCTCAGATGTTTCATCTGCTATCACAGACACGAAATCTGCCTTGCTATTTCAGCATTAATTTCCTCACGTCACACATGTAACATACATTCTAGTAAATCATTTTTTATATCCTTGGATGTGCCCTTAAAGACATTACTCATGTGCTCTTTTACAACTGCATCTAAAGCTGAAGTAAAATTTATTAGTCCTCAGAATATTCCAGGATTGTTAGATTCTGCTGTTTCATCATGTCCACATATGGCAACTTCAAACACACCACATGATTTTAATACAATCAATTATTTTGGAAAGAACATAGCGATTTTTCCTTACGTTGTCATTGTGTCTTTCTATGTTCTGTCTAAAAGCCGAGCTAAGTTGCCGCCTAATTTCCGTTTTTCCAAGGACTGATAAATCTAAATAAGCATTCTTATGTGCAGTAGATTCCTCGTGCTTTTTAATTTTCTGTGTTAGATGACTTAGCGCTGACACACCAAGGCATGTCCAGTTTGTATCTTTGCCCTTAGCAAACAGTAAGCACGGAAAACAAAATAGCTTATTTGTAGTAATGCAACCGCAAATCCAACTATTTCTTTTGTATATATTTACATTGAAAGACCTGCAAAATGTCTTACCTCGGCTGGTTTGCACTTGTTTTAATTCGAGCTGAGGTATTGGCCTGCAAGCTTCTTAACTTTACACTTCTCTTCCAAGCTTAAAGCTGTGAAGTTTGTTTTTAAAAGGTATTGAACGCTGTTCATTCTTCTTTGAAAACAAACTCGAACAGATGAATATGCATATGAAAACACCAAAGCACAAGTATATAACCGAATGTACTGTTACATATGTATATTATTCAGTGAACAATAGTTTACTCAATCACTCTCGTGCAATAAAAACACACGTGCTAATTGTTGCAGTCCTGTAGCTTTTCATTTCAGATTAATTCGTGCGTTTCCATCAGAGCCGACTCGCAGCAGAGCAGGTCATCACACCAGCTCAAATCCAGTATTGTTGGCGACGTTTCCCCTTATCCCTCTCCTCCGAAGAAGCACCAACAAACTTATTCTCGGAGTTTCAGAAGGGAGATTGAACCCGGGCAGCGCGTTGGAACGTATGCGGCTATTGCAAAGACTTGAAGGCTTTTCATAGGATAAAATAATTTGAAAATGCAAATGAAATGAATAATACGAGAAAGAATAATTATATAAATTATAAATTTATGTATTTTAAAATGCAACTTTTTTCCAGGGGTTCACTGAACCACTGAACACATAGGACGCGCCGCCCCTGGTTTTGGGCCGTATTTCGGTGTTCTGGTATGATCTCCATTTCCTCACGACTGGGTTGGCGTCTCGTAATATTCTACATTCGGTCTTCTGATAATGAGGTAGTTTGCAAATGTATTTTTCTTCTTGTGCTTCCGCTGTTTCTTTATGGATCTGAAACATTCGAATTGATCTCATTAGAAATAATGCTTATAGGTACATTCATGTGTCTAGTCTCCGAAAGAAAGAATATTAGTACCTTTGAGATTTCTTGAATATAATTCATTATGACTGTTATAAGTTTGAACGCACCTTGTTGATTGTTTTGGAGTATTCGTCTAATAGATTTTCATAGCCTTGCACAGCATTGTCATCATGTACAAGACACACGTGCCACAGATCTGTGATGCACACGTCCACTCATCCACGTGCATCCTCTTTGGATCTAGTTATTCTGGTGACACTGGAAGTGTCTTCCGAATCCTGAATGTATAAATGCCATTATATTAGATTTTTATAAATTAAAATGAGAATTATCTAGTTCAACTGTCGACTTTCACTTGGTGTTTTTTTTTTCATCTTCGTTAGACTATACGCACTGAAGACAAGATTGCAAATATAATATGATGTTATTCTGTCAAATCCTGCAGGGTTAGAACATAGCGCTACATGTGTGTACCCGTTGCATACTCTGAATGCTATTAGGTATCATGCATGGTTCTGAAGGCATTCATTTCACCTGCATCATCTCGATAAAACTCTGGTGTGAACGGTTCCCTGAAAACTTTTTTTTTTCAATTAGCTGTTATTATGCATAATGCTATGGTATTATTTTGTTTTAAGCATTATATGCATAATGCTTACAAAATCTTTCTTACGTAGATAAGATAGTTTTCCATGCAAACATATCGCGAAAAATTTGGTCATGATATGAAGGTCAGGCGCACACAATATATGCATGCAACCATTGCATGATTCCTTTTGGAAGTATGTGTAATGATGTACTTCTCCGCTCTCACTCCATAAATCATGTATATATTCAAATGTTTTCACTTCACTTTCAGTGCAAAATTTGAAAGTAAAAGTCAATTGCACTTGTACGGAGGTTTCATATCACGTTGCCTGTATTTTCTCTCATTTATGTATTCTCAAATCTGATTACCACATATTGATTAAATCGATTTTATATACGGCGTTGTATTCTCGGGCTTGAAATTAAAACGTTGTTCACGAATTAATTACAGTAATTATGATCAAGATTTCTGTGTTACGAGCTAGGTAAATCTGATCAAACATTCAATTATATATAAATCTAAAAACAAATAAAATGTTATGCCCAAGCCACAAATTAAAGCATTACACACACTTTAATTAAAGTAATTAAAAACTTTTGAATGTAGATAAATCTGATGGTATGATTGAGCTCTCCATTACATTTCAAATGAAAATGGCCCTTCAAAGTACATTGTAACTCCAAAATTGACAAGTTATGCAAACTCTCCATTTTTCTCGGTGTCATGAATTTCTGTGGGGGGCATAGTTGAGGGGTGATTGACAGGAGGTATGTATGCAATCACATGCAAATTAATCAAAGGGGTTAATTAAAAGGGTCAGGTTATAAAACGATTAGTTAAGGGACTAGGATTATCAAGGTTCTATTTAAAAGGGCAGGGGTTACCAAAAGGATTAATTAAAAGCGGGCGGGTTTATCAAATGGTTATGAATATACAGATGATGGTAATGTTGCCATTTAAGAGTCAGTTGGCCGCGCAATGCCGCAAAACCATACCAACTTTAGACATTGAAAATCCGCTGTAGAACTGAGCACACAGTGCCAAAGGAATGCAACCGGTTAACAGCCGCAAGATGGCAGTACTAGCACGGCTATATGTTGCTAAATTGCGCGTATATGACGTAGCCGAAGTGCGTGGCAATGCTAGCAGACGACTGTATCTATCATACACCATTAACCCTACTTATTGCAGATTTGATTATTTGAGGTTATGTGATACATGAGCTAGCTAAAGGCGATTTCATCAAAACATAAAGATAACCCCATCTATGTCACACTGCAATTGCGGTGCTCTTATTATGTTTGATCAAGTAATATTTTGGGCTAAATGGAGAAATTTAATACACAAAGCTACTATTAAATAAGAAGTTATCGATTGCTTTGCTTCTTTTTAATTAAAACAGGAGCATTAGTAGTAAATAAAAATTATTATGATATATTATTGTTATTATTGTTATTAATATTATTATTGTTATTATTATTGGTGGTGGTAATAGTATGATGATTATGATGTTGAGTATTATTATTATTATTATTATTATTATTATTAGTTGTAAGAATAACTGTCAGCCCAAACAGATCTACTTGCTCTTTAGTTATGTCATTGGTAGCCTTAAAAAGGCTGTTTTATCATTGAAGAAAATATGAAAGAGATGGAGAACAGAAGGAAACATTTGGAAGAACAGTATATGCGCTCCCTTACGCATATAATTTCAGCGTTTCCCGCACTTTCATATGAAAGCAGCTTCATTGTATATTTCTTGGTTTCCCCCGCATTGCTATGGTTAAGCTTTCTAAGACATATACTGTTAATTGCAAATTTCATGCTTTCCACACTACTCTATGATTGCGCTGCCTTTCAGATGCAAAGGTTGGCTACCTAACGTTACGCAGCCAACTGACCCTTAAACGGCAACATTACCCAAATGATTTATATCAAAGGATTATCAATTGAGTGCATCTCTTTGTGAACAAGACATAATCAAATAGTCCTACAAAGTTCCGAAGTTTATAGCGTACCAAGATTGGCCATGGGAAAGTCAAGATCTGAATCCGTTGGATTATGTGAAGATTGTGTACATTTTATTCTGCAGGCTGATGATGGCGAATAAGTCTTGTACGCGGTCGTGATGCGTTCACAACGTTGTAATGTATAGCTAAATATTCCATCTTCAGCATTCACACTTTTGTAATCGTGAGGTGATAGAACCATTTTGATGGCTGTTACAAACTAATTATTATGCTATTGTGACATGATCAAATCCAGCGAGTTCTAAGACAATTTACTTTTTCTTTTAAAACGTGATATACTACTAAATGCCATCTCGTTTTTGCTTTTAATATTTCATACTCCACATCGATATACCAAAAGCGTGTATCTTAGGTCTTAGTCCGAAAAAAAAAAAAAACGCAGCATGATGTTTCCTCTGGCTTCACTTTTAAAATGTCCAATACTTTTTTGTTTTCCATGGAGTGGCATATGTGATTGCGGGGTAATCAGATGTATCTAGCTGCCCAAGAAAACTTAGTTTGTCTTGATATATATCTAACGTGGTAGCTCACTGCATGTAGGAATCCGATTCCATGCACATAAATTTCAGATTTTCGTACCATAATATGGTAGCAACACCCATATTTATAAGCGTGCATGAGGGTTTTTGTGATATCGCGTACACTCATTCGATTCTGTATATTCTCTTTCGGACATGATATTCTTGAATAGCTGGTGCAGATCCTTCTTAAAGTCATTTTTAGCATGCTGTCAGACGTTGCTGTTATATTCCACGTAAGGCTGTAACCGCCGAGCTTGTAGAAATCGCAGCAATCGATAGATTTTCCTTAGACGTAGTCCATGCGAAAGAGCCAGTTTCAAGGTCTTGTAACGTACAACATTCTTCTTTGGAAAACTAAAGTTTAACATTAGCTTCTTTGAAGACAAGTCTTAAGGAATCATACACTCAGTCAATAAATAAACAAACAAATAAATAAAAATTGCGTGTTATTTAGGACGCTCTTTAACTACTGTGTTTCTCAGCGTCTCATTTTAAATTGGGCGTGAAAGACCGCTTAATTTTGCTCGGAGGACTCTCTGTCAGGCTTGAGGTTCTTTTACGTGCCGTAAATCTACGAAACGGGACCAACGGCTTTACTTCCTTTCCGAAGAAAGCCATGCTAAGGATTTTTACACCCGAAAAATCCATCGTCCTCCGCCGGGTTTGAGCCCGCTACCTTGGGTACAGCAAAAATTATGAAGATGATGGAGCTAAGTAGGGTGTAGGTTCTGGTGGATTTCTATTGACGACAGAAGCGGTTATAGGCGTATTAGATATGTGTAGTGAGAAATATTGAATGCAAAGCATGACATGTAGAAACCAAGGCTACTAAATTCAAAAGAGCGATTCACGTTTTAAACAGTTCATTCAAGGTACTTAAAACGAGAAAATACTCTGCTGAAGCACCAGCTACCACAATGTTACAGTTATGACGTTTCTGAGATATGAAAACGTATGGCGAAAATAAAATGTTGATTTCCATTGACGAAAGGAGCGGTTAGTAGGCGTATTAGATGTGTCGCAGTGAGAAAACAGACAAAATCGACATACCGTTTCTGTTAACCTAAGAATTTATTACAAAGGTGAACCATATAACAATTGCAGGCATTTAAAATATCTTGTTGTCTACATTCACACATCTTTACTTATGCTGAAACAAACTACTCTTACAAGGCTTCTGTATACTTCACGCTCATCGAGATAAACAATAGCAGAAAAAGTTTTCTTGCATATTATTTCCTTGTACAACAGGAATAAGGAAATAAATAAGCTAAAGCGATACTTAATCTTTTAAAATTCACTATTTATCCTTTTCATAAACATCTTTTCCTGATATGCTCATAAAGAAACTAACAAATGTAATCATTTATGGTGTATAATATTTTAGGTAGAGTATTAGAAGTTGTTTAGTCAACGTCAGAAGCAGTTTGATACCTACTTGAAATATACAGTTACGTTGAAGGTAGGAAAGAAGTTCAATGTCCAGCAGCGAAGAGAAAGTTGAGATGGAATATTTGTAACCAACGGTTTAGATAACAACAAACACCAAATCCAAGCTTTTAGGAAAAACTTATTTCACTGAACATATGGGAATCTCTCTTGTAAACCAATAACATGGACAATTTCAGCTAGTCACGTGGTATTAGGAGTAGCGCGAATTGTCAACTAGTCAGGCTAAAATGTCACAACAAAATCGAAATTATGCTTAAGGGGTCTCATGTTATCACTAAGACACAGTGTTTTAAAACTTGTCGAACAGTTCACACCTAAGGCTCACTTAGAAATTCGCCGGGCTGTACCTAAGTGGACAATGAATCGTATGTTCAAAGACATTCAGCGTATTTAGGTGAGTTCAATATTAGCTCAGTGCCATGTTAAAACTAACAAAACAGGTGTATTACATATATTAGCAGTCACTTGTAAGTCGGCATACTACGCGAACATAAACATACGAAGTACTAATAAATTCTCATCTGTGTGGCTGGAAGTGAAACAAGATGTGTGTGTTATTAAATTCATTCCTGTTCATGAATCCCACGACCTGAATGAATTGAATTAGTGCCTTTTCGACTTCATCGAGATACCGAACTACAGCTTGTTTTTATAAGCACATTAAACACACCTAAATGTATCCATAGACGTTTTATTCACGCTGACTGGTTGGGGCTGTTCCCGAGTAATTATGTAGCACGGGGAGTGAACAGATGGCATAACATAAATGAAAACTGAAAAAAAAAACAAAAAAAAAAAAAAACAACATACATGACTCCTGTAAGCAAAGTGTCGGAAACATCTAACAAATGTATCCGGTATTGGAGTCTGATTCCACGACGCCAGTTTTGCATCAGTTGAACTGCCGGCAATAGCAAGTTTTGATAGTGTTTATCGCCCGCTTTTACTACTATGGCACTGGAGGCGAAGCAATAATAATGTTATCCTATTGCCCTTGCGTAATTGCTCTTTTCCTATTGTTGTCGTTAATGTGCGACAATCCTACTGAGCAGCACTCACGACCGGCAGGTCACGTATATCTCCGCCACTTACAAGCAGCGCCCCCAGTGGGAACTGTTTGAGCCGGGAGACGGTTCAGACTCCCCCCACCGCCAAGAAGGACCACCCTCCCCCGGAGGATGACAGGAAAATGAAATAAGAAACAAGCCTAGAGGAAAAATAGAAGGAAACTCGAGAAACGATCCGGAAATCATTAAAGAGTATTACATGTATCTCGTAGTTATAACCCTCACTCCTGACAGTAAAACGCTGCTCCAAGTAACACTAGCACACCGTATTATAAAACACAGATGATTTCACTGGCGGCCGCCACACCCGCTGAATATAACTTTTGGGGGGAAAACTAAGACAGACATTACCAGTGCAGACGAAGAGTGGAATGAAAGATGTAAGCGCCGATAGCTGGGCAAGAGCAGGACAGGTACTAGGAAAAAAGCAAAAGCGCCGTGAAATCGGCAAACGAGAGCCTCAGACCACAAATGAGGAGGAGGGAGCAGCAAAAATTCCGCTACAGATGACAGTAAGCCAACGGAAAAGCGGAACCGTTCTCGAGCAAAAACCCTGGGGGGGGGCAGTAACAGGTTCCTCGAGATAATATTACATAGGAAGCGATTTCATAGTTCATACGGGATTGATGTTAATTTGCTCAAGCAGTTGTGCTTACTTTAATTTCAACCCTAACGTAAATGTAACATTTTAAAATGCCGTTTCTGAATCATTATGTGTACAGAGGGACCCATTAGGAAAGAATAGTGATACCGATAGTTTTGATCTTGGTCACTTGGCCTCTAGACAAAAACAACAAATGGAAGTTTTGATTCAGGAATCTCCGAGGTGCTTACCGAACAGTTGGGTTGTACTACTTTGGTGAAATACAAAAAATAATTATATAATGAAACAGCAGTTCGTTTGCCACTTCCTCGTTTACATTTATTGAGGGAAAAGGTTAGCGAGATGCTTGAGAAGGAAATAATTAGTGCCTCAAATACCGATTATTCTAGCCTCATTTTTCTTGTACGTAAGCCAGATAATCATATTGGGATTGTAGTAGACTACCGTGTACTAAACAATAGGATATTAACCAGGCGTATTATCATATTGCTTTGGAAGAAAGTTCGAGAAAGTTTACTGTCTTTTCGACGGGTTTCAATTTATATGAATTTAATAATTTGCCGTTCGGAATTGCAGTCGGTTTGTAAATTTCGTCTAATTGTTTGAAAAATTTTCGGGAATATTAAGTTTAAATATCTTTATCGTTACTTGGATGATTTATACACATATTTTGCAACGTTTGAGGAACACGTGAGCATTTTTATACTGTTTAACGCCCGCTTTTATACCACGACACCGCAGGCAATTTTAAGCATTTACGTGAGGTTTTTGGAAGACTTGGTTCTTAGAAGACTTCAAAAGGCAGGCTTAGCTTTAATCTAAAAAAGGTTAATTTCGCCACGCAAAGTTTGAAAATTTCAGGACACATATTTTCTGGCATGACCAAATTGATCCCACCAGAACGGTTGAAATGCGGGAGTATCCTCTGCCAGCCACTAATAAGTAGGTAGCTCGATTTTTAGGTATGTTAAACTATTTTTCCAAAGTCATTCCTAATTATGTAGACTTGGTCGCACGTTTGCATTTGTTGCACGAGAAAGAGGTGAAATTTAAATCGGGTAAAGAACAAGAGAATGCATGTCAGAATCTTAAAATTGCTTTGATATCGCCCCCGGTGTTAGCTATTCCAGATTTTACCTTACCATTTATTTTACAAACTAATGTGTGTGGATCGGCGGTAACGATGGTGCTGTCACAATAACATCTAGAAGGTAGGAAGGTCGCGGCTTGTTCCTCCCTTAACTGATCAAGAAAGGCAATACCCCATTTATGAATAAGAGGCTCTATTATTTATTTAACATTCATTTAGGCGTGCATTACTGGGAAGAATATAATTTTTAATGACTTGTAATGTCGGAAGCTAATTTTAAAATTATTTATATGTTTTCGGTGCCGCGGAATAAAATCTAATTCATACAATTGTTTTGTGCCGAAAATGCGAATATCAGGAGCTCCCAAGCTTATTGTGGAGAAAAGTTAATGGCGACCAAATACATTTTTATATATTAACTGTCCTTTTCTTACTCCTATCGTTTAAAATAAAGAATCAAAGAAGTTTTCCTAATGATGGTCACATAGAGTAAGTAGTTATTTATTTTCCGATAGATAGCTATAGTAATATTTTTCCTCCCTATCGAATGTTAAAGTAACGTAACAGTTTATCGAGATGAGATAATGCAGCAGTGAAATTAAAATATATTTTTATTATTTAACTTTCCTTTCCTTACTCCTATCGTTTAAAATAAAGAAGCTTTCCTAACGACGAATACTAGAATATGTACTTATTATTTGGCACCAGATGGCCGTAGTTCCTACTGATATATTTTTCGTCTTCAATACTAAGGGAGTGCACCCGGTTATGGAGACAATGACGTAAGATAACTGTATAAATCAAGTATATCTACATATAAAAATGAATCACTGAAATGTATGTACGCGTATCACTTCCCAACGACTGCATCAAATTGAACAATTCTTTTTTGTTGCGTGCGTTATTGTCACGACAAGGTTTCTGGAGATGAAAATGTTTAAAAATAGCACGGGAAAGTATTTAAAATCTCATAATATGAATAAAAACCGTGCCAATTGAACGCATTTCAGTTAATGACCACCAGATGTCAGTGGTACAAGTTATTTATTGCTATATGGTCCTGGTACTGCTATACATTTCCCTTCCCATTTAATGTTAAGGCAAAGCACCAGTTTACCAAGACATTGACGCAACGCAGCAGTGACATTCAAATACATTTTTATGTATTAACTGTCCTTTCTTTAATCCTTTCGTTTAAAATAAAGAAGCAAAGACGATTTTCTGACGGCGAACACCTTGAGTGAGTACTTATTTTACTTGCCACTAGATGGCTTTAGTCATATTATTCCTCCCTATCCAATGTTAAAGTAACGCAACAGTTTATCGAGATGAGATAATGCAGTATATTCTTATTTATAAACTGTCCTTTCCTTACTCCTATTGTTTAAAATAAAGAAGCTTTCCTAGCGTCGAATACCTAAAATATGCACTTATTATTTGCCACCAGATGGCCGTAGTTCCTACTGCTCTATTTTTCGTCTTCAATGCTAAGGGAATGCGGCGACAATGACGCAATATATATATGAAATGTATGTAAGCGTATCTCTTCCCAACGACTGCATCAAATTGAACAATCCTTTTTTGTTGTTGTGTTCGTTATTGTCACGATAAGGTTTGTGGGGATGAAAATATTTAAAAAAAAAAAATAGTACGGGAAAGTATTTAAAATCTCAGATTATGAATAAAAACAAAAGTGAACGCATTTCAGTTAATGGCCTCCAGATGGCAGTGATACAAGTTATTTGTTGCTAAATGGTCGTAGTACTGCTATATATATCCCTTTCCATTCAATGTTAAAGTAACGCACCAGTTTATCGACACAATGACGCAATGCAGCAGTGAAATTTAAATACATTTTTATATATTAACTATCCTTTCCTTACTCCTATCGTTTAAAATAAAGAATCAAAGAAGTTTTCCTAACGATCAACACATAGAGTAAGTAGTTATTTATTTTCCGATAGATAGCGATAGTAGTATTTTCCTCCCCATCCAATGTTAAGGTAATGCAACAGCATTGAAACTCAAATACATCTTTATGTATTAACTGTCTTTTACTTACTCCTATCGTTTAAAATAAAGAAGCTTTGCTGGCGACGAACACCTGAAATACGTACTTATTATTTGCCACCAGAAGGCCGTAGTACCCACTGCTCTATTTTTCTTCTTCAATGCTAAGGGCATGACCTGGCTATGGAGACAATGACGCAAGGTAATTGAGAAAATAAAATAACTATCGTTCTCTTGGTCACATCGTTTAAATAAAGAAATAAGTATATTTATGCTGTAATTCTTTAAAATGAACAAGTTATAAACTATGCACATAATCATTCACCCTTCTTATAAACTGAAAATAACGGGATACGTTTTAGGATTAACTTCCTATCGCAGATGTTGGTCATTTGACGTTATGTGATACATGAGCTAGCTAAAGAACTGAAAATACCTGCTTCACCATCACGCTACAATTGTGGTGTTCCTAATACATTTAATCAAGTAATATTTTGGGTTAAATGGAGAAATTTAATACACAAAGCTATCATGAAATAAAAGCTTATCAATTGACTAACTGGATCTACTTGCTCTTTAGTTACGTCATTGTTAACCTTATAAATTGTTGTTTTGACATAGAAGAACATAAAGAAAGAGGTGGAAAATATTAGGAGTAAAGGAAAGAAAGAGTTTCAGAAGAAACATGAAAGTTATTTTGTGACTTTCTCCTTAATATAATTCATTACCTATGCCAGCGAATACCCACCATACTATGGATGTGGTGCCATGACTGTTATTATGCCAACGACATCTTGGTTGCCAACGCTGTTAACTCCATATGTCATCCTTCCACACTACCTTATGGGATTTGCCAGGATTCCCGGCACACAATTTACAGCCTAAGGTTGACTCGGTGATAATTATACGACGCAATATCAATCAGCCGAAATATGCAGCAGAACAAACTCACTGTTAAAAAAATTATGAAAATTTTGATTTAAGTTACTATAACATGGGAAATTTAAAGGCGAGGATATACTTATTCCAAGTACACCACTAATGTCAACCGACTTTCTTTTTGAATTTAAGCGCGCCTTACTTTCGCAATGACAATAAATCCCAAGATCAATCGTTACAAGTGTGTGTAATATACCTTGAATTGTGTTTTTCGCATGTTGTACGTTATGTGCTCGAGAGTCGGCAAAGTATCGGCCCTATTTTTTTTTTCTCAAGGCATTACAATAAAGTGCTGTCAAATTATTTAATTGTACTTTTATTTCATTGCATGGTCGTACTGTGAACGGAAGCTTTTGTTGAGTTTTTTTCATTAGGTACACCGCCTGTGCGAAGCTGGGGCGGGCAGCTAGTGTATATATTTATACAGTCGATAATATTACTCGAGACCACTGCTCAAGGATCGCTAGGGTTTATAATCGCCACTTTTTTGGCCTAATTTTCGTTTTGGTTGTATTTGCCTCCCACAGATAGAGAGAGAATAGATACGAAATGTTCTGCCCTTATGCATTGTGGTTGGTGAAGCACGTTTTTGTGAAGCCGCCACATTGACTCTAAACTTTTGAGATGAGTTTGGCTTTTGTGCGTTAAATGTGCCGCCAAAATAAGATTTAGTGGTGTTAAATGTCAATTAAAAAGTACACTTGGACTGTAAGTTTTAAACAAATATAATGGTGAATTTGTGTGTGGTGTTTGGTTGAGGTTTTCGTATAGTAGGGGAAAAAAAAAAAAAAAAAAAAAAAAACAGGGAAAAGGAAATGTTTCTATAAATAGGTTTGGGCACTTATTTAAGTGATTTTGCGGCGTTAAATGTTCAATTAAACAGCGAATTTAGACTAAATTTTAACCCAGTATAATAATAAATATATGTGTGGTGTTCGTTTGTAGTTTTTCGAATAGCTGAAGCAAATACAAGGAAAGAGAAGTTGTTTCAATACATGGATTAGGGTACTTATTTAAGTGATTTTGTGGCGTTAGATGTTCAATTAAGTAATAAGTTTAGAGTGTAAGTTTTAAGACAGTATAATAGTGAATACGTGTGTGGTTTTGGTTGTAGTTTTCTCGAATAGCAGAAGCAAAAACATGGAAAGGGAAATTCGCAGTAAAAATTGGCAACCTACTCCGGTTTATGAGAAACCTCTTGCGAATTAGCAACTATCGAGAGAAATAACTTCTATCAAATTATGTGCTTATGATAGCCGAATCGTGAGAATATGGGACATGTTCCTCGGATTCGGAATACAATACATGCAGTCCACAGTGAAAGTCATTATAATATTTGGGATTATATGTGATACTCGTCACCCCCTTTTTTTAGTGTGCACTTAAAATGATTCCAAGCCTTTCCCAAAAGTGTGTGAATATCTGTGTTTACGTACATGCATTCTATATATTAATGTCTCATACACATATTTAAAGAAATTAGAAAACAAAATTAAGTTATGACCTTGCTACGATGTTTATTGAAATAATACCATTTTATCGATAACAACTTTCTATAGGCAAAACTGTGATTGTATTAAATATTTTCTCCTTCCATTGTCATTTGTTCTTTACTTCAAAAAGTTGGATAACCAATTAATTTATAGATGTTGCGATCGTGTAATAGTAGTGTTTAGAATATCAAGATGGCGGCTGTACACAAACGTGTTTGAGCAAAACTTGCTTGATTTCCGGCCTCTATGGTAATTACAATTTGTGGCGTTTTATGTTGGCAGCAACGCTTAAACAAATCTATGCCTGCAGTTCTTGGTAATTTGCCGGGACGGTGTATTTAACAGCGTATTTGAGTTATTTAGCTAGTTATACACGTTTGTTGCACAGGTTGTTACAATAAAGTGACTGCTTAAAAGTACCATGGGGAGACACGTGGGAAAGAAACTGGAACGTAAAGAGAAGTCCAAAGTGAAACTAAGAGCGAAGAATGCAGGAATAACAAAGGCCAAAAACATTACAGATACCACGTTCAAGTCACACAAAATTCTGATACGGGAACAGTTAAGAGCTAAAGACTTGGATATTCCATATAGTAAAAGGAAACTCACTGTGAAGGTAATGTTGTATTAGACTGTCGTCCCAACCCTAATGTATATCTATTTTATAGCTAAGGCGATGAAGTTTGGGTTGGGAAGTTGAGAATTTTCCCATACTTGCCGCACCTTGCGCCTTGGACGTTTGGGGCTTTAGTTACTCAGATCCCGGGGCTGCACTTTGCGGTTAAGAGCCCTTAACATTGCACTATATTTAAAGTGTGCCGAAATGCGCGGCAAGTATGGGAGAAATAGGAAAAGTGTGTTGTGCATATAGGAGAGAATTAAGTTATGAAGCATTAATGCGAGTGGAAGTAAAAGCTATACGACGGTTCCATCACCCATATACTGACATGCACACACGCGCTAAGTTGTTCACATGTGAAAGTTGCCAGATTGCCAAAATTTTGACTTCTTCTTGGGAACATTGGGGTTTTAGCTTCAGAGATTCATCGTCTACACCCTGTCTCCTTCGGCCGCAACTGCTACACTCCTCAACTTATAAAAAATATCCCTCGGCTACGCATTGCGGCTTAGGGCCCTCCACGTTGGGCTACGCTTTGCAGCATAGGGCCCTAAATGTTTATAACAAACCAGTAAGTAATTACAATGTGGCTCTAATGACGAAATTACAAAAGTACCCGTGTATAGAAGTAATGCCAAGTGGTGGAACCATTGTATACTAATATTAGATTACCCAAAATCTATTAATGTATGTTAACAAGTATTATTGTCTTACAGTACCGATTAGCAGTCATTAACCATTTAAGTTCTCTATAAATAGTGTAAATATTGTGGAGAAATTGAACAACATATATACATGCATCTTTGTTCCATGCTTTCTAAACCTTGAGATTTTTTGGAATTAGAAAATTAAAAGGAATTGATATTAACGAGCAATGTATATACTGAAATATGCACAGATCTTAGAAGATCTGATTTTTTTATGACAACCAAAGATTCAATTTCTGAAATAATATGCTTTAACTTGAGAACAGATTTATTGATTTTTCAATGTTGGAGTATATTTACCATTTAATTTTGTTCATTTTTAGTACATACATCACTTTTTTTTTTTTTTGAAAATTATTGATTTATTATGTAATTGATTTTTATTGCAGTTTTTTATGATTGTTTGGACTTGATGGAGCAAACATATGTTGGGCTTTTGGTATTCAATTATTTATGATCTCTTTGGTTAAGTATTTTGTCCAAAGTCTGAATACCACTACAAGAGAAAGACAAAAGATTTCCGATGTGCTGAAATTATGTGGAGGCTCGCTCATATTACAGAGACCAATACTGAAACTGGGAAACAAGAAAATGAAGACTCGGGTCATTGCATTCAAGTGCTAAATTGGAAATAGAAGTCTTAAAACTATTGTCAGATTAATGTCTGTAGACATATATATATATATATACACACGTACAGAAATTTAAACAAGTTGTCAATGAATATTAAAGGGATCTACAATATGCACATAAACAGACAGAGGTAGAACTCCAAGCTTGAGTGGCACGCCTACTAGAATCAGAAATACCCCAAGTGAAGTGCTAATACAAATTCCACCCTAAAATTTGATACTGAGATTTCACTGGAAGTACATGTTTTGAGGATCCCTGAGTGCAGTAAAAGAAATTTTTGAAAAAGTCTGTGTGTGTGCATGTGTGCACGCATGCATGTGTGCAGTTTCAAAAATGAAAAGTCTGTTAAATACCAAACTGGGTATTTTAGTTAAGTTCTTAAAAGGATGCGACACAAAGATTTTCAGGAAAATCCCTCGCCCCAATTTACCTTTTACATAGGTCAGTTTACCGTGCTAGCTTCATATACCCAAGATCGCAGGTTCAAATCCAGCGGAGGAAGATGGATTTTTTTTGGGTGTAAAAATCCTTAGTATGACTTCCTTCAGAAGGGAAGTAAAGCCGTTGGTCCCATGCCGTAGATTTACAAAAGAACCTTGAGCATGATGGAGAGGCCTTTAAGCAAAATTAAGCAGTCTTTCATGCCCAATTTAGAATTGGATGCTGAGAACCACGGTAGTTAAAGAGCATCCATAAACACACACACACACACACACACACACACCTGTTTCTGAAAATGCTTTTTTCTTTGGACTCAGGAGGTCCTAAAACATGTATTTGCAGTGAAATCTCGACATCAAATTTTTGGGTGGAATATAATACTTCTCTATCCCTATGTACATTGTACATATGGGGCTAGAGAATGTAAAAAATGCAAAACAGGAATTTGTCATTTAAATTCATGTTAGAAACAACTAAAAGACAAAGTTAAACAGATAATTTCTTAAGTACATAAGAGTGAATCTGTGTAAAAGATGCAGAATGAAGGATGATTAACAAGCACTTCCAGCTACTCTTAAATAGAACACATGATTTGGCATAAATGGAAGTCACTCAGAAGCAATTGAATGTAGATAATAATGAAAAAACAGGAGTGTTTCACTATTAATTACTTTATAAGCAAGCCTGCTTTGAAAATATTATGGCTGCCACCAACAATGGTGTAAAGATTTAAGTTTTGTAACTCCAGTCCCCCAACTACAGTGAAACATGAATCCAAGGTTGAATAAACTTAAAATGTTTTAAAGAAAGAGGTAAGGCAGGAAAATTCACCCTAAAAGCTATTGTTATTAATAAAGCACATCATATAATTTTGTAAAAACCCTGTGATAAACCCTTACTGAATTTTCTGTAACTATGAAGTTGAAGAGAGAAAACCTTACTTTATAAAAAACATGGAACCTATTAAAATACACAATTTGTAATAAACCACGTTTTTGAAGTAGCCATTTACAAGATATTTCCTGTTATGTTACATGAAGCTATTGTTTTTATTGTACTGTCCTTTCTTTTGTTTCTCATCAGTCTATGAGCATTTCAAATATAAAGTTCCATTTACAATAGTAAGCTTCTTTTTAAACATTTGTTTGTCGAGCATCTTGTATGCTTCTATGTAGCTGCAATAAATGTGTGTTAAAACCATTTCGGAAAACATTTATCATGATTAATAAAAAGCAAGAAACAAGCCTTTTTCATGAATTTATAGAATGGATAATAATAGAAAGTAAATTATGAGTAGATAAAGTTGTGTAATTGTAACATATAATTCTTTTCTCTCATCTTCTGCTTTCTGTTGAGCCCAAATTGCTAGTGCCTTCTAAAATCAATCTGTGTCTTAGTACTCATTGTATTCAGCATGTATTGCACATTAAGATTAAACAATAATAAAACACACATGCACCTAGCTTTTTCTAAAAAGCCTTTTTGTTATTGGCAGCTCAGAAATCTCAAAATTAGAGTTTCGTATGGAAAGCAATATGATAGAGAAATTAAATTGCATCCACAAAAATAAAAAAAAAAATGTCGCTAACTCTTTACTGGACTAAATGGAACCAGGAAAAATGGTATAGGTTGAAAGAAAGAATTTTCTGAAATAAAACAAATTGGGGACATGATGTTGAAAGGATGAACTAAGGGAAATTACCAAGGGGAGACATGTTTGATTATTGCGGGGATAACAGATTTTCAAATAGAACTAAACCTTGAAGCATTGAAAATGTTTGTATAGAATAATAATTTTTAATCTCTTAGTATTTCTTACGTTGCAACGCATATCCCTTATAAGAGTAAGTGAGGGTGCTCCTTTAAAATAGTTGTCCACCATTGCTTGGGCTACTGTTCATTGGTTTCCATTGTAATCATAAACTGATAGGGTTGTGACGTATATTATTATTGTTTCAGGAACTCTTGAGCAGATTGCAACATCATAATTTATCGGCTCGCCAAAGTGCTCTCGTGGATCTAAGGGAGCTGGTACAGATCAATCAGAGTGAAGAAATACTTGGATCATATTTGGGGAAAATAGAAGAAATAGCCAAGTTAATTTTAGATCAGGAGAGGGAAGTGCGGAAATCGGCCATGAAATTGATGGAAGAAATTCTTGAAAAGGTATAATCAGAGTGGTTAATCCTTATTTTGCAAATTGGAATAATATAACTAGGTCTGGATTTCAATGATTTTGCATCTTTCTTCCGATGATGCTTTGTAAAAAATAATTGTGGTTTACACAGGGTGATTTATATAGAGCTGACACATTTCTTTCATTAATTGTTTCAAAACATGTTATGCTAGGACAACTTATTATACCTTAATTGTAGAGGAATTTTGGGAGATTATTTACCTCTATAGCAAATGTTGAAAATGTCCTCCATCCTGCATAAGACACAACTCAACACGTTGTTCTATGTTATTGGCCACTCGGAGGAGTCTGTTGTCAATAGTTTGAATCTCCTTTGTGATGTGCTTCAGATCGCCCAATGTCTGGGGACGTGTGGCGTAAATGCTGTCTTTTAAGTAACCCCATAGAAAGAAGTCCAGCGATGTGAAATCCGGAGATCTCGGTGTCCACAGTTTCCTGGAAATTATCCGGTCATCAAAGAAACTTGCAATTAGGTTTATGGATTCATTTGATATATGGCATGTAGCGACATCTTGCTGAAAATATCCTTCACTCAGCTCTACATCATACTGCATTTTCACATTGACTACATTGTAATTAGGAATAAAACACAAACATCTGCGCATGTAGTGACAAGGATCAAAACTCTAGAACATTCTGCTTAATTTGGTGCTAAAATTGGGTCATTGAATGAATTTCCAGCGGAATAATTAAAGAAATGTGTCAGTTCTACATAAATCACTCTGTATTTACTTTAGGTAGCATTAAATCATTTTTATTTGTAATTATCTTTGTGAATTTTTAGCCAGTTTTCTCTGATAGATAATTTTTTATGGCTGGCTTATAAATAATTTTAAAGAACAAATAGAGGTTTTTGTCAATTTTTAGTGAGTTTGCTGGTACTATTTTTATTATATTACTAGAATCAAGTTTCAGGCCCTTGAAATCAACAATTCATGGAAGTTTGATGCAATGTTGCCCTTTCTATTCTATTTTGTGAAACATATGGGCTTGTCTAGCTGGACAGTTAATTTTTATTGTAATAGGCTTGTTCACTTAAAGCAGAACGCATGCTCGGGTGGCAGTAAAAGCCCTCAAGCCCTGACTGTGCTGTTGCGGGCATGAAATGGAGGTGCTATGGTGGCAGAACTAAAATTGTGTAAATTAACTTACACTTTCATTGTCAGTTACATAATAATGATAGCAGTATTTTATACACTTTAATACTGATATCTAATATAATACAAAATAAAATCTAATTGGCAGAAAATTCAATTAACGAAATACAAATACTCATATAAAACTAATAAACTAAATAAATAATGTAATATGACATAGACCTTGTTGGTACTATGCAATTGAATGAAGTAAACAATACAAATAAACAGAATATTCTTCAAATAAATGTTTCAATGAAAACTGCTCTTTCTTAGCCATCTGAGAATCGCCATGATTTTTGCAGTTGTTTGTTTTCAACCAGCTGTTCAATACGTAGGGACTATTGTTCACAACCTACCCAATCACAAACGTGCTTTCAAGTATTCATCACTTGGCTTCTGTGACGTGACTTTGTACACTTCATTAAGAAAACCAGTGATTCACAAACATAGGTTGTCCCGAACATGCACAAAATTCTTTCTGCTATGTTGTAGAGTTTAGAAAATCTTTTGCTTCTTACAGAGGTGTAGAAACTGTTTATCCTTTTTCTATTTTAATATTTATCTTTCAACTCAATATTTTTTTGCATATCTATTACTTCCAACTGCAGTTCAACGGGACTATTGAGGATATCCCCTGAAAATGGTGTTGCAAATAACTTAAATTGGTTATTATAGAAAATTTCGGCCCCTCTAGAAATTAAACAAATTGTGGTTTGACTGTAAGTTTGGTTTGTACTTGTTACGTTTTCACCAATTTTTTTTTATCGGAAAAGCTCCATAATTAAGTTAGACGCTAATTTATTATGTGCGCGTAGCGATCCTTTTTTGTGAATATTTATGAAGTATGCTGCCTAGAAGGAGTAGAATATAAACAAAGAAGTCTTGTAGTACTTTTGCAATGTAAATATATAATAATACTACACGCTAAAGTGCCTAAAACCTGAGTTTCATTGTCGGCAGCAGGTGAACAGTGTTGTGGAATGCAACACCGGCATATGTCGCTAGACGCTGTGCTGATGTATGACGAGTATGTTTCGCGCAGATACAGCTGTTCAGTGAATTTTATTATGCAGAACTTCGGCTGCTCTAAAATCGAATGAAACTAAGTGCGATTGATTGACTTTGTATTTATGATGACAATTTAAAAGCCTGTGGATTTCAAATTTAGCACGAGGTTAGGTTCCAATCCGTTTAGGTTAGTGTGTGTATATAAATTTATGTTTCTAATTTTGTATCATGGTAGTACCTCATTATCGATATTTCCAACAACTCCTAACAGCGCAATGGATACAACATTAGTTTTTTTAAACCATCTCCCCACCCATAATCCCTCTCTAACCACACCGGTCCTGTTAGAGTGCAAAACTGACATAAGTCGCAGCGGAGAGAGTTAGCGGCCCAACTTGTAAATAATTACCCTTAAATTGTTTCGCAAGTGGTATAATGTCCTGGAATCTACGTTTGAATTTTTCGCGCAATTGTCACAGTATGGTTATATATTCATCAAAGTCCACTGAATCACTAAGGTTATGGTCGGAAAATGTACCGTCACCGCGAGTAATGCGTTGCAAATTATATTTAGTTATTTTGTTCAGAAGTTTGTAACACACCAAAAAGTTTTGCTGCGTTCATTTGCTTCCATAAACAGAAAGTTTTCTTCCCATTCTGCTCGAAACATCACAAGTGTGGACGACCATCTTCCCCACGTGGATGCACCAGCCATTGTAAATAGGACACCACAGTACTAATATGTAGCTAGGGTTGCACAATGGGTTATTGTGCCCACTGTTACATTGAGTTATTCATAAAGAAGAAGCCAGTCAAAGTGATATTTGTATTTCATCATGGCAAGGTAAAAACAAATATTTCTGCAAAACTGAAATAGTTTGTTTTGGAATACAGTGACACATATTTTCTAGCAATGGCAGCATATTGTACCATATCATTTGTGAGCTGTAAGCTTCAGTAGAGAAGAGATTCATCATAGACCAACATGAGATCAGAGAGAAAATATATGCAGTCTTCAAGTCGGAGGAGGAAGAAAACTGCAACTTATGCTTTTTGGGCAGTGCAGCAGTAAAACTTCAGCAAATTATTTTATGTAGGTTTTGTCTCCACATACATTCCGTGACACAAACTTAATATTAATGTGCTCTGAGATTTCCGCAGAAATACATTGGAAAATCCACCCCAGAAGAGTCCACAAATAGAAAGAATTACTTTGAAGTGTTACAAGAAAACTGTCAGTGTCATACAAGTAAAATTAGACCAAGCACCATTATTATAAAAGTTGCAAACTCCCTTTAGACAGTGTACTCCAAGATAGTACTTGTGACCTGCTTGACACATGCTTTCTATGGAGCTGAGGAAGAAATAAGTCATAATAATTTTTCAGATGTGGATAAATTAATCAGAAATATAAGAAAAAGATTTCTGAAATCACCTTGTGTGAAACCATTCCAAAATGAAGCCCCACATGTTCTGGTGCTCTAGGTGGGAAGTCTGATTAGATACTTGTTATTCTTACTGTGAATATTTTGAAATTGCAAAGAAAGCTATAGATTCTTTTGATACATGAAGGAGTTTTTACCTTTATCTCTAAATTTTTAAGTTTTTTATTTAAAAATCTTCTTTTAAAGGTTTATATAAGTAAACCATGAAGCTATTAAGGGATATTAACCCTTTTACCCTTAAGGATATCCAAGGAGTTTCTCTCTATCTCTGAAATATAAGGGAAATTGGCCTATATTAGATCTGATTTTGGTTTCCTGCACTTTCACTTCCCTGGAACACTATGGATTTCCTAGTCAAAACAAATAGAATTAGTGAAATCAGTTAAGCCGTGTGGAAGATGAAGTGGGAAAACTTGGTTTTGAAAAAATGGAAAATTGTTGAATAAGAACACTGGAGATGTCACACAATGTGCAGGATGTTCTGTCAGGCAAGAAGTACAAGGGTCACTCCAAAAGTTTAAAGAATGGAAACAATGAGTTGTGGTAAGCTAAAGCCTAACTTTAGATTGAAGTTCAGATAGCAACATGTGCAGGTATGTGTATGCTCCAACAATGTTCATTGTCATAATATGTACAGCAGGTGTGTCTATGCTATATGGTAGGATGCAGCTCAAGTGAGATGATTTTCTTTGTCTTTTAAGTCAGTTTAGGGGAGAAAGAGAATGACTTTTAAGACTGTTTCATTCATTAGGGGAATCTTTGCCCTTTGCAGTCCACCTCTTATCCATTGTATGTAAAATTTAGAAGAAGAAGGGATTCCCTCTGAGCAGCAGGCCAGCTACAGCAATAACGGATGAAAATGTGGTGAAAACGGAGTGTATGTTGCGAGAAGATTCATCATTGCACATAAGTTAGATTCAAAAAGCCCTTAATATGGATCGGCAGTGGTGAAACAATTCTGAAAGAAAACCTTGACATCAGTTGCAATTACTGGATCCCCCACCACCTCACAAATGAGCAGAAACAAGCACAGTATATGATTGAAAAATTCAATGAAGGAAGAACCAGAAATATATTTTAACATTGATACAGGTGACAAAAACTGGATTTGCAGTATGATCCTGAAGTGATAAAACTAGACAGACAAATAAGAGTAACGTAATAATAAAACATTGAAAAAAACGAATGAAATATAACAGATAAAATAAATAATAAAAAAAAATAACATGAATAAACAGAGAAAGTTTAAGAAAATAAGCAAAGTAATAAATAGAATACAATCACAATTAAAACAGAATCAAAACTACTTAATGCTAGCTATATTAAAATGGAAAAGAAACATGAAAGATCATGAGTCCAGAAAGAAAGAAAAGGTAGCAAAGCGAGTGAACAAAAGGAGCTGATATGCAGAGACTCGGCTACGAACAATGAAGGGAAAAAACCCAAAGAAAATTCATGCTCCACCACACACAGAAAGTGTAATCAGGCGCGTTAACATGCTAATAGCAGTAAGGACATAGCGTGGCATCTAAAATCATGAGACCCAATGAAAACGCGTCAAAATGTAAAAATGCAACACAGTTTTGGCCAGTAAAATCGGTGAAAGTAACAAAGATAGCAAAAATCTAGGCAAATCCTAGAAAAGGGGCAGCGAATAGACTCTTGTCTAGCCACAGGAGCTTCGGGAAAGACGGTGTGCACAACGACACTCATAAGTCTGACTCCGTGTAGTGAACCCATGTCGAGTCGTAGCTCATGGCAAAATGAGAAGTTACTAGTCTGCGACATGAAAAAGTTTGTTCACAGGGGAAGGGAATTAAGAGGGAGATTAGCACGAAGGGAAGGTTTCAGCTAAAATAATTTGTGATCGGTTTTGTTTTGGGGAGGCTAATGAGTTCTTGCACTTTGGAGGCTAGGGGAAATGTGAAACATTACTTGCGGGAAAGTAAAGGGCACTTAGAAACCAGTAAGCAGAGTTTCATTCAGGTTTCTCCCCGCACACACTGAGACCATCATACAGTTCCTTAGATAGCCAGCGATCCAACCTCTTTCTTTATTCCCCTCCAAAGCCCCAAAATAATAATTCCTGCCACAATCCAGAAACTAAACGATAAGTCATTGGTCTGGGTGTTCCCCGAAGAAAGGAGAAAGTGAAACGAAAGAATAGTGTTGGTAAGAAGATCTGTTCCTTCGCAGATTCTGCATGAGGGACAAAAGGCTGTTACTGCCAGATGGTACACCACAAAATGTCTACTACAAATGAACTGAAAAAAAAAAAAGTGTCTTAAAACTGGTCTAGTGGAAATTTGTTGCACCATGACAGTGGGTTTTAAGAATAAAAGTGAGACGCGTGATCATGACCAAAGTCTCACTCATTTACATAATGCGATGTGTGTTTGGAATGAATAAAAGCAGCTGCATCTGACTTTCACGAGACGTGTCTCACAATTTGTCAAGACACCTCAGAAGGTGCCTCAACATGCGATATGCAGCTTCCTGGAACAAATTGTTGGCAGATTTGGTAGCAGTTTAGATGTTTTTTGAGTGCAGAGGGAAGCTTTATTAAACTAGGAGGGATTCTTTTGAGTTAAATTATAATGAATTGTAAAAATTAAAATGTGCAATGGCTTGTACAACATTTTCTTCCCAAAACAACAGGAACAAGAGGCGGGTTTACTAAAAGATGCAAAGATTAGAACATTATGATTATTATTTTGTTGTTGTTGTTTGTTGCTTATGTAATCCTGATTAACCTTTGTGATTGTATTGAGGGTGCTACTTTAGAAACAACTGCTGGTGATTTCTCATGTAACTATAGGGTTTCATTAACACTGTTTTTCCAGTTTTATACTATGTGTGTTTATCACATGCATACTTATAGACTCTGTGATGATAGAGAATGATTCTAGTTAAAGAAAAATTCCCTGCCTCAGCTGGGAATCGAATCTGGGACTCTTGGGTGAGAGGCCAGAATGCTGACAACTTAACTGCAGGCAGTATACCCTAGATGAGTCTTCTTAGCTTCCGGAGAAGGCCGCGTTATCTTGCATGGGAATGCCGACGTTTTGCTCATCTTGCCGTGAGCTTCTTCTGGGCTCTTGTGCGGTGGTTGCTTATTTGTTCTCACTTTTATAGTGGCAGTGTGGTGGAGGTTGCCCCGCCCTCTCGCTTCTGGTTGGCAAGTTGCCTGCCAATTGGCGTGGGTGCTGGCGCCGCTCTTTCCTGGTGGTGTTGGAGTTGCTTTACGCTTTCTTTTTCGAGGTTTTTGTTTCCTTTTTGTCTTATTTCTTGTTCTAGATTGTGGTTTGGATCTTCTTTTAGTAAATGCTGCCGTAGTTTGCCGTCTGTTTCTAGAGAGCCGCATGTCTCCGCCCCTTGCCTCTCTTTGGCTGGAGGTCAGCCTATGGCTCTCCTTGTGAGCAGAGTTTTCCAGATGTTATGGAGATGTTTTCCGCCGTCCCTGTTGATGTTAGTCTTTTCTTTGAGAATCTCTATGCTTTCACGGGTCATTCTGTGATGAAAATTGCTGCAGGTGACTATAAGCTGTGTGTTGTCCAAGTCGATGTGGTGGCCGGTTGTTATTACGTGTTCAGCTAGTGAACGATCTGAGCTTTCTTGTTGAGTTGTAGCGATTTGTGATGTCATAGCTTTTAAGGACTTTGGAAATCCTGTCTGTGATGCCTCGGATGTATGGTACACTGAACCATTTTGGTTGTTTTTTCTAGTCCTGATCGTCGTCCTTTTGGGGGTTTCTTTGGTTGGAGTTCCTTTGTATTTCCCGTATTTCTTTGTGTGCATAACCATTAGCCCTGAGAATGCTGTTCAGGTGTCTCATTTCCTCTCTGATGAGCTCAGGGTCGCATATGCGAATGGCGCGGAGGAATAGTGCATTTATCATTCCTCGTTTTATGGTGGGTGGATGGTGAGAAGACGCATCTAAATATCTGTCGGTGTGAGTGGGTTTTCTGAAGACTGACTAGTGTACAGTCTTGCTCGTTTCATCTCGTTGTAGCAAGACGTCTAAAAATGTTAGTATTCCGGTCTCTTCTATTTCCATTGTAAATTGTATGCTGGGATGGAGGCTGTTTAGATGTTGGAGAAAACCGGTTATGGTGTCTCTGCCGTGTGGCCATACTACAAAAGTATCGTCCACGTATCTTAGTTAGAGCGCTGGTTTGAGATTGTATGTGTCTATTGCCGTATTTTTAAAGTCTTCCATGAATAGATTTGCAACAATAGGTGAGAGAAGACAGCCCGTCGCTGCTCCCTCCTTCTGTTCATAGAGCTCTCCTCTGTAACTGAAGTAAGTGGATGTTAGGCAGTGCTCCTCTAGATCCAGCCAGTCTTCAGGAAACCCATTGTTGTCAAGTTTGTCTGCGATGATTCTTAGAGTGTCCTTGATTGGGATCTTGGTGAACAGCGATTGCACATCGAAGCTGGTGAGAATATGGTTGTGTTCAAGGGGGAATTTTCGTATTATTTGTACAAAGTGTGCAGAGTCTGGAACAAAGCTGTTTGTTTTCCCTACCAGAGTCTGAAGCTTTTCAGCTAGGAATCTGGCTAGAGAATGTGTTGGCGAGCCAATGGCACTCACTATTGGTCTCAGAGGTGTGTCTTCCTTGTGTATCTTTGGTAGCCCTTAGATTGATGGTGTTCGGGAGTCGTGTGGGATCAATCCTTCCTGCTTTTCTTTTGGAATTGAGGAGGCCTATATCATGAGCGTTGTGCGTCTTTCTACGGCAGAAGTGGGATTCTTCTGTATTCTGTTGTAGGCAGGGTCGTTTAGCAGGCAGAGCATCTTTTCATGATAGTCGGTGATGTTCATGATGACGGTGGCATTGCCCTTGTCCGCAAGTAGAATTATGATGTGTGAATTTAAAGAGATGGCTCTTAGTGCCTCGCGTTCTGCATTAGTAATGTTGAGTTGTGGTTGTTTAGCCCTGCTGAGGATCCCATAGATTTTGAACCTCAGCTCGTTAGCCGCCTGTTCAGGAAGGCTCGCTGCGACTGGTTCTACTGCTGCTATGATTTCTTCGTTGGGAATCCGTTCTGGTGAAGGTGCAAATTTAAGATCCTTTGCTAGTATGTTCTTGGTGGGTTCGTCGATGACAATGCTCGATAAGTTCACTACAAGAGTGTCATTGTCTAGTTGTGGTGTCGGAGGATGTTGCCGGTCATACAATCGCTGGAACTTCTTCTGTTGACGTTCTGCAGTTATTTTGTGAACGTGGTCTGCAGTGGTGGCTGAGATGCGGTCAAGCGTTTCCCAGTCTGGTGGCTGTAGATCCATTGGTAGCTTTGTATGGAGTTTGTACAAGACAGTTTCGACGTAGTGAAGGGCTTTCCTAGTGTAGGCAATCCTTTCTCGTAGCAGTCTGAAGGATGTTGCATGTAGAATTTTCTTAGCCATCACAGAGTGTACATGGTGTTTGACTCTGAGGAAGTTTGGAATTGTTTGATGATCCCTGCAGCGTTTCAAGAACGCTAGTTAACAGAGAAGTATGCTTTTTTTCTGGCGCAGTTTAGTGAACTGCTGAGTTTCTTTGTAAGTAAGCTCCCCGTAGAGGTTTGTTAAATGGATGCGTAGGCTTTCACGACCTGTGTCTTGATGAGTCTTCTTAGCTTCCGGAGAAGGCCACGTTATCTTGCATGGGAATGCCGAAGTTTCGCTCATCTTGCCGTGAGCTTCTGGGCTCTTGTGCGGTGGTTGCTTATTTGTTCTCGCTTATATAGTGGCAGTGTGGTGGAGGTTGTGTAGTATGGCCACACGGCAGAGACACCATAACCAGTTTTCTCCAACATCTAAACAGCCTCCATCCCAGCATGCAATTTACAATGGAAATAGAAGAGACCGGAATACTACCATTTTTAGAAGTCTTGGTACAATGAGATGAAACAAGCAAGACTGTACACTGCTCAGTCTTCAGAAAACCCACTCACACCAACAGATATTTAGATGCATCTTCTCACCATCCAACAGCCATAAAACGAGGAATGATAAACACACTATTCCTCTGTGCCATTCGCATATGCGGCCCTGAGCTCATCGGAGAGGAAATGAGACACCTGAACAGCATTCTCAGGGCTAATGGTTATGCACTTAAAGAAATACGGGAAATACAAAGGAACACCAACCGAAGAAACCCCCAAAAGGACGATGATCAGGACTCTAGAAAAAACAACCAAAAATGGATCAGTGTACCATACATCCGAGGCGTCACAGACAGGATTTCCAAAGTCCTTTAAAAGCTACGACATCAGAACTCGCTACAGCTCAACAAGAAAGCTCAGATTGTTCCTACGACCAGCCAAAGATACCAGCAACCGCTCCTAAACCCGGGCATATATAGAATTAGATGCGACTGTGGAAGTGCTTACATTGGCCAAACAGGGCGGTCCATAATAACGCGCAGAAAAGAACACATACGCAGTCTAAAACTCAACCAACCCGAAAAATCCACACTAGCTGAACACGTAATAACAACCGGCCACCACATCGACTTTGACAACACACAGCTTATAGTCACCTGCAGCAATTTTCATCACAGAATGACCCGTGAAAGCATAGAGATTTTCAAAGAAAGAATAACATCAACAGGGACGGCGGAAAACATCTCCATAACATCTGGAAAACTCTGCTCACAAGGAGAGCCATAGGCTGGCCTCCAGCCAAAGAGAGGCAAGGGGCGGAGACATGCGGCACTCTAGAAACTGACGGCAAACTACGGCGGAGACATGCGGCACTCTAGAAACTGACGGCAAACTACGGCAGCATTTACTAAAAGAAGATCCAAACCACAATCTAGAACAAGAAATAAGACAAAAAGGAAACAAAAACCTCGAAAAAGAAAGCATAAAGCAACTCCAACACCACCAGGAAAGAGTGGCGCCAGCACCCACGTCAATTGGCAGGCAACTCGCCAACCAGAAGCGAGAGGGCGGGGCAACCTCCACCGCACTGCCACTATATAAGCGAGAACAAATAAGCAACCACCGCACAAGAGCCCAGAAGAAGCTCACGGCAAGATGTGCGAAACGTCGGCATTCCCATGCAAAATAATGCGGCCTTCTCCGGAAGCTAAGAAGACTCATCAAGACACAGGTCGTGGAAGCCTACACATTCAGTATACCTTAGGTTTTAGAAGACACAAATGCCTCTTAGAGTTACAGTGGAAACAAAAAAATGAGTCATCCCCAGATTCCAGGTGTCGATCAAAGAGCTTCGTGTATCTTCGTAAAATCTGTGTTCACAATGTACATGAAAGAACTGTACAATGGTGAGTGATTGACAGCAAAATGGTTACTTTATGAATACGAAAAGCAGACCACAGAGCAACGTTATAGTGGCGGAGAGTTAAGAAGGTCTTGCTTCCACTCATAAGTTTTAAGGTTCAAATCTTGCATTGCTTGTCATTTTTTGTGTGTGTTAATTTTATGACTGGAAGAACGTAATATTTCATTGGTATAACTTGGCATTTGAAGTTATAGTCTTAGGTACACAAAAACATTATTCTACTAACACTCCTGCTAAATAACTAAAAATATTGAAAATAAACTATTAGCTTCTAAAACTAAAACACAAAAATATACTTAATTAATATCTGGTGTATGAACCCTTGGCCCATATAACTGCCCTCGCTCTTTGGAGGGTACACACAATTAAATGCCTACAGTAATGTGGTCGAGAGGCTGAAAGATCCCAAGTTCTCATTTGTAGATTCTTTACATTAGATTTAAATCATTTTATTTTCCTCAAACACACATTCACTCTCGCATATATACTTCCAGACTCTGTGGGATTTAGGGAATAATTCTGGTTAAAGAAAAATTCCCCACCCCAGCCGGGAATCGAACCCAGGACCTCCAGCTGTTTGTGCTTTTGTCCTTCACCCATCTACAGGTAAATTGAAGTGCAGCTTCCCTTTTACCTTGGCCCATACATTCTCAATAAGGTTCAAATATGTGGATCAACTACTACCACTCTTATATCCTGCCTCCTCTCTGAAAACCAATTTGAAATCTTTCAAGATGAGTGGACAGGATGATTATCCTGTACAAATTCTGCAATTCCATCAGGTTATCACAGAGGGAATAACCGTGTACTGCACACCATTCAGTGTTTCATCATGCTGCCATCCATAGCACACTTAAACTGTCCCTTGATATCCAGCCCCAACACAATACAGATATGCGACCATGATGGAATTGTGAAGCCATGTATTTTGCATCGTATTAGGACCCCTTTGGATGATAGTCACTTTTCTCTTAAGTGTGAAAGAAAATGTCATCTCATCTGAAGGTATTAAAAAAAGTTCCTTACCCCCCTAAAGTGAAATTTGCCCAAAATTGATACTTAAAAACGTTGGTTTTCTTAACAATACTTTTAATATCTTTTCTTACTATACAGATTCCCTGTTTTTTTCATTGAGAGAAAACTTTGTCCCTGATACATTTGCCCACCACATGTTTTGTGTGTGGCTTATGGATGCTTGGTAGAATAAACCTTTAAAGAAACATCATAATAACTGTCATATTAACTTTACCGAATGTTGCGTGTAAAATAAGAATTTTGTCTAAAATAGACACTATTCAAAATCATTAAGAGAAGGGGGACAAAAAATGCCTGCTTCATGCGAGAAACGAACCTGCAGCCCTCACCAAAGCAGTAACCTACAGTTTGCCATAGTGCTATGGTAAACACACATAGAAGGTGATAGGTTTAGTAATGCTGTACAATACAAACAGTATCACGTTTTGTGTCAATATTTTGAGTTAATATTGATAGTTGTTGAAGCTTAAGTTATGTATTTGATAATGATTATGTATTAGTAATATTAAGATTTGGAACTTGTGAAACACAGACAGAAAACAACATAATTAACAACAGGTACAACCCAATTTCACACAAACACGCCATGATCAACAGCCTTGCATTCAGACTGGTAAACCTACTATTAAACCAGATGTAATACAAATTAGAACTTAATAGGATCTTAGAAATTGCACAAAAGAATGGCTACACAGAACATTTGGTAAAGAAGAAGAGTAATAAATTCATGAAACAGAAGAAAGTATCAGAAATTAACACTCTAAAAAGAATAAAAGCAGAAACTAGCTACAAAAAATTCACTTACCACCCTTTGGCACACCAAAAATTTCAAAAGATTTTAAAAAAGTGGAACATCAACTTAGCTCCAGTTAATGAGAAAATTTTAAAAAACATCTTCCATACAAACACAAAAGATAAAATCTCCCCATTGAAACAATCAGGGATATACGAAATCAGCTGCAAGGAATGTGAAAAGGTATACATAGGAAATACAAAACGAAACATTGGACAACGTTTTAAAGAACACACAAGATATTTAAAATATAAACAGACAGATAATTTTCACCGTGAGCCCAAGTTATTAAAATTAGTACAGAATCCAATTGGATAAACAGTTTGGGAAAATCTATTAATTTTAAAAAATAAAAACCAGGTCATAAATTTTGACATACCACAAACAAATGGACTCATCTCAAAATTCATCTATCCAAAAAAAGAGAGACCTCCACAGGCCACTACCACGAGTTCATCAGTGAATCTCTGTTGAAAATGGTGGCAAAAGCCACCGAAACATGTCAAATGAAGTAAGTTACTTTATTTCAAGAGTGAAGTTTGAGTGTAATCTATGTTTTTTTCTATTTGATTAGTTACTTCACTGTGCATTCCCATTAATGTTTTAATTGTGACAACTTGTTGCTGCCACTACATAACTGTATTGTGGTTGGTCTACACAAGGCACTGTGCTGTGTAGGAATTAGATGAATTTGGCGTTCCAGATATGACTCATTATTTTGTCCATGGGTGTAGATGGTATATAAGGTATTATTTGTAAATATATTGAAAAATTGATTTGTCAATTTTATGGTAATATATGTATATTAGCCTAGTGATTTCAACATAAATTCTTATATTGAGTAATATGTTTTATTTAGTAATATTTCTTTATTTTGCTAATAAATTTAAGATTTTTATATCTTTGTTGTTACCCATATATTAGGCTAAGCTTGGGGAATTTTATGCTAGATTCTTTCTAGGTATTGTTATGATGTTGGTTTTGTTTTTCCATAAAATTGTCATAATTTTTATAGACATAATTGAGCAACCCTTAGAGATATTTTGATGGCATTGTTAGTATTTTTAATTTTTGAAATAGTGGTGTATAGGAGTCTTTGAAGTTTGTGTGTTACATTATGCACATTATTTTTTTCTGAATTCTGAAAATTGTTTCCCACACAGATGCATTACCCCTTAATATTGTGCCATAGGTCAGGATCGAATAAACTTAACTATAGCAGTTTTTTTTGTTTTTTTTAAATATATATCACTCTGTCAGACACAGCATATTAGAACAGGCTGAATTTAGTTCCTTTTTTTTAATAAGTTATCTTGTCCTGAATTTATATTAACAGTAGAACTAAACTTTATAATATTTATTTTGATTTATTTAAGTTCATTCCATTGCATGAAAACCATTCATCTAATTTATTAAGTGTCTTATTTATATCAGTTATATCTTGTATTTTGTAAGATACAAGGCACTGTCTGCATGCAATATTGGATTCCCATTTATACTGATGCAATTGGAGCTTTGGATTATACTTATATCATAATCAAGAAACCAAAACCCCATGTAGAAGAAATCATTACCAGGAAAGGTCTTGTTTACAAGTGTTGATGCAAAATGGCATGGTTGTATTCAGGAAGAGAATTCTGATGTCTGCAGAAACATTTGTGATGGTGATAATTAGGGATAGGCTAGTTATGTAATACTTTTTTTTTATTTGGTTAAACATATGAATAATGAAAATAACTTTGGAATGAAGATGAGAGCGACATTAGCTCTTGAAAGCTTGGAAATTATTCCAGAATTCACCTGGCTGATAGCCCGAGAAAAGTTATTTTCATACCGCCGCCAGGAAAGCTTCAAGACATTATTCATATGAATAATGTTAAATGTGCTGAAACAAGTTTCCTGAGTCTGAAAATGTAAATTTTATTGTACAAATTTTTGCATATTTTCGATTTTTTTGTAATTGCATATGTCGTTACAATTATACATATTTTTGATTTTTCACAGGGAAATGTTTAAAAAATGTAATTATGTATTTCAAAACAAATTAATAGAATAAAATAAAGCCTGAGACAATAAACAGTGAGGACTGCCTCCATGGTCGAGTGGTCAGCGAGCTGACTTCTCACCCGGAGGTCCCGGGTTCGATTCCCGGCTGGGGCAGGGAATTTTTCTTTAACCGGAATTATTCCCTATCCCCCACAGAGTCTGGAAGTATGAATGTGAGAGTGAATGTGCGTATGTTTAGTAATATAAAGGTTAACCTAATGTTCTGAACCTACAGTTTCACAAGTAAAAGCCCCCGATATGACCATTGATGTTAAAGGGGGCTATACAAATGAAAAAAAAAAAAAAATAAATAAACAGTGAGCAGTAGGTATCACATTTTCAAAGAGTTTCCAATTGTTAACACGGCGAGTATTATATCAAAGAACTGCCCATGTAAACTTATTCAGTGAGACAATAATACAAATGCAGTTTTGTTTTGTTTGTACATGTAGAGTATTTGTGTCAACCTCTAGCATTCTCTAGTTATAGCAAATAAAATGTCACCAGCAAAATTGAGTTTATCTACTCAACTAAATATATTTGTATATGAAAACGAAGGTGTGCTTACTACAAATGGACTAGTTTTATTTTGTGTTGCATGTGAAAGGCGTATAAGTTCAGTCACTCGTTTCCAAGTGATGCAACATTTAAAAGCACAAAGCATTTTTTCACTAAAAAAAAGTGCTAAACAGTTAGATGCTAAATGTCATTATGGGTATCCCAAATGAAGCAACTTGTTCAACTTCAGGTCCCCAGTTGTCAACCTTTTTTTAAGGATCTATACAAAGCTTTCACTTGTGCTGACATTCCACTCTATAAATTAGAACATCCTAAATTATGTGCATTCTTAGAAACGTATATAAAACAGGCTATACTACACGAGTCTACTCTTTGCAAACATTATATTCCATTACTTTATGAAGAAACAATACAAGAAATTTGTGATTTTATTAAGGATAATCTAATCTGGGTTTGCATGGAGGAAATTCCAGATACATTTAAACGATCTATATGTAATGTAATTGTCGGTATGCTTGATGAAAATGGACTATTAAAGGCTTATCTTCTAACAGTGTATATTATCTTCTAACAGTCGATATATGCTTAAGGTAGGAGGGAGTTTAAAACTGCTTATCAGTAGACTGATTCATGTAACATGCTTGGTGCATGCAATGCATCACCTGAGTGAAATTGTGCGCTTAAATTTTCTTACTGTTAATTTAATATCAAGTGTAAAAAAGGTTTTCCTTAAATCTCTGAATAGAATCAGTTTGTTTAAACAGTTGGCTCCAGGAATTCCACTTCCTTCTGAACCAATCATTACGACATTGGGGACCTAGTTACAGGCTGCCATATATTTTTGTAACAATTTTGACATTTTTGAGATATACTTCAAGAACTAAATGAAAACGAAGCAGAAAGCAAAGGGATGGGATTGGGTTAAAGGTGGAATTAATTGCATTGAGTCGCATTTCAACTGCATTTCTACAGCCATCACAGCGCTTGAATGAAATATTGTACCATTTGTCACAAACTTAACTTTAATAGAAAGTCTATCACTAAAACTAAAATCTGTGCCAGGTCAAGTTGCAAAAAAAGTAGTTGAAAATTTTGAATATGTGCTACAAAAAAATTCAGGGTACCATACATTACAACATATTGCAAATATCATTTCTAGTAAAGCAGAGAGCAAATTGTTGGACATTGAAGAAACATTGTCGCTGGAAGAAATTGTAAAGTTTAAATATGTACCTATAACGTCTGTTGTTGCCGAACATTGTTTTTCTCAGTACAGATCAATTCTCAGAAGCAACAGAGAATCGTTTCTGTTTTCAAACCTTAAAATGGTTATTGTTATACAATGCAATGGGAAGAATTAAGTTCAATTCCGCAGCAGCTGTTCCAGTCCATAAATTCGGCGAGTTTTACATTAATTTATTATTTTGGTGTATTATAATGCTAACTTGTATTTTCCAATATAACAAATATTAAATGAACTTGCAAATCAATTTTTAAAAATTATTATTTTGTGAGATTTCGGATAGCACATATTTTCTAGGTTGTTAATGTATATATAACTTTTATACTGCATAAATACATACATATTTTATGTTTCTTAATGCAAAACTATCCAAGCTCTAGCGATGATAATAATAACAATTTAAATGCGTTGCTTCTTGAGGAAGAGGATTTTGGACAGCATATGTAGGTAGCTTGCCAAGAAAGTGTTATAATGCAAAGGTATATTGGCCAGGTAAAAGAAGGTTTTCAAATAATTCAGTAAAAAGTCAGGTTAACTACAGAGTACCCTCGTTTATCATATGTTGTATGGTTTTGCATAATAAACATCTCCAGGAAGATAATTACAAGATTCCTGTGGTCTAAGACTCTGGAAAGGAGTAAAAGCATGAAGACTGGTTTATAATATTGATCAGGAACATGAGGTTGATTTGGTGATGACAGGAAGTAGATATATTAGGGAGAAGGGACCTGAAAAAAAAAGGATCAAATAGCAAGAATTATAAGAGATTTACAACATTGATTACATGAGTTTGCTTTTCTGACAAAAGCAATATTACAATAAGATATTGTAACAAGTGTCTTTGTTGGTTAAAAATTGTTTACAATCAAAGTCTTTAATTCACTGGTGCAAATGATTCACTTGACATTTAGACAGTTGACAGCTGCATGCTATCTATTACTCATGCACTACTGTGTGCTAACACTCCAGACACTCTGACTAGTGTAGTTCACAACACACCTGGCTTGCAATTCTTCCTCGTTTTGTAACTAGAAAATTACATTACAGAACTTTCTGGAAATTTGTCATAGATACTGTATGCTTCTATTCAAATCTTGGGTGCACCAGATATGTCACATTCTGAAGTCTCCTACTTCCATCTGCATTCCAAGGTCTCCAACTTCCACATTCAAGTTGAACGAGAGAACCACTGCAGAAGACTACTCTGTCACACTGCTCCCTCCTCAGGACTAGTTGTCCCGATCAGTACCATCTTAGCAGGCTAGACAATCCAAATGTAATATCAATTTCTTCCCTCGGGAGAGCCTTTTGATGCAATAGATGGCATCATTTATCTTCTTCACCATTAGGTATGGCCCTTGCCATAGTTATTGAAGCTTGGGGCAGCATCCCTTGGTCTGGTTAGGATAATATAACCACACCATATCACCTTGCTGGAAACAATGGCTTTTAGCCTGCCCGTTGTAACGCGCCTTCATCCGCTTGCTCGCTGTCATGAATGTTATAAGTCAGTCTAAGAGTTGCTACATGTAGTCCACTGATGATTTTCTGCTCCAGGAGGACTCCTGTACATCAGATTTCATTTTAGACACAGCTGCCAAAAACCAAATCAGTTGGTTTCAACCTGAGAGTTGTCCTGGGTTGAAGAGCTGTAGCCAGCAAGAAAAGTGGAATATCCCAGTCTCTCTGGCCACAACCTTCCTCAAATGTTCTTCTAGGGTCTTGATGTAACTGCTCAACTATGCTGCCTGACTGTGGATGAAGAGGCAGGTGCTGCGTGCACTCTATGTCACTCCAGTGTTTCCCTCATGAGGTTGAACTCAAGTTGGTATCCCACAGTGACAAAACAGTTCTTTCATGAGGTAGTTTGCGATCATCTTGGCCTCGATGGTATCCACCTCTGGCAACTTGGTGAAGTAATCCATGGTGACTCGCCCTCCGTGGTGTAATGGTTACTAACTTCATATACCCTAGGTCACGGGTTAAAATCCGGCAGAGGACGATTGATTTTTTCGGGTGTAAAAATCCTTAGCATGGCTTCCTTCGGAAGGGAAGTAAAGCCGCTGGTCCCGTGTCGTAGATTTACGGCATGTAAAAGAGCCTCAAGCCTGATAGAGAGGCCTCTGAGCAACATTAAGTGGTCTTTCACACCCAATTAGAATGGGATGCTCAGAACCATAGTAGTTAAAGAGCGTCCATAAATAACACACCATTTACATTTCCATGGTGACTAACAGATACTCTCTGTCAGACACAGGGTACCCGTCTACATTGATAGCTATGCATTTGAATGATGCTGCCACATTATACTGCTGCATGCAACCCCAACTCCTAGTCTGCAACACAAAACATTGGTGGCACCATCTCTCAGCATTTGCCCATACTCTCAATCAGTAGTACATTGCCAGAGCTTTTTGATGGTTTAGTTGGGTCTCAAATGTCCCTCCGAAGTCCCCACATGAACTTTCTCCAAGACTTCTGCAACCTTACTCTGAAGAAGAATCAGTACTCTCTTTGAGTCTCCCATCAGGCCCAGTAGGATTTTGATATGTGCTCCTTTGTGTGATGTCTTCCCAGCTCTGTCTAGTTCCTGCCTCTACTTCTCCCAGGATTGGCCCCACTTTGGCATCCACCAGCTGTTCCCTTCTCAGCCTTGCGGTATCCCATCCAACTGCAGTTACTGCTGAAATAACACAGATAGCCAGGGCACACTCCTTCTCTTGAACCTTAATGCAGTGGCTGAACTCGTCTGAACATGGCATCCACATTGGTGTGGCTCCTTCCTTTCCAATGTAAAGTTGTACTCTTGCAGCCTCTGGATCCAATGTCTGTCTCTTCAGGTTCTTGAGGCTTAACAGCAGGTAGAGTAGATAGTCATCAGGTGGAATGGCTGACTATACAGATACTTGCGGAAGTGCTCCAGTGCCTTTACTACTGCCAGGAACTCTTGCCCGGTAGTTCTTTTCTGCTTTGGAGAGCATTTTATTGTACTAAGCTATAATCTGCTCCTGGCTATCCAGGATCTGTGATAGAATGCTGCCAATGCTGGTGTCGCTGGCATTGATGTCCAGAGTATATTTACCACCGGGTTGTGAAAATCTCAAAATAGGAGCACTGCAGAGTGCCAACTGCACTTGTAATACTCTCTCTGCCTTTTCTGGCCACATGTAAGGCCAGTGCTTGTCTGTCATACGAAGTGGGATCAAAAAGTTTCCGGAATGACATCATAAATACTACACAATAGTTTGTTTTGTCTAATCTGCACTGTCACCCTCGAAGTAGTCTCCTTGGGTGTTGATACACTTGTCTCAGCGCTTCTGCCACTGCTGGAAGCCCTCTTCTTTGAATATGTTCAGAGCCTTCTGCTATTTGCGATGGATGACATCGATATCCTCAAAATAGTGTCCTTGGAGCCGCATTTTAAGTCGCGGGAAAGGAAAAAGTGACGAGATGGGGAACAGTATTCATCCTATTTTTATCCAAAAATTGGCGAACAGAAAGAGCTTTGTGCACGGGATGCAGGAACCAGTCACCACTCTTCCATTTCTCCGGCTGTTTGCATCGCCAATTCTCCCTTAATAAGTCTGAAAGTTTTCTTATTGTAATGCACCTATCATTTAAGACCATTTCTGTCACCTGATTGATATTTTCGTCAGTTTTGCTGGAACAGGGTCATCCCGAACAATCTGCATCTTTAACTGATGTCACACCACTTTCAAATTTCGAAAACCACTCAAATGCTTGAGTTTTGCCCGTAACTTCCTCCCCATAAGCTGTTCTTAACATTTCCTAGGCTTTTGTGCAGTTTTATAGCAAAATCTGTTTTGTGTTCTTCATAATCTAACATTTTTGCTATGCAGAAAAATCGCAGCACATGCAAAACACGTGTTCACTTCAGAGGGTCTACCTCATCACTACATGGTCACAAAAAGTCACGTGACCTCTCATTTTTATCGGGAAGGAACACTGCATGTACCGTCTGGGTTAGACTTGAAGAAATCTCAGCATCGGCATTGTTGTGAAACCATTCCGGAAACTTTTTGATCACACCTTGTACAAGTGAGACTCTGACTAACTGGCGGTAGTAGCTGCATAGGCTTAGGAAACTTTGCAGCTCTTGTTTGTCTTTTGGGTGAGGGCAATCTCTCATCACCTGAGACTTCCCGGGTCCATGGCCACTCAAGATGGTGAGACTATTGGTCCAAGTAGTTTAATTCCTTGCAGGAGTTGGCACTTCTTCACGTTCAACTTCCAAGTTAGCTGCCTGCAGTGTTTGCAGTATCTTGGCCAGGTTCTAAAAATATTCTTTGAAGTTACTACCCATGATGATGTCATCCAAATAGAGCAACAGGGGTCATAGGTTAACCCTCTGATCACTGATTTCATGAGATGCTAGAAGGTGCCTGGCGCTTTGCAAAGACCGGAGGGCATGAGTGTAAATTGTCAAAGAGTTGGCCAGTTGAGAATGCAGTCTTCTCCTCATCTCTAGGATATAGAGCCACTTGCCAGTATCCTGATTTAGAGTCCAAAGTTGAGAACCACTGGGCACCATTAAGTTTGTCCAGGGTAAGAGGAAATAGTCCTTTCTGTTGACTGCATTCGGCTTCCTGTAGTCCATGAGAAGCATAGCTCGACAATTTTCTTCTTCACTAAGACTGCAGGGGAGCACTAAGAACTACCCTTAGATTTTATGTCCTCCAGCATGTCCAATGCCCCTGCTTGCTTTGCCCAAGGAACATGTCTTGGTGGTTGCTAGATAGATTGGGTGTCGATGTTGTGGCACACTCGGTCAGTGGGACCATAATTGCCATTCCCTTCATTGAAGACAGACTAGTAGATGCCAGACCTTCTTCAGTTTGAAGCGGTCATTTGATCGGCTGCCCTCTTCAGCAAGTCTTTCAGCTGGGTTTCCAGGTCCTTCTATGGTGCTGGGTGTTTGGATTTGTTGAACACTGCTACACTTGCAATTGACTTGCACTCTCCTAACCCTGTCACGGCCTGGTGACCATTGGCTTTAGCAGCCTCACAGGTAAAGCAACAATGTTTGGGCAGCACATAATCTGTGCAGTGATGACTTCCTTGACTGTTGGCCCTCCAGGCCTTCACCATCTTGCTTCTTGCAGGCATAACTATATCATCCTTCAGGATCACTCTGTGGTTCGGTCTTCATTTCTCCTCACTGTCATTATTTTACCCCTCATTTCTTCCTTGCTGATGTTCAACATTGCATTTCACTTCCTATCTTGTCCATTTTCTTGAACAACTTTTAAAGCATCTTTTCCATCTTGGTTTCTTAATCCTACACCTGAAATGATAAAGAAGCAAATAAAGTAAAAAAGTAATAAATAAATATCAGTTTGTAAATGCTCTGGTTGATATCTTCACCCATATCTTTAATATTTGTATTCTTTTGTGTTTTACTCTTAATTCATTTACCAGTGTCAAAATGTCTTTATTGGCTCAAAAATTGTTTATAATTAAAGTCTTGAGTCACATTCATAATTAGATGTAAGTTCAAGACTTTGCATCCATGCTATTTAATATTAGCATTCACATGGACACATATAACACAGTACACAATGGAATGCAAACTCCTAACTTTATCCTTGTGTTATGTATAGATAAAGAATTCTGCATTCCTTCCTCTGTGTAGCCTGCACTCTTTTATTTTGCCATGCTGTGCCATCTCTCATCTCTCTCAAAAGGTTATAGCAGTTTTCTTGTGAATCCTCTTTTCATTTAATGGATGTACCCAGCATCTGTGTCTAGATTTCTTGGCGCTCGTAAATTGTAAGGCATAAAATGATAATTCACAGTTCATTCAAATTGCAGTTTTATCACATTTCTGCAGTCTCTATGCTTGCATTATTTTCAATGTGCATGAGCATATGCATGTACATGAGAAAACTGCACAACACAAAAAGTCTGTTAAATACCAAATTGGATATTTAAGTTTTACATCTTCCAAGAATGAAACACAAAGATTTTCAATGAAATTCCCCCATCCCAAACCACCCTTTATGCAGAACATGATGGTATAACAATTTTGATTTTCTCAATGATAGCTCTAAGGATTTTGCTTGAAATACCATGTTTAAGATATTTTTTTGTGAAAAATGAATGTATAGCTTGAATTTTGTGAGAATAGCCTCTGAAGGTCTTTTCATTGTGGATGACTTCTGTATAACAGTAAACTTAAGAAGTATACATATTCTTCCCACAAAAAATGTAGATCAAGTTAAATCACATAATTTGTGTTAGGTATATTTTTCCAGGTTAACCAAGATTTTTTTACTTTCTCTATACGTGCTATGTGCATAGTGTATAGAGAAGGTATTGCACTCCTCCAAAAAATTAGATACCAAGATTTCACCGGAAATATATGTTTTAGGGTCCCCTGTATCCAAAAAAAGTATTTCCAGAAAAAGGTCTGTGTGTGTGTGCGCGCGCGTGTGGGTGGGGGTGGGTGTGGGTGTTTGAACACGATAACTCAAAAATGGAAAGTTGGTAAAATACCAAACTTGGTATTTAAGTTTAGTATCTTCCAGGGATGCGACATGAAGATTTTGAGAAAAAGCCCCCCACCCCCAACTACCCTTTACATGGAACTTTTTTCGAAAATTTCATTTTTCTAAACAATGGCTATAACGATTTTGATTAAAATATTGTATATTAAAGATATTTACCTGAGAAATAAAATGTATATTTTCAATTTTCTGGGAATAGCCTCTGAAGACTACTTTATTCTGGGTCAATTTTACAGAATTTTGCATAACTGCTAAACCGTAAGAGATGGACAAAAACTTACCACACAACAAATGTAGAGCACGTTAAAACACACAATTTATGTTATATACATTTTTCGTGGAGTTGATTGTTTTTGAGATATTCCTTGTTTTTGGTTTCAGCTCTAAAAACTTATACTTTTCTCATACAGGACTTTGTGAACTCGTGTCAATACAAACAAAGGAACTTCAGTTGCAGAGCAACCAGCTTTTGACTATCACTTCAAACTATGGTACCACCTTATTTCGCTTCTACTAACAACGAAGCAAGTAATAAGACTATTTCTGTTAATTTTTGCTCCATTAGATGAAGTAAATAGAATAATTTGTTGCAGTGATATAGAGAAAGTCATGTGAATGGAACACATCAGATTTTTTTGTTTTGTTTACATTTTTCAATACTTAAACTTGTCTCAAATGGAAATACTTCATTGAGAACCAAATTTCAGTCTTCACATAGCAACCAGCTCTTAAAGATTTGATTTTCTCTTTAACTAGTGTATTACTTTATTCCCCTTGTAACTACAAGGAAATTAATAGTAACATCATTTCTGCTATCTCAGATCTTTATTAACATCAAGTAGATAGAAGAATAAGCTTTTATATGTGATATTAATTTGTTAGTTGGTTTTTTAACACTATGTCACTTACATTCTTATTGTGAGGGACTAGTTTCGGAAGCCTATGAAAGTGACGTAGTGTTAAAAAACCAACTCAACAAATTAATATCACATATAATTTTACCGTCACTGTTACTAAATTCCTCCAAATATCAATTAAATGAATAAGCTTTTGTAAGAACAATTTGTTGAAGAATAGATAAATATAAATGTTAGTCATTTTTTTATTTGTATTGAAACAGTACATGGTTCGAGGCTGAAGGGCATTTATTGCTTACTAATACAAGTTTAAAAAAACTATCACTTTTGTCTTCAAAATCAAACTTTGGCTAAAGATGAAAACAGTGCATTTCTGAATTTTAGTAGGTGTAAGGAAGTAATTTTTCCCCAAGTGACTTACATAATAGTAAATTATTGTAGGTTTCACTGTTACATGCTTCTTTCAATTTGAAAATATAATTTTATTTTATGTTTTAATCTGCAGGTTGAAACACAGAAGTTGTCTCCATTTTTCAAGATGCTGCTATCGTACCTTGGTTGCAGTTTGACACACATTCATCCTAATATTCAAGAGGATGGTCTCTTGATGTTGGATGTTCTTTTGAAGGCGGCACCGAGTTTGGTGGCAGAGAATGCATGTCAAATACTCCCCAGCTTCTTAAATATGATTTCCAGATTAAAATCAGAGAGTAAACCTGAGCGAACCCTTACCATGAACCTTGGAAGCACACACCTTAGCATGAAATGGCGGTTCAATGTCCTTTGTTATATGCACAAGCTTCTCTTTGCCATGTCTGAGCGTTATAGACCTACCGGTCCCAAAGAAGGTAAGTTACACTTTTGAGGCAGTTGTTTTGTACTTTACATCTTTTAAAATCATTAATCTGAGAAGAACATGCAATTAAGAATTAAAGTGATATAAGCAAATGTGTTATTAGATATATTTATAATATCAGAAAATGAATGTGTGTATTTGATGTCAATCTTTGGTAATACCTGAGGGCTTCCTCTGCTTAGTAGAATGGTGACAAACTCATGGAGATTATTTTCACTTTAACATGCTAAGAATTTAATCATAGTATTTATGAAAATCTAAAACTTTTTCACAAAAAAAAAGTTGACATGTAGTAGAACAGACTTCAGTGATACATCCCAGTATTATAAATATGTAGTTATCATGGGTTATCTAAAAATCTACTCAAACAGTATTGATAATTCTTTTACCATTGAAAAAGTACTGCTGTTGTTAATGTACTATTGCTGTAATTATTTTTTTTTGTTTTTTATTATGTCAACTAATTTACCTTCGGTTTCACTGAATTAAATAATTAAATATATTTAGACCTTTGTTGTGATTATATTATTCTCAATGGTATTTCAACTTGAAGGCTAAAAGGGGTGTCTTAAAAATATTTTAAAAATGGTGCTTTTGTAGCAAGAGAAGAGAGTAGTGTTTCATATTCGAGTAATTTTGGTATGATTGTGACAAAACTTTTCACATTTGGATTTGAGATCCTCTACCAATAACTTCCAGAAACTTCCCTACATGTTTCCCACTCCATTCTTTAACCTATGCAGGTAAAAGTTTGTATTTCTGTGTTATAAGACTACAGTGCAACTTTCAAATAATGCCCTTATAGCTACTTAATATACACACTACTGCCATAAGTTCTGTCAGCCTTTTCAATGCATATACTGCTAAATAAACTCTGCAAATCCATTAATATACATATATTCTTAAAGAACCAAAAAGTGCTACAAAATGAACATATTCTCATTCAAAATGATCGCCATGTGCGGCAACACAACAATGAATATGTTGAGGATACTCATCAATAGCTGCACAAATTGTGTTTAGTGAAATTTTCTTGACTGCTGATGTGATTGACTTTTTTAGCCTCTTTTGACATGCTACTGCTGCAGAGAATGATCCGATGGATTGAGGTCTGGACTTCCCCTAGGCCAGTCAGCAGCAGTGATGAACGTGGGACATTGGTTGCTAACCACTGCTGTGTGGGTTTTGCTTTGCTATTTTTGCTCTCCCCATAGGTCTTTAACAAAGCTTGGGATCAAACCCAGCGCATCTCTTTTAATTTTTCAGCTAGTAAATACCCTGTGTATTTTCATCCTTTAAAAAAAAAGTGACATTGTTCGGGAAGAGATGTTCATTTCACGTTATAAAATTGTTTGTTTACGCAAAGAATTGCATCAAATCCTTGCACGAACAGTGTTCACAACTTCTTTTGTGCACACACATCTAGGACGGCCAGATCTGATGCGATCAACAGTTGCACCCATTTCTTAAAACTGTGATGTTGTCTGAAATATAAAATGTTCATTGATGCCAAGAGGTTTCAGTGTCAAAAAAATTTCTTTAGCTCGCTTTCCACAACAAAATAATACATACAGCGATACAGTTTTCGTACCTCTCCACTCCATCCTTTTCTCTTGCCTGTTACTGGCACACTGAACTGATTACTCGAGTAGTAAAGGTGGCTTTACGGACAACAATGTACACATTATCACATTTCTTCATCCACAATTTCTATAGTATACACGTTTAAATTTTACTGACAGAACTTACGGCAGTACTGCCTACTTAATTTAGAGTGTACTTATGTTATAGGTCCTAATAAATTATATAGATTGTCTTGTAGCTTCAGAATCTACCACAACACTTATTTTCAAATCTACAATGTTTCTTTGTTTATAAAACCACATTGTGTGATCTAACTGGCCCAAAATTATGTGCGCTTACACCATAGGATTCATTGAAAGTTACAATCTACTTTATGGCTTCAAACTCCCCTTACTCACATTCTCCAACCTCTTAGCTATAATCTGCACCATTTGACACATTGGATAAAATTTTGGGTACATGAGCTTTTGAACCTGGCAGGACTTCTAGGTTAGTGCACCTTCCTCTCCCTTATTTTCAATTCCCTTCCTTTATTTTAGTCCTTACATTAAATTGACAAGTCCCTGAATGATCTGGACAAATCTTTGGGAATTTATATTTCAGAACCCTTAAAGAGTCATTTTTACTTTCTCTAGCCGCATATGTACAATGCACATAGGGATAGAGAAGGTATTGTAATGCACCCAAAAATTTAATACCGAGATTTCACCAGAAATATATGTTTTGGGGTCCCCTGAGTCCGAACATTTTTTTTTTAAAAAAAAAGGTCCATGTGTGTGTCTGTCTGTCTGTCTGTGTGTCTGTGGACAGCATAACCCCAAAACAAAAAAAACGTTAAATACCAAACTTGGTAATTAGGTTTAGTGTCTTCCAAGAATGTGACACGAAAAAAATTTGGAAAATTTTTATTTTCTTAAAAATGGCTCTAACAAATTTGATTAAAATCCTGTATATTAAAGCTATTTATGTCCAAAATAAAATGTATATCTCGAATTTTTTGGGAATAGCCTCTGAAGACCTCTTTATTCTGGATGAATTTTGCTTAACTGCTAAACTGTAAGAGATATTATATTAACTAATAAGCTTCTGACAATGCCATAATACTAGTAGTACATATTGGTGCTATTGTATTTTTTTATTATATTTCCAAGACAGGTATAACCTTGTTAAAACTAGCTGCTTCCCAAATCAAAGTGATGACATGGGACAAATTCAGTAGTAATTCTGTACCTTGTTATTCTATAATTGCTCATGCAGGAGAATGCAAAGAGGTAATTGAAGCCCATTGAGAATAACCGTCATCAAACTTGTAATGTACAAATTAATGAAGTCTACTAAAATCCACATTTCATTTCATTTCATTTCATGAGAATCTAATGATAAAATCGCCATCTACCTCCTGTATTAGCAATAACAATAATTAGATTGACAGTGATCACTAGCTGGTGTATAGCTTTATATATTTCATTCACTGCCCATATTATTTTGTTAGGGAAGACATGTAACAATGTTATCTCCTTGGGTATTAGATCTAAAATATTTTATACATTAGACTTAAAAACTTGATGGAACATAAATTAATTAAACTGATTAATTTTTCAGAACGTAATACCTGTAAAACAATTTTTGTGGCTGAAAGGAATTCTGTACATGTACCACTATATAAGTCACATTACTTGAAGTTGTGTCGCCTTTCGGATACTTCCTGCAGAGGAGACGCTACATCCTCTTCTGATACTAGTAAACTGAAGAACTTTGCAGATGTTCTAATGCCACTTCTCATAGAAACTTGGTTGGAGGCAGTACCAAATGACAGTCAACGTAAGTAAAACCTATTTGTGCTTTTATTTCATATATATACAGGGTGGGAGGTGAATAAATACAAATATATATCAGCATTGAGGATAACATGATCCAGTATTTGCAATTTTGTTTCTACAGTTACGTTCATGAAGAAAATTTCACAATGTTTTTAGGATGGCTATTATTCCCTATCTAAAACATTCAGTTAAGTATCAAGTCACACGGTTGACCCCCTTTGACCTGCTTGACTATAGGTGAAGTGACATGCATGCAAACGCGCACGCATGCAGCTTTTTTGGACTCAGGGTGTCTCAAAACATATATTTCTGTTGAAATCTCGACATCAAATTTATGGAAACATAATACCTTCTCTATAATTATGTACATAATATATGTAGAGAAAGAGATATGACTAGCCTTTCCTTCCATTTCCTGGTAACAAATAAAATAAAGTTTGGGTTTTACATATAATTACTTTACTACATATTTATTTACATATTTCACCAATTTTGGTTACATGTTTGTAGATATTTCTTTATTTGACATACATAAAATCTGGGTCACAATCATGTACATAATTTATTATAATCTTAAAACTCCATTACTCACTTAATAAAATGTTGCACTTGCTTAAAACTATCTTGTTATTTGCACATTTGCTTCCAAAATTAAAGTCTTGTGCGTGCGTACGAGGAAAATGTTGATTTTCTCAAAAGTGGCTCAACGATTTTTATTAAAATATTGTATATTAAAGATATTTATATGACAAAATGTATATCTTGAATTTTCTGGGAAAGCCTCTGAAAACCTCTTTATTTTGGATAAGTGGCTAACTGTAAGACATAGACCAAAAACAACACAAAAAATGTAGATCTCATTAAAACACACAATATACTCATATACATTTTTGTTGAGATACTCCAGATTATTGGTTCAATTTTAGCCATTTAAACTCAAATGGGAAGACATCTTTCTTCAGGTTTCTCATTTGTTTACTCTTGGCAAGCAAAGAGAATGGAATTTCGACTGTTTCACATAGCAGATGGTTTTTAAAGAACTGGACTATCGCATTAGCCTGTTCATGCCTTTATTTCCCTTCTTAAAAGAAAGCTAGTAATGAGTAATTCTGCTTATGTTTGTCTTGATTAGCGAAGGTAGATAAAAGATTAATCATTTGAATAAAGTTGCATTTGCCGAACAGCTAGAGAACATCTTGTGAATGGAACACATCAGATTTTTTCCCTTCTACTTAAGGAACTAAATAATAAAGGATAATTTCTGCTAATGTTTATCTCGTTTATCATGATGTAGACAGAACAATAAGCTTTTTAACAGTAATTTGCTACAGAGATGTAGAGAAAGTCAAGTGAATGGAACACATCAGATTTTTTAAATTAGTTTGCTTCTGCTACAAAGTACTGAAATCCAAGAATGCAGAAGAAGTAGAGTTCTTTGTAAAATGCACTATTAGATGATGTAGGCTGTCCCAGTAAGTGTGTAAGTAGAGCTTATTTCTTAGAAGAAACCCATTGTTTATTCCTAATATGTAGATTACTTCTAAATGTTGTTCAATTTGAGAATTCATCTTATACTCAATTATGTTTACCACAAGTAAGCTTTGCTTGTTAGGGTGAGTTATAAATAAATAAAAAATTGTGGCAGAGGACTATTTTACCATAAGTTAAAGCACTGTCAATAGAAATCCATGGATATAGCTTTGATGACATAGAAGATGCAACCGATACTATGTATATGTAACCCGCATGTGAGATTTGTGGTGGACAAAGTGGCACAGGGACAGGTTTTCTCCAGGTTCTCCGGTTTCCCCTGCCATCACATTCAACTGGTACTCCATCTTCATTCCATGTATTATTTCAGTGTCATCACCTACAGTGCCATAGCAGTAAAAGCAGACATTAAACATTTTAAAAAAAAAGGAATATGTAATTACATAAAATCTGGGCTCTAATGATGATATCTATATATATATATATATAAATATATAAAAGAAAGTTGTGTTAGTTACACTAGAACGGCTGAACCAATTTGGCTGAAAATCGGTGGGGAGATAGCTTAGAACCAGGAGACGGACATAGGGTACTTTTTATCCCATTTCCATGGGACGTGACATAAAACGTGGTATAGCAAAACACAAGAGACAGAAAAATGCATTGTTGTCTATGGTGTTAGTTTCGAGTTTCTATTAGCTTATTGTGCTGATATTATCATTAACAATGCCGCGACCAAGACAATCAAATCTTTCCCGACAAAGCCATAATGCAACTAGGATTCGAAACATTGCGAATGAAATTGCACCTGAAGAGCAACTATCCAATTAAATTTTTAAACTCCTTGGATGTGCCTGGCTTACTACCACACAATTTATAACTAAAGGTTGGCTCTGTAGTAATCATGCTTCGAAACATAAATCAACCAAAACTGTGCAACAGAAGGCATTTGGTGGTAAGTAAATTGATGAACAATGTAATTTACGCATGATATTCAAAGGAAAATTCGAAGGTGAGGAAGTTCTCATTCCGAGGATCCTGATGATCCCAACCGATTTGCCGTTTGAGTTTAAACGACTTCAATTTCCGATCCGTCTTGCATTCGCCATGACCATTAACAAATCACAAGGCCAATGCTTGAAAATTTGTGGTCTGAATCTAGAAAAGCCACGTTTTTCCCATGGTTAATTATATATTTCATGTTCACAGATCGGAAGACCATCTGCGTTATTCGTTCTTGCGCCTGATAATAAAACAAGAAATGTCTATCACAAGGTGCTTCACTGAAGAGTGCAACCCATGCACCAAAATACACGTCCAATAAATAATCATTTAAATACTTGATTTTTTTATTTATATCTATTATCCTAATAAAAAATTGAACTTAATAAAATGCAAAATCTGCTCATTTATTGCTTCTAAGGTGGAAGAAAGTTTGCCGGGTCAGCTAGTTCTACATTTTTTCTTGTTTTAGAATGTGATTCTATCCATTTTGTTCCATAACTATCAAATAAAAACATATAATCATAGTAATAATAATTAGGTTAATAACTGTGATGTGTTGGACTTGTTAACACTACATCACTTAACTGTATTTCTTACTTGAATATGTTTCAGAAATGGTTTGTTTCCATTGTTAGCATTTAACCAACTGGCTTGATCCGTGGTTTGTTGAGATAGGTAGACTGTCTGTGGTGGCATCTTGTGGTCATGAGATTAACTTCCATAGTGAATTTCCTGGCAGTAAATCAAAGTTTAACGTGTGCAATTTGTTTTTTTATGATAAGTATCTTTTCCCATGTGTCAAGTTTGGCTGCATATCTGGTTGGTTTATCAGTTTTATATTTGTTGTGATTTCATGATTGGTAAACCAGAAATGATGGGCTATTGCAGATTTTTACTTTCTCTATATGTACTATGTACATAGTGTATAGAGAAGGTATTGCACTCTACCCAAAAATTTGATACGGACATTTCACCGGAATTATATGTTTTAGGGTCCCCTGTATCCAAAAAAAGCATTTTCACAAAAAGGCTTGTGTGGGTGGGGGTGGGGGTGGGTGTGGGTGTGGGAGAACACGATAGTTCAAAACCAAAAGTCAGTAAAATATCAAAGTTGGTATTGAAGTTTAGTATCTTCCAGGGATGCGACACGAAGATTTTGAGAAAAATCCCCCCACCTCAAACTACCCTTTACATGGAACTTTTTTCGAAAATTTTGATTTTCTCAAAATTGGATGTAAGGATTTTGATGAAAATTTTGTATATTAAAGATGTTTACCTGACAAATAAAATGTATATCTTGAATATTCTGGGAATAGCCTCTGAAGACTACTTTATTATGGATGAATTTTATGGAATATTGCATAACTGCTAAACTGTAAGAGATGGACTAAAACTTACAACACAAAAAATGTAGAGCATGTTAAAACACACAGTTTGTGTTATATACATTTTTTTTTGTGGAGTTGATCATTTTTGAGGTACTCCTTGTTTTTGGTTTCAGCTTTAAAAAAAACCTACTTTTCTCATACAGGAATTCAGCAATTCCTGTCCCTACAAACAAAGGAACTTCCATCACATAGCAACAAGCTTTTGACTACCACTTTAACCTATGGTACTCTCTTATTTCGCTTCTACTTACAAGGAAGCAAATAATAAGACTATTTCTGCTGATTTTTTCTCGATTAGTATGAAGTAAATAGAAGCATAAGCTTTTTAACAATAATTTGTTGCAGAGATATAGCGAAAGTCATGTGAATGGAACACATCTGATTTTTCTGTTTGTTTTTATTTCACACATCTCATTGTTCATGTAGTCTGGCTTGTGAACTACTTTTCGTTTTTCCAATGTAAAACTTATTGCAGTCTGAACAATCAATTCTGTAAACACCTGATTTTATATGCTTTGCAATGGAGTCTTTTAAATTGTTGCACAGTAAGTTTTGGACACTTTGGCAAATTTTTGGTGAGATTTAGGATGATAATCTGAATTTTCTTAACTGTGTTTTATCAGTTTTGTGTTCTCTTTTATGTGTTTTTGTCTTTTGAATTTCCAAATTTTTTTGTCTATAAATTGCTTGTTGAATCCATTATTTGTGTTCATTTTTATTATGAGGTCTTATTCCTTTTTGTACTGTTTTACTCATCGGGATATTAACCACTTTGTGTGATAAGCTGTTCAATAATGCATGTCTGTGAGATGTAAGATTGTAACTAACATTTTTAATTAGTTGTCTGGCTGGGTTGGTTTTCTTTAGATGGCAACTTACATATTTTGTTGATCCCGTATTATTTTTAAGTCCAAAAAAGGTTGGTAACCATCTTTTTCTATTTCCATTGTGAATTTTATAGTTCTATTGAAGATTGGGTAGATTTAATCAGTCTTGTAGCAATTTGTAGGGAACAATGGCAAAAATCTTGTCAACATGCCTATACCAACCAACATTTGAAAAAATGTGTAAGAAGGAAGATGTTATTTGTATTTCAAATTAACTCATGAAGAAATTGGTTAGGAAGGGTGAAAGTGGATTGCCCAGAGTTAGGCCGAAAATGTGTTGGTAACATTTTTCATTGAATGTGAAGAAGTTTTGATTTATGCACAGTTGTGTAAATTTTATAAATTCTTTAGCTTCATCTGTAGGGATGTTGGTATTACCTAGCTATTTCTTAAGAGTGAGAATAACTTCATCTGTTGGAATGCTTGGGAAAAGTGAAGTTACATCAAATGATACTAATTAGTCGTGTGCGTTTACGTGAAAATTGGAGATATTGTTTACTAGTTGTAATGAGTTTTTGATGGCTAAACTGTTGAACTGTGGTAGTGTTGTAAATGTCTGTACTAGATGTTTTGCTAACTTGTGTAATCATTCAAAATCCTTGCTCCTATCCAGTTAACTGGCATTGTTTGGTTTTAACCCATTGCTCAGGAATGTTGGTTTGGAAAATACTAAATTCACTGTTGTTTTACAGAAAAGAATGTATTGTCAGTGGACACAGCATTACTTCTGAAGTGCATGGTGGAGATCATTCAGTTGCTCTGGGAACTCCTACTTCTTTGGGAGAAAAGAGAAGGATCAAGTACTTTGGTATGCATTTTCATAAATATAAAACTCTCAAATAGCACTTAGTTGTTTATGTAACTGTTAAAGAGAGGGATGCCTTACTTAAGAGTGAGATGTTTGTCACCAAGATTGGGATTTTGATACTACTTAAAGCTGCATAATGTTCTTGAATTTTGTGCTCTTTTGCTTCCTGGAAATAATTGGTTTAAAGACTTGTAGAGTTTATGCTAAATAACAATTTTAGTGTAAAGTCCTTTGTAAGTGATTTACTCTAAGATAGCAGCATGTATTATTTTCAGCAGCACAGAGCAATTTTGTTAGTTCTCTTTTTTTATCTTCAACTGTTTTCAAACTGAAATATGAACCATTCAAATATTATTTGCCAACAGTATTATGTTAAAGGTAAATAATGCAATGAAGTGAAAAATGGATATATGGTATACACAGTGTGTAAAAGTTTAACATATATCCTCTATAAAACTATGATTTAATCTGTAATAAAGTAATTAGTTATTTACATAATATGTGCGGCAATATATTAGCTTACATAGTAGGAAGCAATATACACACGGTGGCAAATGCTCATTCAGATTCATAATTTTGTGTATCCCTTTCCCATATGTTACATAGGTTGTGCTTAAGGGGTGTCGAAATGCCCCATCTTGCCAATGTTAAAGTTTGACCCATTATCTCTGCAACTATTTAAAATTAGCTAAATTTTTGAAAATATATTCAGCAATTCCTTTACTGTTGATTAATAAAAAATATAATACTTCTGTTGATTAGAAGGAAAGGTATGATTTTTTTAATAAAGCTACTAAAATTTTGTTGAAAAACGATGATTTTTAAATTTAAAAAAAAATGACTAATTCATATACATAAAAATGTTTTTGTTAAAATAAAGCTTATTTATGTACAAATATGTGGTAAAAGTTTCAGCCCTTAGTGACAATTAGTTTCTGAGATAATGGGGCATTTGTATAGAAAAGTTTACTTCTTCAGAAATTGCTTTCAAACATTACATTAAAAAAAAACAGTGTAACCTAGCTTTCCAAACACAACTTTGCAGTACTTCAAAACTTTCACATGAAGGAAATATGAGCGAGATGCCAAAGCTTCGAATAGCTAAAATAAAACTTTCCGATCAAAATAAAAAAAATTTCTCTTCTCTAACAGTAATATTTACAAAGATATTAATGTTTTACCAAGTGAGTGTACCAGAATGTTCTAAAACGTTACTAACCAGGATTATTTCCAAAACATTTTTAAACTATTTACAATTGGTGTAACTCTATGAAAGTTATACCAAATCGATCGGGAGATTCAAATATTTATATGCAATTAAAACATGAAAATGGAAAAAAATTATGAAAATTACATTTCGGCTCCTCTTAGTGGACTATGCATACAAGAAGGACTGTAGTGTAAACTTGTTCCTCAAAATCCACAAATCATATCATCTTTGTTTGCTGATATTGATGTACTTTGTAGTACATTTTCTTAAAGCTTATTTGTTCAAAGTTGCCTTAAAATCAAGAGATAATGATAAAATAGCTAATCTAGTGACTAGGTGTGACCTCATCATTCCTGGGTTGTCTGCCAGGTTTCTCAAATGTTCCTTCTGAAGGAAGGACATTTTTGGAGCCACATTTTCATTAGTTGTAACACATTTTCTAGGGTTGTAGCAGTTTTGGCAATTTTGTTTAAATAGTTCCTAGCTTTTTGGTCATTATAAAATGTGACCTTAATACTTAATGTCAAATCTCATAGCAGTCAGAGTTTTTAGAAATACAATTGTCATAAACTCTTAGAATTTGTATTCCTGTCCCTTTGAAGTCCATAGTTCTTGTACATTTCTATGATTGAACCTATTAAATGGAGCAAGCTTATTAGACTAGCATTTTTGTCCTTTGTTACTTCTCTGTAATTCCTGTCTCTCAAATATTTGTTGTCAGCGAGTTCTAATGAAAGTGAGAGCTTGTAATTATTTCATCAATAATATTCTCAATCAAGCATTTAAGAGCACCTCTTGACAGGAGAGGCTCTTCTGATATTCTTTTTCTCCATTTTGAAAGCTTTTTGTATGGAGTCTTAGCTGACAAGCCATGTTTGGTATTACCTGCGTTAAAGTTATCATTGTCACTGCACTCCTGCTCACACTAAATTATGAATAGAGTGTCTCTTTCACTATTTGTTTTTATCTGAAGAGAAGTCCAAACTCATATCATCCATCACTTTCATAGTGCAAATTTTACTTTCTCTACCTGTATGTACAATACATTGATAGAGAAGGTATTGTATTCCACCAAAAAAATTGATTCCAAGTTTTCACCAGAAATATTTGCTTTGAGGTCCCCTGATTTTGAAAAAAACATTTTTAGGCAAAGGTCTGTGTGTGTCCCCCAACTACCCTTTACATAAAACATTTTTAAAAAATTTTGACTTTCTCAAAAATGGCTCTAATGATTTTGATTAAAATATCATATATTAAAGATTCACAAATAAAATGTATATTTTTAGTTTTCTGGCAAAGCCTATGAAGAGCTAACTGTTAAACCGTAAGAGATAGAACAAACACTTACTGCATAGAGAATGTAGATTTGTTAAAATAGATAATTTATGTCATATACATTTTTCTTGTTGAGTTGAATATTTTTGGAATATTCATTGTTATTGGTTTCAATTTTAAACTAATTTTTCTCAAACGGGATCATGCAAAGTGAACCAAACCTCAATTGTTTTGTGTAGCGACAGCTTTTAAAAGATTTGACTATTGCTTTAGCCTAAGACAAAATTCTGCTAATGTTTATCTGGATTACCATGACATAGAAAAAAGAATAACCTTTGGTAAGAAAAATGTGTTTATGGAACAGCTAGAGAAAGTTAATGTGATTGGAACACATCAGATTTTTTTATTTCAGGTACTGAAGAATTTAGTTTTAAGAAATAAACAATTTCTGAAGTGGCCTTTGCTAAAGGTAAAATGTAGTTTAATAAAATAATAATTATTTATAGATTTTTCATTTATGTGCTGCCTTTAACTTCTAATATCACATCACAGGCTTTGGTCACAGGTGGTAATGAAGTTTAGTCAATTTACATTTGGTCATTATCATTGGATTTTATTATCTTTGATTTGTAGACATTTAATTCACAACAAAATGGAGGATAGGAATAACCCGAGTTAAAGAAAACTGTTTCCCTTCAAATAGGAATTGAACTTAAGAGACTATGGATTTTTAAGCGTTATGTTTCATAGTGGCTGAAATACTGACCCCTCTTCTTGGGGTTGGTACAAGAAGAAGCTTGAAAATAGCAGAACCATCATCAATCTTACTCTGTAGTACTGAATTGAATTCCCCCAAATGAATAGCCGGATGGATACAAAATAGCACCAAAAAAAAAAAAAAAAAAAAAAAAAAAATACAAACCACCAAGGATAAACAGTTGCATAATATTGGCAATATAATATGACTAATGATTGATGATGTAGTGAACATACTTATGCTAGTTAATGAATTACTTACTGAAGCAACTTGTGTAAATTCAACTCATTTACAATTTATCTATTTATAATATAATTACTTTGAATATTAGTGCCACATAGATATAAAAATTAAAAATTACAGATATAGATATAGCCTTAATTACAGAAACTGAACAATTGAAGAATTGTCAGATTACATATATTCACTGATGTTCCTAAAAAAAAAACATGCATCAGCTGCTGTATCAATTTTTATAAATAAGTGCTGAAAAACAAAATACAGTGTTGTTCAAGAATAAATAAAAGAATGCTTACCCTGAAGTGCAATCATGATAGAGGATATATAACTATAATGGGTGCCTGTATACCCCAAAGAAAAGAAGATACAAGAGAATTCTATGAACACTGCAGAAAACAATCTGTGCTGTGAACCCTAATGACAATTTAATTTTGGCAGGGATTAATGCTAGAGTAGGTGACCAGAGAATCCTAGAAATAGTAGACAATAAAGGTGAACAGATAAATAATAATGGAAACAATTGAGAAACTTCTGTGCATACAGTGCAGTAAAAATAATGAACACATTCTTTGAACTTAAGTAGATTCACAAGATGACATAGAGTAAAAGAAACAGCAAGAATACATAATTGCTAATACAATGTCAGTCCCAGTTATTGAAGACAAAGGTTAATGGAGGCAGATCATTATTTAATGGTTGCAAAGTTAATAATCCCAGTCACTTTTGGGAAAATGAAAACAATAAATAATATAAAGATACAAATGTACAGGAAGCAGCTTCTTAAACAAGACGGAAAAAAATACATTTATCATAATAGATGCCTATTAGTAATTACATTAATTTAGAATTGAAAATAATACTTCAAGCAGTTGATGAAGCCCTGGGGAAGAGAAAAGAGCTTGGGAACATGCAATCCAGAGATAGCAAAAATTATTGAAAGTAAAAAGTAAGCCTATTTAAGATATTTAGAGAATAAGACCATAGAAAACAAAGTTGAATATAAGAAATGGTGTGCAGTTGTAATGAAGATTCATCATGTAAACTTGAAAAATATATAAATTACTTTGAACATGATACGTGGGCTCAAGAATTAGCTTATGAAGTTACAAAATAATCAGTACACGGAAGAAAGATAAATTACAATTAAACCCAATAACAGAGAAGAAATGGCTAGAGTTCTATACAGAATTATGGAAACAAAATGGAGAAGCAGAAGGAAATAACATTATAAAAATAGAAGAAGTTAATATGGATCTCTAGAATCCCCCTAGAAAAAATGTTTGAAGCTCTATAAAGTTTTAAGAATAAGATATTGCCTGAGATAGATAAAGACAAATATTAAACTCCAAAACAATGCAGCACCAGCTATATTGCACAGCCAACTCAATTTAATAAATGTGTGCTGGATTTACTCTCAACACAAATATTGCAATTGGATTTTGCAATACCAATTGTACCAATTTGAGTTAAATTAATCTGATAGTAATATTAAAAAGGACAGACTTCTTGCCAGGAATTACAAATTTCTTGTCCTTTTTTACAAGTCTTAAGTGAAGACTTAAGGGTGAACAAAGCTAAAATGCAATTTAAAAATTTTAAATCCATGTCTACCCTAAATCCATGAAATGTATGCCTACAACAGTAAGCCACAATGCATAAATAGCAGTAAGCTTCAACCTTCCCTCTCAGAGGCTTAATTGCTTTTACTGTCTGAGGAATTCCACATAACTGTTGGCTAATTATCAGCTGCACTGAACTCACACAAAAGTCTGAATGAATCTTATCATCTTAAAGAAGTTGTTTTTGTTCTTTAAATATGTATTTCACCTTTTAGGTTGTTACAGTTTAAATGACCTTATTCATGGAAACTGTATTTCTTCATTGCTTCTATTATGATCTGATTGATTCTCAGGCCAGATTAACATGGATTATTGAGCTTTTAATAAATGGAAATAAAGAGTTAAAGCAGAAATGAAGAATGAAATGGAGAAATGAAAACTAAACTGGGTAGTGATATCGGCATTGTAAAGTTGTAAAATAAACTTGAAAGACTTCTCAAAGACTTGGAGAAAAATATTACTAAGGCTGTAAAAGAAATTATATCCAATATGGAAGGAAAAATTAAGTGGTGAGAGAGCAACTATTTTCTATTCACTCTTAGGTTGATCCATACCAAAACAGATCCTCATTTCCAGTACACTGTGGTACAAAACAGTAGCAATGAATGTAAGAATATAAATCCCATGGTAACTATCTAAATGAATTTATTCTTAAATAGTATAATATTCTATACCAATACCTAAGAGTTAAATTGATGCTGATTTGTACTATTAAACAGAGCTACAAGTCCCAACAGATTATTCGTATAAGCCACCTTATTTCCGCATTGTTGTTTACACAATTTGCTTGTTATTACTGTTTAGAATCATGGAGGATGGTTGCAGTGAACTTCCTCTGCATCTTCATCAAGTTACATAAAGCATAAAGCTGGTAAACATTGATTATTGGTGAAAAAAGCTATAGTGTCGAATGTTTATTGTAAGTTTTGTAAGAAATATTCAATACTCCTCATAAAAAAGTGATGAAATTAACTTCCGACTTCACCAGTGTTTTGGCTACTAGTATAAACAGCGCTAGCAAAGAAAAATCTGAAATGAAAAACGTGATTCGCCAGGGAAAAAAAAGAAAGCTTATGAAATACTCCATGTAAGAGTGTGACAATTTTGTGAAGAATCAATTTTACATAATAGTGCACAATTTCTTTTTTTAAAAATGACCCGTCAACAGTTGATCAAGTGCTACATGTAACAAAAGAAGAAGCGTTGTTTTGGGAGATCGATAGTTGAAATGAGACCGTTGTTAATAACTTGAGTATCAACCTTGAAGTGCAAAGCTCAAACACGTTTCTGATCTGGAGGGAATTGAGAGCAAATAAAAGCAAGTTATTGCATACATGTTTTATATATATATATATATATAAATAAAAAAAATATATATATATACAGGGTGTATATAAATGAATATCGGGGTTTTAACTCTTTATAATATTTATTACATTCAACTTACAGTTATGAATGATATGTCAAATGAAAAAGCAACTCGAATCAGTTTTACCAAGAAGCTTATAAATGTTCAATGTGACTAGCCTTTGTCACACGGCACACATCAAGCCTATAGCCAAGTTCTTCCCAATGGTTGATAAGTGTGTATTCAGTAATTGTAGCAACAGCTGCTTCAATCTGGTTTCTTAATTCAGGAAGGTCAGCTGGTAGCGGAGGCATGTACACACGATCCTTGATGAAGCCCCAAAGGTAAAAATCGCATGGCGTTAGGTCAGGAGAACGTGGAGGCCATGCATAGCAAGCCCTGTCATTGGGGCCCTTGCGGCCTATCCAGCGCTCGGTACAGTGACGTTCAACCAATCACGTACTTTGTTATGCCAGTGAGGTGGCGCACCATCCTGCTGGAAAATGAAGTTCTCTGGCTCATTTTCTTCCAACTGAGGGAAGAGCCATTGCTCTAGTGTATCAAGGTAAGACGTGCCAGTTACAGTAGGTTCACCAAAAACGAAAGGCCCATAAACTTTTCGCCGGGATACGGCACAAAAAGCATTCACTTTAGGGGAATCTCGTTGCATTTGTACCATCTTGTGAGGATTTTCTGAGCCCCAGATGCGCACATGGGTGTTAAACATGTCCACTAAGGTGAAAGGTCGATTCATCACTGAAGACCACACGATCCACAAAATCGTCATGAAACATGTCGTTTGCGAATTTGGCATGTAATCCATGGTCTGTCGGCTTTAGAGCCTGTAATAACTGTAAACGGTAAGGACATAGCTGTAAGCATTTTCTTATAACTGTCCAAACAGTCGACACAGGAACTTGTAATTCACGACTAGCCTTCCAGACTGATTTCTTTGGGCTACGAGTGAACGACTCTCTCACTCGCTCAACAGTCTCTTCACTTACTCCTGGTCGTCCCGTGCTCTTCCCTTTACAAAGGCAGCCGGTATCTTCAAACTGATTATACCATCTACGAATGTTTTTATCACTAGGAGGATCACAACCGAACTTACTATGGAACGCACGTTGCACAGTAACTACAGATTCAGTCTTTGCAAACTGCAAAACACAAAACGCTTTCTGTTTACTAATCGCCATCTTTGCTACTACCGCTGTCTAGTGGATTGCGGCAGAAACATTTCACGCACGTGCGCACTTGTTCCAACAAACAAAACTGTTTGAGTTGCTTTTTCATTTGACATATCATTTATAACTGTAAGTTGAATGTAATAAATATTATAAAGAGTTAAAACCCTGATATTCATTTATGTACACCCTGTATATTGTTGTTGTGTTTTTTAGAGTTAATTAATATGTGTGTACCCATTTATTTTATTATGACTATCAATACTATCAGCATTATACTTAACAGAATATTTTAATTACTGTTCAAGCTATCACAATAATGCCTCTGTTTGTTTTATATTGCGATATGCCATGTTTATGCGCCTGAAAGTATGGCAGTATTTCTGGCGTGAATGGCGGAAGGCTACATTATAACGGTGCACTGGTCACCTGGGTTTTGTTTTGACGAGGATCGACGTAAGACTAAACAGATAAATAGATCACTTATAAAATGATTATACCAGCAGGCAAAGGAAAACAAAAGGTAGATAGATGTGACTGTGGAAGAGATGCATTGCAGCTTAGAAGTCAAGGCCTGAGCTAAACTTATAGAGCTTCTCATGATTATGAAATCAGCTAATGCTAATTGTTGAAGCCTGGAGAGTTTGACAGGAGTTTCTTATGAATGGTATTTTAGGAAAAGTATTAAGAGTGGTAAATAAGCCTTTGACACTTATAATGAATGAATGTTGGCAGATCATGAATGCTTTTGATTGCCCTACAAGAGCAAGTAGCTGAAATTATTCAATTTGCTATGTTAAGATGGTTCAGAAGTACCTACCAGAAAGTGATGTTCAGCCATCAACTGGATTAAAATGTGCTCCTGAGCATTAGAACATGGGTTCACTGGAATGCCACTTAGTATTCAGGTGTCAATTGGCACAAGAGTGGAGAAATCAGAAGTGGTGAGAGTTGTGGGAGGGCAAGGGCTGAAAAGTGGTCAGAACTTGCACTCAAGACACATAAACAATGCATTGTAAACAAAGACTGCAATTTGAGTTGCTCTGGAAGTAGTCATCATCTCACAACAGGTGGAACACTGACCCTTACCTCTTATTATGCAAGTGATCAATGCTGTGCATCTATGCTTCAGGAATGGAGGAATGTCATGACGATCTGGAGGGCTTTCCCATGTAACCTGTTTGGCCTCTTGATGCAGACCATCCAGCAACAAATTATTTATGGTGCTAGCAGATAGGCTGAGGGACGTCACCCATTTCATGACAAAACACTGCTACATTGCATCGTTTCTCGTTCCATAAGGACTGAATGGAAGTTGGCATAGAAGCAGCATTTCTGGGATATTCATATACGATATAACCTGGATCAATGATGTGATACAACGTACTTAGTACAAACCCCAAGGAAAGCTGATAGTTTTAAACTTGATCGATTTTCCTCGTTTTGTGAAGCTGCTTGAGACAATCAGCTCTGAGAAGGGAACTTGAGCCTCTGAATGCTTTACTTTTACTTTGTTTTACTTTTTGACTGTCATTTAATTGGTTGGTGAGAGTGAGGTGTTCTTAGTTTATTGAACTTGCTCAAAAACTTCTATTGGGATGCAGGTAGAAACCTCGAGAATTTTCTCTGCCCTGGCCGGATGAAATCTTCAAAGGAAGGTGGGTTACTTGCCCTGGTTGTTTAGGTTCATTTAAGTTCAACTCTGTAAGTTGTTGTTGCTAGAAGTAGTCGTCAATAATGGGATGAAGAAGAGTAATGAGTTAGACATCAAGCAGCCAGAAGAGAAAAGAGACTGAGCCGCAAACATAATTACTATTTGCAGGAAAATATAGATAGTGGTTAAAGAAAGAACCAGGATAAGGTGACAATTTTCTTGGTAACCAGTAATGAATATGTTTTGCTTCCTGTTTACCCTGAATCCATCCAAATATGTGCCTTTTATTCTTGTTCTGGAAAGACTTTCTAAGAACATAACAGTTTTTAATGTACAGTATATTTATTCATAGTTTCTGTGGGTAGTCCACAGAGTTTGCTTCTGCTTACAGAAAGGATTTTGAGACTCATTTTCTTCGAGGCTTTCCTTATTCAAAAGCAAACACTTTAATGAACGAATGGAGTGATTTGGTAGTAAAAAACAAGCAGCCGCAGAAACAAAAAGCAAACAATCTGAGTGTGCTCTGGAAGGAGAAGACTGTGGATGAAAACTGTTCAGAAATCAACATTGCATTATGTATTTTGTTTTGTTGCTTACATGACACTGAGAATCCTCCTGCAGCTATCTGTAGAAGTGTTGTGGAATACACAGGAAGTAAGTACCAGTGACTATATACTTTATAAAAATTAAAATAGGCTTTTAAAAAGGGAAACTTTACAAAGCATTTAGATTATACAAGTTCAGTGCTTTAGAGATTCACTTATTAGAAACTCTGGTGGTTAGCTTGGCCTTAGCAGAACAATATATTAATGCAGGCTCCACTACTTTGGTCAATATTTAATTTTTACATGACGGCTAAGTTGTGTTCTTTAGAATAAATGAAAGTTTAATGACTACTTTTGCATGTTTGCATTGGGTGTAACTATGTTTGCAATATATGAAGCTCCCTCTCTCTCTCTCTCTCTTGTCGCCCTCCGTGGTGTAATGGTTACCATGCTAACTTCATATACCCAAGGTCGCGGGGTCAAACCCGGTGGAGGATGATGGATTATTTCGGGTGTAAAAATCCTTGGCATGACTTCCTTCGGAAGGGAAGTAAAGCCGTTGGTACTGTGTCGTAGATTTACGGCATGTAAAAGAACCTCAAGCCTGATAGAGAGGCCTCTGAGCAAAATTAAGCGGTCTTTCATGCCCAATTTAGAATGGGACGCTGAGAACCACAGCAGTTAAAGAGCGTCCATAAATAACACGCCTTTCTCTCTCTCTCTCTCTCTCTCTCTCTCTCTCTCTCTCTCTCTCTCTGTCTGTCTGTCTGTCTGTCTGTCCCCTTCCATTAAATGGAGCATGCTGCAAACTTTTACTTGGATTAGGATGAGGAGTTGGTTTCTGCAGACCCATTTTTTAGGTCTGCACAAGACGTCTCAGCAAGAGGTTCATGCTACCTCAGCACAAAGCATCATCAATTTCCTTGCTTGTGAAGGTGTCCACCCTCTTAAAATGAAAGTCAGCCGAACAATTTTATTTGATGTCTTACTTTCTCTATAAGTACAATGTACGAGGGCGATCCAGAAAGAAACTGCTGTTTGTGTTTAGCGCAGGAAGTGGCGGGGGTAGTGCCGTTTTCTGGACATCAGTGTGCACAGTGGTCAGTATGCTTCTAGCTGTCTAAGGAAGAGCATTGTACTGTCATGCGTTTGAGAGATATAACCCCAAAACATGAGTGCCGCAATAGAAAATCCCGCCAAGTGTGAAGTGTGCAGTGTTATAAGATTTCTTTTGGCAAAACATCACTCAGCAGCCGAAATTCATCATGAATTGTGTGCAGTATGTGGTCCTAACATTATGAGTGAAGGTGTTGTCCGTCAATGGGTACGATTTTTTAAAAATGGAAGAACTAACATTCATGAAGAATACAGGAGTGGTAGGCCTACTCTTGTCAATGATGAGCTGGTGGTCAAAGTGGATGGAAAAGTTTGTGAGAACCGTCGGTTCACAATAACGGAACTTTCCGATCATTTTCCCAAAATTTCTCAGAGTCTTTTGCACGAGATAGTGACCAAACACCCAGGCTATTGCAAGTTTTGTGCTCGTTGGGTACCAAAACTGCTGACTGACGACCACAAAACCAAAAGAATGAGTTCTGCCATCGACTTTCTTTCTCAGTATGCCACTGAAGGAGAAGCATTTTTGAACAAAACTGTTACTGGCGATGAAACTTGGGTGGCCTACGTGAATGTTGAGACAAAACGGCAGTCAATGCAATGGGGACATACTGCTTCTCCAAGCAAGCCAAAGAAAGCCCATCAAACTTTGTCTGCGAGAAAAGTCATGGCTATGGTTTTTTGGGATGCTAAGGGCATCTTATTTGTTGAATTTATGGTACATGGCACGACTGTCAATTCTGAAGCCTACTGTGAAATGTTGAAAAGACTATGAAGGGCAATCCAAACCAAACCAAGCGTCGTGGTCTTCTGTCATCTGGTGATGTGTTTCTGCATGACAATGCTCGCCCACACACAGCTCGAAGAACAAATGAGCTTTTAGCCAGTTTCAAATGGGACGTTTTGACCATCCCCCCTACAGCCCGGACTTAGTTTCCAGTGATTTTCATCTGTTCCCATACATGAAACAGTGGCTTGCATCTCAGCGTTTCGGCAATGACGAAGAGCTTCATCACACCGTGACGGGTTGGCTACGTTCACAGGCGGCAGAGTTTTATGCAGAGGGTATTTCAAAGACTGTTAAAGGGCATGACAAGTGCTTGAATTTCTTCGGAGAATATGTAGAAAAATAGAAAAAATGTTGTATTTTTCATATATAATAACAAAATTGTTATATTTCAACTGGTTTAATTTTTATTTCCAAACGGAGGTTACTTTCTGGACCGCCCTCGTACATAGTGTATAGAGAAGGTATTGTAATGCACCCAAAAATTTGATACCAAGATCTTACTGAAAATGCATTTTTAGGTCCCTCTGAATAAAAAAAAAAGCATTTTTAGAGAAAAGTGTGTGTGTGTGTGTATGTGGGGGTGGGGGTGGGTGGGTGGGTGCGCATTGCATTCAGCACTATATACAATTGGTTTAAGGCCAATAAACTCACTTTAACATGAACTAAAGTAACAATTGAAAATTTCAACATACAATTAAAAAAAACTTGCTCTATAGAATAGGCATTAATAAAGTTGAACTTGACCAAACCTTGCATAATAAATTCTTAGGTATCCAGGTTGATTATGTCTAAATTGTAAAGTTCATATAGAGAACATTATATCTAAGCTAAGATCTGCTAGGTTTACACTTAGGTCATTGAATTTATTTTGCCTAATCCATGCATTAAAGCAGGTATACTATGCCTATTTTTGTTCGGTAATAAAATATGGTGTTATACTCTGGGACAATTCAGTTGAAAGTAAACAAGTATTTAGATTACAAAATAAGAGCTATCAAAACCATGTATGGCTTCAACACAGCTCCTTGTAAAGGTCTGTTTCAAAGATTGAACATGTTGACACTTCCTTGTGAATACATTTAACACATCAAAAATCAAGAATACTTTGCAAAAAATTTAAATCTACATAATATGGTTGGTTGGTTAGTATCTAATGTTGAGCAGTTGGCAGTGAAGCCATTTGCTCTCTTGCATTCCAGTATTTTGATGTCATATCATCATGTTGACTAAAGGTTGAGCAGCACAGTAGATGGTTTCCATCCATATCTTCTTTAAGTATACAGAAAGGACACAGAGGAAATCTCACTATACCAATCCTGAATAAATGTTTATTAAGGCAGTCGTGGCCTGTTAGGAGTCTAAAAGTTGCTACAGAGATTTTCTTGATAATGTAGTGATTCTGGTTGTGTTATTATATAAATTTTCCCATGGTTTTCCTTTTGTTTGTAATACTTTATCTTCTTTAATTTTGTTGTATGTTGGTATAATGATTCTTTTGATAGAGTGATAACTTATTGGATTAGATGAATTTGACATAATTTCACTACCTTTCTTGGCTAGAAAGTCAGCTGTTTCATTAGCCTGTATTTCGCAATGTGCTGGTATCCATTGAAGTATTAATCATTTTTTAAAATCCATTAGTTGTTTTATAATTTTGCAGCATTCTGCAATAATTAAGTTATTAGGTGTTACATCAGATGTTATGAATACAATAGCTGCTTTAGAGTCAGATAATAGTACAACTTTTTCAAATTTATTTATATGATATAGTATGTTTTGTAAGCTCTGAAGTATTGCCGAAATTTCTCCATCAAAATTTGTAGTATTTAAACTTAATCTTTTGTAGAAAGAGAAGAGAGGGCATATTGCACCTGGGCCAGTACCACTTTTATTTGGTAAGCTAGAACCATCAGTATAAACATGTAGCCATTCATTGGTACGGTATCTTAAATGTATTATTTCTAGTGTCATTTGTTTCAGAACACACTAAGAGATTTCAGATTTTGTAAATTCTTCAGCTAAGTGTAGATAGTGTTCAATATCAATTAGTTCTAACGAGTTAATATTTGTTTGTATGTTTTCTTTTAAGTAAGAAAGTTTTAATCTATGTTTGACTTCTTTGATTTTATTAATGAAACTTTGTTGAATTTTTAGGTTTACTTGTGGTTTTCTTTTTTCCCAGTCATTAAAAGGTAGTCTGATTAATTTTTCATATTGTAAGATGGCTGCTTGTTCAATGTCAAGTTCCAGTCTTGGATTATTTGTTAAAATTTGTAGAGCAAGTACTGGGGTAGTTTTAACAGCTCCAGTTACTAGGCGAAGAATTTGATTTGTAGAATATTAAGTTTTTCTATATTTGCAGTTATTAGTATCTCTTCACAATATTTAAATGTTGGTTTAATATACATCTTGTAAAAAGTGTTTAAAGTTTGTGTAGTGCTTCCCCATTTCTTGCCCGTCAGTCTTTTTAATAGTGGTAATTTTTTCCTTGTTTTTTTTTTTTATTTTTTATTTTTTTTATTTTTTTTTATTATTATATTATCAATGTGTTTTTTCCCTGTTAATTTTGTATAAAAAATAATACCTAAATATTTGGCTTCATGTGTTTCTGTGAGAGTTTCTCCATTTTGTTGAAGGGAAATATTTATTGGTAGTGTAAATAGTTGATAATTTGTTTTCTGTGTATTAATTTTCATTAAATTATTAGATGTCCAATTCTGTAATGTCGTCAAGGACTGTTGTGCTATATTGTTGATTTAATTTTTTGGTTTAGAATTCCATATGACTACATCATCTGCAAACATTAAGACTTTTGATTCTCTTGATTGATGTGGAAGACCATTGATATAAATATTAAAGAGTGTTGTACTAAGGATACTGCCTTGAGGTACGCCACGGTGTGTCTGTTGATATTTTGATAATTTGTCATTATATTTGGTGGCAATAAAGCGTTGAATAATGAATTCACTGATCCAATATAACATTTTGCCTTGGATTCCTAGAATTTTAAGTTTATCAGATAGTTTGTATCTCCAAATACAATCATATGCTCCTTGAAAGTCAATACATATTGCTAGAGTGTCTTCTTTTTTATTTTATGCATTTTTAATGTCTTGACTAAGATTTAAAATCTGTTCATTTGTTGAATGGTGTTTTCTAAATCCTGCTTGTTTAGTTGAAATTAAGTTATTTTTTTCTAGAAACCAATTTAAACAATTGGAAATCATTTTTTCCATGATTTTTGCTAATATGCTGGTAAGTGCTATTGGACGATAACTTGAAAAATTTTCTGCTGGTTTGTTTGATTTCAAAATAGGTATTATTATAGATTTCTTCCATTCATCTGGTACTTTTCCATGACAAATTATAGAGATTTAGGAGTCTTAATTTTGCTTTTTTTCCCAGATGTTTGATGAATTCTGTATGTATATTATCAGGCCCTGGAGATTTTTCAATTTTAAGTTATTCAATTACAATGTTCAATTCTTTAATATTGAATTTCTGATTAAATATATTATCTTTAAGTTAAGTTGTTTATTTTATGTATTCTTTAATGTTTTTCTTTATAATTTTTTGTTCTTTTTTGGTCTTTGCAGATAATTTATAGGTATTAACGTAGTATTAAATTTATTAGCTATTTCATTGTCATCTGTAATTATTTTATTATTATAAATTAAAGGTATTTTTTTATTGTCTTTCTTGTTTTGAATGTTATGTATGAATCTGTATGCTTTTTGTGCATCTTTTCTATAGTCTTTGTTCTATAGAAAATTATTAAAATGTTCTCTTTTGGTGTTGATAATTTTTTTTTTGAATTGAGCACTTAATTTTCTCCAATTTTGTACTTCTTTCGGATCTTTAGATTTTTCTGCTGTGATTCTAGCCTGGTCTCTTTCTTTTTTCATTTTTTCTAGTTGTGAGTTCCAAAAAGGTTTGTAGTTTTTAGTAAATCCTCATGGTATGTATTTTTTTGCAGTTTTCAAAATTTTATCACATACATCTTTGTTCAGTTTATATGATTTTGTTGATTCGTTTACTGGTTTTTCAAATTTGGTTTCTAATTCATTTGTAAAATCTTTCCAGTTTGCTTTTTTAAAGTTCTATCTAGGTTTATGGTTTATAGGAGTTTAATTTTTCTTTTTAAGTTGACTAGTGGCAATTATAATTGTGTGTCCTGAGCCTGGATCTCCTAAGATTTGTTTGGAAGTCGACGAGTATAAATCTGAGGATACTAAAATTAAGTCAGGGTTGGTGCCAGCACCAGAATAGTGGATAAAGGTTGGTGGATCTTTTTTTAGTAAACAACTTCTGTTGTTGTTGAATTAGTTGTTGAATTTAGTAGGTCTTCTATGATCTTTCCAGAATTGTTTGGTTTGTCATATCCCCATAGTCTTGAATGGGCATTGAAATCTCCAATTATAATTCTATTTGAATTTACTGTGATATTTTCAAGATTTGGGGTGTTGTTTGGGGGATTATAAACACACTAAATGTTGAAGTGAGATTTATTTTTCCATATGTCTAGTTTAATTATGTCTACTTTATCTGTATTGTTCATCTCTTTAATAATTTTAAAGGATGAAGTAAGATTTTTTTGAACTGCAACTAGAATGCCACTGCTTATTTGTTGTCCCTAGGAAGTAGGTACATACTAAAATTATGAAATTGATAATATTTTAGTTGTCCTAATGTTAAATTTGCTTCTGGAATTGTAAATGTATCAATATTGTAATTATATATAATTTTACTTAGTTCATGTTTCTTTACTTGTGATAGACCTCCTGTATTCCGTTGTAAAATTTTTAATTTTTCATTCATATTTTGTTTAAATATAATTGACACTGGAAGCACATGGCTTCTGAAACATGTTTTCCGAAATAAAAAAGTGAGTGATGTAGTGTTACAAAATTGACTCAACTAAATTTTAATTGTTAAAACACATCACTGTATCAAAGTCTACCATATATCAGGATAATATATATTATTTACTCCCTCTACCTGTGAGCAGTGAAGGAGCATCCCATACACTGGGTAACCTCTTCGCGATTATCTTGGCGGGAAGAGGTCATATTGGCACCCTACAGATTGGCCATGGTGTCGCTACACACAGTTACCTACTTAGGAAGGAACCTGCTCCCATCTGTCCTCTATGTACAGAGGCGTTGTCGGTCTGACATGTGTTGCAAGAGTGTGCTCGTCTAGAACCACTACGAGCCACTCTGCGACTGCCGGCCAGTCTTGCAGCAGTCTTGGCTGATGATACCAGAGAGATTGATAAGATTTTTAACTTCTTATCACAAATGCCTTTTACCTTCTGGTTTTAGTTTATTTTTATCTTGCCAGATGACAATGGGGTGAGAACCAGGGCTTTTTAACTTCCAATTTTATCCTTCTGTGACTTGTTCAGGGAGGCATTTTCTATTAACTTTCCCTTTTTTCGCTCCATTGTGGTACTGGTTTTTAGATACATCCCGCTCCGGTTTGTATACGTAAAGAGGTGTTACTCTGTTTTACCTTTGAATTTAACTGTTTTACTCCCTTTTATTATTGATTTTATCATTTTACTTCTGCCACATTTTGTTTTACCCATGCACTTGAGCGCCCTGAAACATTAAGCATCTACAGCTGTTGTATGTTTTATGGTGTCTGCACTGTTTTAGCTTACTATGGTTTTATCGTTTTAACTGTGATTGTAGCACAGGATGGTTTTTAATAGGTATTTTATTCCTTTTTTAGCAGTTATTTTATCTCTCATGACCTCTATCATGTTTTAACACTGAACTCTTGCTGCTTTTAGATCTTTTAAGGGCGCTGATAACCAAGGAGTTGAGCACCCTAAAATTCTAATCCTAATCATTTAGTATTGAATTGGGAGGAAGTGGGTCCCAACCATGGTTTGTCATTGGGCCCAGAATTTTATGTAGCCACACTGGATATAATAATAATATTTATGCTGGCTCCTATCTAATGGATTGATATGTGGCAATTTTATCCTCAGCATTCAGGTCTCATGAGCAGTGATTCTATGTAATCAATTGCAGCAATAGAGGCAGATGCTTTTACTTTCTCTACACGTACATGTACATAGTGTGTAGAGAAGGTATTGCACTCCACCAAAAATTAGATAACGAGATTTCATTGGAAATATATGTTTTAGGGTGCCCTGTAGCCAAAAAATGTATTTTCAGAAAAAGGTCCATGTGTCTGTGAACATGATAACTCAAAAACGAAAGGTCTGTAAAATACCAAACTTGGTATTTAAGTTTAGTATCTTCCAGGTATGCGACACATAGATTTTGAGAAAAATCCCCCCACCCCAAGCTACCCTTTACATGCAACTTTTTTCGAAATGTTTGATTTTCTAAAAAATGGCTCTAACTATTTTGATTAAAATATTGTATATTAAAGATATTTACCTGATAAACAAAGTGTATATTTTGAATTTTCTGGGAATAGACCCTGAAGACTACTTTATTCTGAGTGAATTTTATGGAATTTTACATAACTGCTAAACTGTAAGAGATAGACAAAAACTTACCACACAAAAAATGTGGAGCACCTGAAAACACACAATTTATGTTGTATAGACTTTTTTCGTGGAGTTGATCGTTTTTTAGATATTCTTTTTTTTTGTTGTCAGGTTTGAAAAACTTATCTTTTCTCATACAGGAATTTATCAACTCCTGTCCATACAAACAAGGGAACTTCAGTCACATAGCAACCAGCTTTTGACTTATCACTTTAATCTATGGTACTCCCTTATTTCCCTTCTACTTACAAGGAAGCAAGTGATAAGACTATTTCTGCTAATTTTTTGTCGATTAGCATGAAGTAAATAGAAGTATGAGCTTTTTAAAACTAATTTGTTACAGAGATGTAGAGAAAAGCATGTGAATGGAACACATCACATTTTTCTGATTAGCATGAAGTAAATAGAAGTATAAGATTTTAACAATAATTTGCTGCAGAGATGTAGAGATGGTACACATCAGATTTTTGAATTTAGGATTAATATTTAAAGATGCAAGAAAATGACTAAATTATATCTGTTTGCTTTTAGGATACATGAACACACTGGGAGGAAATCCAGGTGTGACCACTGGAATAATGCCTTTGCTACGAATGCTTTTGAAGGAACATAGCAAAACCTGGAAATGGCTTGAAATCGATTTTGCATATCTAATGGATGTTGTGCTGTTGTGTTCTCCACATGTAAGACCTCCATTTGCAGAGGAATTGATTCTAATGCTGTGTGAAATTGCTGTTTCCAAAAATTTGTATCACCTTCACAAGTAAGTTAAGTTTGAGTTGACTGTTAATGTGAACTCAAAAGTGCCAACAGTTTAATAGATATTTTTACTTTCTCTATACGTACTATGCATATAGTGTACAGAGAAGGTATTGCACTCCACCAAAAAATTTGATACCGAGATTTCACCGGAAATATATGTTTTTGGAAAAAGGTGTGTGTGTGTGTGTGTGTCTGTGAACACGATAACTCAAAAACGAAAAGTCGGTAAAATACCAAACTTGGTATTTAAGTTTAGAATCTTCCACGGATGCAACACGAAGAATTTGAGAAAAATCCCCCCCCCTCCAAACTACCTTTTACATGGAAAAAATTTCGAAAATTTTGATTTTCTGAAAAATGACTGTAACGATTTTGATTAAAATATTGTATATTAAAGATATTTACCTCACAAATAAAATGTATATTTTGAATTTTCTGGGAATAGCCTCTGAAGACTACTTTATTTTGGGTCAATTTTACGGAATTTAGCATAACTGCTAAACCGTTAAAAGATGGACAAAAGCTTACCACACAAGAAATGTAGAGCACTTTAAAACACACAATTTGTTATATACATTTTTTTCATGGAGTTTATTGTTTTTGAGATGTTCATTGTTTTTGGATTCAGCTATGAAAAACATACTTTTGTCATACAGGACTTTGTGAACTCGTGTCCATATAAACAAAGGAACTCCAGTCACATAGTAACCAGCTTTTGACTAACACTTTAATCTATGGTACCCCCTTATTTCGCTTCTACTAACAAGGAAGCAAGTAATAAGACTATTTCTGCTAATTTTTTCTCGATTATATGAAGTAAATAGAATAATTTGTTGCAGAGATGTAGAGAAAGTCATGTGAATGGAACACATCAGATTTTTAAATTCCCAACTTTGCAGAATAACAATTCTCCTTTAATGAATCAATGAATATGACATTGCTAATTTAATATATTTTGATTTAATTGCAGCAGTTCCATGTTTTTAACTTGGTTGTATACTCTACCAGAAATTCTTCTGCGGCCAACTGTTCACGTTACAATGCTTAAGGCAGTTCTTGAACTTGCTTATGAGAGTGAGCAGTTTACCATAGCATTACATAAAACTTTGAGTCACACATCAGGTGAGAAATGTTTGCATATATTTTTGAGTAAGAAATAAAAATCAAATCACTTACATAATAATCACAAAATATACTTATACTAGTTACTACTTACAGATATTTACAATATTATAATTCTAGTACAAACTTGAAATAAAACTAGTAAACTAAGCCATTTCCAGATATTCGTTCTCTGAATAAAAGCATGTTAGAATTAAGAACCTCTTTAATTTCCTTTTGAATATTGCCATAGAGGATAACTGCTTAAAGGTGATAGGGAGTTTATTATACAATTGAATACCACTATGATAAAAACTTTTCTCATCTAGGGATCTCTTGTGCCCTATTTTATGAAGGTTTAATTTACTTCTTGTATTATGGTCATGGATGTCCGCATTAGTAATAAAACTGTTTACCTGCCTGTGGGTTTAATACAAGCATTTCATAAAGATAAATTGATGGAACTGCTAAGATATTTAGTGATTTAAAATAAGGTTTACAGCTAGTAGGTTATGCATTAGCCTAATTGCCTTTTTTTTTTGGATTAGAAAGACTGTGTTACAATGGCTTGATTTTCCCCAAAAAATTATACCATAGGTTAAGTGAGAATGAAAATAAGCAAAATAGGCTATTTTAAGTACATCAAGATTCACCGACGATCTTAGAGTGTATAAAGCAAAACAAATTTGGCTTAGTTTTTTTGATAACGATTCAACATGAATTCCCCAATTGAGGTTACTATCAACCCACACCCCAAGAAATTTAATTTTTTCTCTGATAGTTACTGATTCATTATCTAAGTAAACTTCAGGAAAATTTACATTTTTATTCACTTTATGATGGAATCCTACTACTAAACTTTTATTTGTATTAATAACAAGCCTATTGTCTTTAAACCAATTAACAACACACTCAGTTGCTGAATCAGAGTTTGATTTAAGATTGAATTCATTTTCCCCAGAAATTAGCAGGCTAGTATCATCTGCAAAGAGCGTAAATTTAGTATTACTAGGGTGACTATTTTCGGCTAAGTTGTTAATGTATAGTAAAAATAATAGGGGACCCAAAATCGAACCCTGGGGCACCCCAAACTTTGTGTCAACTATGTTAGAGCTGACCACTTTAATTTCATTTGAACTATTTTCGACATATTCGACCTCAGTTAAGTCCTTTCTGTTATTTAAATATGATTCTAACCAGTTGAAAGGAATTCCTCTTATGTCATAATTATATAATTTATGTAAAAGTATATCATGATCAACAAAGTCAAAAGCTTTAGATTGATCTAGAAATAATCCCAAACATTGAATTCCGCGATCTAGATTTTTATGCACTTCTTCAATTAAGTTCTGCAAATTTGTTGATTTCTTTTGTTGAAACCCATACTGATCTTTAAATATAATATTATGTTTATTAAGAAACGATAATACCCTGTTATACACCACCTTTTCAACTGTCTTAGAAAATACAGTTAGGATAGGTATAGGCCGGTAGTTTTCCAGCTCCACTTTAGAACTCTTTTCGAACAGAGGCTTAATTTTAGAAGTCTTTAAACTCTGAGGGAAATAACCTTCATTAAGAGACACATTTATTAAATAAGTTATGTATGCATAAGTTGCATTTTCACTGCTTTGTCTGCATGGTCCTGATGTTTCATGAAGAGAATGGGAGAGGGTAGGTAGAAATCATAATTGCTAATCTATTATTTGATTACCATTTTTACTTTCTCTACACGTACTATGTACATAGTGTATAGAGAAGGTATTGCACTCCACCCAAAAATTTGATACTGAGATTTCACCAGAAATATATGTTTTAGGGTCTCCTGTATCCAAAAAAAGCATTTTCAGAAAAAGCTCCATGTGTCCGTGAACACGATAACTCAAAAACGAAAAGGCGGTAAAATACCAAACTTGGTATTAAAATTTAGTATCTTCCAGGGATGTGACACGAAGATTTTGAGAAAAATCCCCCCACCCCAAACTACCCTTTACATGCAACTTTTTTCGAAAATTTTGATTTTCTAAAAAATGGCTAACGATTTTGATTAAAATATTGTATATTAAAGATACCTGACAAATAAGATGTATATTTTGATTTTTCTGGGAATAGTTTCTGAAGACTACTTTATTCTGGATGAATTTTACAGAATTTTGCATAAATGCTAAACGGTAAAAGATGGACAAAAACTTACCACACAACAAATGTAGAGCACTTTAAAACACACCATTTATGTTGTAAACATTTTTTTCGTGGAGTTGATCATTTTTGAGATATTCCATGTTTTTGGTTTCAGCTTTGAAAAACTTAACTTTTCCCACACAGGAAAACTCCTGTCCATACAAATAAAGGAACTTCAGTCACATAGCAACCAGCTTTTGACTATCACTTTAACCTATGGTACTCTCTTATTTCACTTCTACTTACAAGGAAGCAAGTAATAAGACTATTTCTGCTAATAAATAGAAAATAATAAGATTATTTCTGCATAAAATAAATAGAAGCATAAGCTTTTTAACAATAATTTGTTGCAGAGATATAGAGAATGTCATGTGAATGGAAGACATCAGATTTTTAAATTTTGCAGTTAACGAAAATAGCCTATATTTTTTTTTATGTAATCAATAAATAATATTCACAGCCGTTTTAAAATTCTTTACACGATATGTCACCATTTTCACCTTTTATTGTTGATGTTTTCATGAAAAACATTTTGAAACACATGCCCCTAAAGCAGTTCCTCAAAATTTTAAAATATGCATATTTGTGACAGCATTGCCTCATATTGAAACAACTGTGCATTTTAAGCCCAGATTCCACATAGGAGCAGTAGCTTAGGATAGAGGCTACTCACTGAAGGGAGAGGAGATAGCTAATTCTGAATCCCTTTAACATTATGCTGAAGAGATTTATTCTGTCTGCTGTCACTCCTGGGCCTAGTCTCTGCAAGTTCTGACAAGTGTGGCCATGAAATATTTATATATATGGCTATATTTTTATACTCATAGATTCCATTTTTATGAAGAAGAAGAAGAAGAAGAAGAAGAAGAAGAAAAAAAATGGAATCTATGAGTATAAAAATAAACTAAAAGTGTTGTTAATGAAGCCAATGTTTTTATTTGTTTTTAAAAGTTTGGGCAAAAATTCCTTTGTTTTTGTTTTTTTTTTGGGATAACTCCGGTGATGGCACTAAACAGACTGAGACAGCCATCTATATTGGGAGTGAAAGACCACTTAATTTTGCTCAGAGGCCTCTCTATCAGGCTTGAGGTTCTTTTATGTGCCATAAATCTATGACAACGGCTTTATTTCCATGCCGAAGGAACCCATGCTAAGGATTTTTACACCCGAAAAAATCAATTTTCTTCTGCTGGGTTTGAACCCTCGACCTTGGGTATATGAAGTTAGCATGGTAACCATTATACCACGGAGGGTGACAACACTGAGAGAGACTTAGTATGCATGCCCTATCTTGGGGTAGCTTATATTGCTTTTTATTTAATTATTTTTTGTATACTTTTGTTGACATTTATTAGGTAACTTAATTGCAACAAAGTGCATTACAGTTGTGATACTAGTATATGAGGTGGCAGCTACTCTGGAATTTCATTGAGTAGTAAGTTAGGATGGTCCAATGAATATCTGATGAAGTTTAGTGTAGTGTTTCTTAAGAATGTTCAGGAACAGGAAGATCTCTATGAAGAGTAGTACTGCTAATGAACCAAGGTGCATCGGCAATTAATTGGAGATGATAAAATCTGTAATCTGCTCATGCTTTCATTATAATTTTCTTCTTAGTTACACCCATTATAATTGAATGTTTTGGTAATTGATTACACTTTAATATTAGGAGCACCTGATATACCATTTCCCCAAACAAATAATATAGGTTTTTGTCTTCTACCCCCTTCAGAATCCCATGTGTTGCAGGAGTAGGTCCAAATTGGACAAATTAAAGAATAGTAAATCAACTTCTTAAGGTCCAGAGGTCTGAGATTTTTCTTATATTGGAATTTTACGTGATGCATTCTTCTTCTGAGTTTCTGGACTAAATTCACATACTTAAGAAGTTTAAGATGATGAAAACCTGAGCTTTGTGGGTTACAAAAATCTTACAGGAAAATATGTGGCAGAGAATGTGAACAGTGAGATTGCAATAAAATGCAATGAACATAAGCATTTCCTTCGATGTATCATAATTTATATGAAAACTAGTTTTGATGCTGTCAACCAAAGTTAAAGAAACGATCAGATATGTGATGGTACAACTGCTACTCACATAAGTATTGGTATAAACAAGATCCACTTAGTCAAGTGGCATATGATTTTGATGGATCCTTGTCACCCATCATATCATTTTAATGGTGCACATTACGGTTGTTTTCTGGAAACCATTTACAACCAGCTGTACATTGTAAACATCCAACTTGGACAAATTCATATGGGCTACATTTTAGGGGAATGGAGGATGTTCCAGAATTTCCCAGTTACATCTGTAAAGTAAATTAAGCACATGGGCAGCTATAGGCACTGTGCACAGATCAGAAAATCGTACTGGTGGCGCAGCTCCGTGTCATGCTTTGTACTTATTAGGAGGATAGTTAGAAGTGGAAGCCATGTGTGATGTAGGTATTATTTGTGGTTTTCTGCCTATAAAGTACATACAATTGACTGAAAATGTTGTTTTAAAAGATCAAAATCTTTTTGTTCACATATACTGGGAACGTATGCTGAACCGTGGGGATGTCCTGACCTTTTATTTCCGACGAAGTGAATGCTGCAAGTTTTTGTTATGGGCTTTGGTTCTCAGATGATCCCTCATGACTGAAAATAAAATATAAAGTATGAATAGTAATACACACACAACAATACGTACATAAATAATAATAGGAATAAAAGTAATAATAATAATAATTGACAGACTATTTCCATAATGTGTCGTTTAATCTAATACAGTACTTAGAGTTTCTATTTATCTTAAAAAACATTAATTTCTAAACAACATTATTCATGCTGCAGTTAATTTTTAAGTATATGTTACTGCTTTGAGGTACAATATAAAATAAGTGTACTTACTTCTTTAGATGCACAGCTGGAATCCATAGATTTCTTCCTTGCACTTCAGTTTTCCACGTGGGAAAAGAATAAAAGGCAATAGCTGGCAAAGTATTCTTGTAGGTATTATTGCATCCTACAACACAGCAGTTATTGTTCCCTTTCCGCCTTCTTGTAGTAGTTACATTTTCAGGAGGTTCGATACTTGACATGTTAGCACATGCTAATATTCTTACTCCACTGTCTCTGTTATCCTCTTGTTAGTAACCAAACTTGCCGCCAGAGTAGCGTGCATGGACGTATAGGAGGGTAAGGACCATCATGTAGTACTATAGGATAAGACTCAGAGTCAGCAGTAATCATTATTTTTTTAAAGAAATAAATGGCCAGTCTACAGTTTTTTCAGTTCAAACTTACAGCTATTCAACCAGAACTTTGTGCTAAATGTATATTTTCCCCCATTTTCTTTGCCTATTAAAATTATTATACAAAACTAATTTGTGGTTAATACCTAAAGTTATTCTTTCATTTTCTAATGTATATTTTTTGTAAAAAAATATTTTCTTTTTTATGGATTTTGTATTCAGTCAAAATTCTCTTTATTTCTGTCTGCAATTGTATAATAGCTAGATAAAACTGATGGGGGATTCACCATGGCGTGGCCTTAATGTATGATATAACATGACATTTTAAATTGAAGTGACCATTAGCAGATCAGAATTATATGACCATGGAACTGTTATAAAATCCTATGTGATAAAATTAAAATTGAATTGAATTTTTCCTCTTGGCATTGTGACAAATTTAAAATCAGGCTGTTTCTTTAGAGCATAAACTTTTGTGGCCACATTGCTCATCATGTATGTAAGTATACAAGATTTAAGCTGCATAAATAAACATACAAAGAGTGTATTATTGGGTAGGAGGTATGATTGCAAACTATGCCATTTCAAATTAATTGAAAGGAATCAACACAATGAAGCATTTGAATACATTTATAGAATGTGTGAGTCACACTTTTACACCCACTATCCACATCATTTACCACCATTGAGAACATCTTTCAAAGACCATTGCCCCCATCAATTGTATACCAACTGTAGACTTTGCTTGGGTTTGGGCAAAGTTTTTATTTAGGGCTTTTTGCCCCTTGGAGGGAGGTTTTGTATGAACTTAATGCAATGGCATTATTTGGAATGTCAAAATTCATGTTTGTTTTATAAAGTAAATCTTTTCCTAAACACCCAATTTTTACTTTCTCTACACATATACATAGTGTATAGAGAAGGTATTGCACTCCACCCAAAAATTCAATACCGAGATTTCACTGGAAATATATGTTTTAGGGTCCCTTGTGTCCAAAAAAAGAATTTTCAGAAAAAAGCGTGCGAGTGTGTGTGTGGGAGTGCGCGTGATGCGTGTGTGCCCACTATAACTCAAAAACGAAAAGTCGGTAAAATACCAAACTTGGTATTTCAGTTTAGTATCTTCCAGGAATGCGACACAAAGATTTTGAGAAAAATTCCCCCACCCTCAACTGCCCTTAACATGGAACTTTTTTCGAAAATTATGATTTTCTCCAAAATGACTCTAATGATTTTGATTAAAATATCATATATTAAAGATATTTACCTGACAAATAAAATGTATATCTTGAATTTTTTGGGAATAGCCTCTGAAGACTACTTTATTCTGGATGAATTTTACAGAATTTTGCATAACTGCTAAACCGTAAGAGATGAAGAAAAACTTACCACACAAACAATGTAGAGTACATTAAAACACACAATTTATATTATATACATTTTTTTCATGGAGTTGATCGTTTTTGAGATATTCCTTGTTCTTGGTTTCAGATTTGAAAAACGTATACTTTTCTCATACAGGAATTTGTCAACTGCTTTCCATATAAACAAAGGAACTTCAGTCACATAGCAACCATCTTTTGACCGTCAGTTTAACCTATGGTACTCCCTTATTTTCACTTCTACTTACAAGGAAGCAATTAATAAGACTATTTCTGGTAATTTTTTCTCGATTAGCTTGAGGTAAATAGAAGCACAAGCTTTTTAACAATAATTTGCTGCAGAGTAGTAGAGAAACTCATGTGAATGGAACACATAAGATGTTTAATAAATACTTAAATGTAAATTTGTTTTATCAAAGAGTGTTTAAAATAAAATATTAGTTTTGGGAATTAATGATAAGAATTTCTTGCACTTTCAACACCAAATTGCAGGAGCATTGGAGGAACTTCAATTATAAACAAGTAGATAAGTCCACGTTAGCAAGCCACTTCTGGAACCAAGACCATGAAATTGAAGAAAGTTTTTTTATTTCCTGAAAGCATATCTAGCAGTTTTAAAATTATCATTTGCAGTGTTAATTTTACTATATTCATGCACAACCATTGCCCTGAAAAATTATATAAGTTATTGCATCACTCACTACCAAGTGTGAGTAATGCAATAATAGTGCAGGATTGTGAACACATGATCCTTTTGCATGCTGTGCTGTGGCTTCATATCTCATTGTTGTAAATGAAAATGAAAATAAGAGAGTATGCCAGCATATGCTACCAAGCCAATTACTGTTTATGCAAAACTCAGATCTATATTTTATATAGATTTACCTATTTGTGTCTGCAAAATGTAAGAGTAATTAAGGATAATTCATAACAAATATTCACTTTCTGTTGCAGCAATGGTAAACTTGAATAAAATAAATGTAACTGGTGTGCAAACACACTATGAAGGAAAAGTACTTCTGAACAGTATACTTTACAGTTTAAAAAAACAGGAACAGTATCAGAGGGGATATTGGAGTGATGAAGCAGCAATTTCACTTGCCGAGATGTTACTTCCACAGGAGAGAGCTATGTAATATACAAGGTCAAATTGCATTTTTGTGTATTTTTGTGTTCTCTGCATTTTTATAATTAATTAAATCTATGATGACTCAGTGCTATAAACTCTTATTGAATTTGTGAAGAAAATTGTGATATTTATGAATAAAAACTAGTTTTTCAGATTAGTACTAAGGTTTACTCATAATGAAAATAAATACATTACAATTTATTGCTTTTAGGAATCTTTAGTTATTAAGATAACCCCCTTTATTTAGAGCTTAATTTAGGAATTAGCATATCAATTATAGAAAAAGAAGAAAAGATAACTTAATTTTTAAACACACATTTTTACTTTCTCTATACGTACTATGTACATAGTGTATAGAGAAGGTATTGTATTGCACCCAAACATTTGATACCGAGATTTCACCAGATATATATGTTTTGACACCCCCTGAATCCAGAAAAATGTGTGTGGGTGAAGAAAATCCCCCCCACCCCCAACTACCCTTCACATGGAAAAAATTTAGATCATTTTCATTTTTAAAAATGGCTCTAACAATTTTGATTATTTAAGATATTTACTTGCCAAATAAAATGTAGATCTTGAATTTTCTGGGAATAGCCTCTGAAGACTACTTTATTCTGGATGAATTTTACTCAATTTTGCATAACTGCTAAACTGTAAGAGATGGACGAAAACTTAAAACACAAAACATGTTGAGCATGTTAAAATGCACAATTTGTTATATATATTTTTTTCTTGGAGTTGATCGTTTTTGAGATGTTCCTTGTTTTTGGATTCAGCTTTGAAAAGCATACTTTTCTCATACTGGAATTTGTTAACTCCTGTCCATACAAACAAAAGAACTTCAGTCACATAGCATCTAGATTTTGATTAACACTTTAACTTGTGGAACTCTCTTATTTCACTTCTACTTACAAGGAAGCAAGTAATAAGACTAGTTCTACTAATTTGGTCACACATCATGCAAGAAATCAGAATGACTCCTGCTACTAAGCTTAAAGGAATGAGCAAAGATATTGTGCTGCCTGTAGGTGAGCAGAAGGTCAACATTTCTGTATTTATCTAAAGATGAGTATTTTAGTGTATCTTGGCCAGTACCACTTTCCCGGCAACACTCCGGATCTCTCGCACAGTGGAAAGACAGGGGTTACATTATAATATGACCCTATATTTTGAATCAAACAAAATAAAACTGTGTTTCTTTATTCGTGACGGTATTTCCTGCCAATTCTTTAATAAATAGTATAAACCCATTTTTGATGTCTAACTTACAAGTTGCTTATCCTGATATATGGTGGACTTTGAGACAGTGATGTGTTTTAACAATTAAAATTTAGTTGAGTCGATTTTGTAACACTACATCACTTACTTTTTTATTTCGGAAAACATGTTTCAGAAGCCATGTGCTTCCATTGTCAATTCCTTTGGTCGACCAAAGGAATTGACAATAGAAGCACATGGCTTCTGAAACATGTTTTCCGAAATAAAAAAGTAAGTGATGTAGTGTTACAAAATCGACTCAACTAAATTTTAATTGTTACAAGTTGCTGCCCAAAGTGGGTGCAGCCAAATTAAAACTCAGTCCAGACTGGTGGTTTTTAAGGGTACTTAAAAGCAACAGTGCCATATTAGTAAATTAATGCATGTAAAAGAACCACTTCAGGATGAAGTTGACACACAGGTGGTACAGACAATTGATAGCATCGTTAACGAAACACAAACTTTTTAAAAGCATTTAGATTAAATGACAGGAAACAGTATGTATGTATCTATGTATCTATATCATCAGCATTTCAAATAGAGTTTAGATACGTAATGCAAGGAAACTATTGTAAATGTAATCAATAATAATTGTCGATTGAATGTAATTTTATATAAGCTTTTAATGAAATGCCAACACACATTTAATTACAAGGAGGCTGAGGTAAATAAGTCAACAAAAATTTACTGATAAGACTCTGCAGTGCAGTATTTAGCGGAAGTTATGCAGTGAATGTCAGATAACACTTCAGCAAGAAGGGGGAAAATTACAAAAACATTAGCTACTATCTTCAAAAACACTTAATAAATACAGCATTATAATACAATTCTTTCAATTCTTTATAGCAAAGAAAGTAAAGGAAGAATTACTTTATGATCATACCTTATTTTTAAAATTAAATAACCCATAAAAATCATCCTGTACCATGGCTGAGTGGTTAGAGCATTTGCCTCTCATCAAGGTGGCCCGGGTTCCATCTCAGGCTACCATATGTGGGATTTGTGGTGGACAAAGCAGCGCAGGGGTGGGTTTTCTCTGATTTTCCCTGACATCGCATTCCACCAATGGTCCATCTTCATTCCACATATCATCAATGCCATCAGCTGCGGTGCCGTAGGTAGTTACAGTGGGTGTTAAGCACTATAGAAGCACTTTGATGTATTATTATTTGGTCCTCTCTACTACAAAACCATAGGTGAGTGTCACATTCCGTGGCACCTGAACCTACATGAAAATATGCAGGAGATGCTCAGATAACCTGCAGCATTAACTGAAGTTGAAATTAGCCATTGCCTGGGACCACAATTAATTACAGGAATGAAGATGAAGTCCTAGCTAATAAATATAACTACAGAGGACTGTCATAATTTAAACAATATAAATGGAGGTTGTTTAAAGTACGTGCTTTGTAAGTCATAGTTGGGCGGTAATTTAAAATTTATGTGCACTAACGAGGAGGGGTGCAGGTTATAATGGCCTTTAATGTTTTATGAGGTGTTTTATTTTTTGGAACTTTGCTTATTATGAGCCTTCAGAAAAAAAAAACAAAACAAGTTATCACAAAGTTTCTGTAGGTCACACAGGGATTTCTGCTACTTAACTTAGGTGAATGAACATCTTTAACGTGTTGCTGCCTAGTTGGAAGCAAATGATGCTATTTTCAGCATTTATTTAGGGTAAGGACTCCAGTGCGCCTTTGCTGGCACCTCGTTCCCGATGACTCTCAGATCTCTCGCGCAGTGGTGAGAGGTTGTGAGAGGGTTTACTTTATGATTTAATGACCTTATATACTCTCTACATTGGAGAATGCTAACATATAATCAGTGAGGTGAATTATTAAGCTATGTTTTATACCGTAGCAATCCTAGGTAATACTTTGTACAAAAACTGTAGAAAGAATTTTTACGTAAACAAGTTTCCTAAAGGCATGGGGGAAAGATTTCTAGGAAACTGCAAAACAAAAAAACAAACAAAACACTAGGTAAGTTTCATGCTATTCATTTTTTTGTGAAATAGTAATTAATATACGAGGGGCGTTCAATAAGTCCTTGGAAAATCAAAAAAATTATACTCTATAGCAATGAAAAAAGGGCTGTATTTACTGTCGTCTCTTACTAGATGACAGTTAAAGTTTCAGCTCAATCCACACATGGTTTCATTGCTATGGATGATTGAATCAACAATCTTGTGCTTATTTAGAAAGAAAAAAAAAAGTTTCATGCAGCGATTAAACACTTCTATTTAAAAGGCATAACACCGAAACAGATAAAAACCGAGATAGATGAAGTTCATGGCACATCTGCTCCTGCATTTTCAACAATTTAAAATTTGATAAATGAATTCAAATGTGGCCATACATCCACAAATGATGTACCTCGGACGTCTAGTAGAAGGGACTTCCTCCGAAATGATTGACAAAATTCAGTATATGGCTTTGAGTGATTGATGAATCAAAGTTTGCGAAATAGTAGAGGCCACAGGCATATTACATGTGCAGTGTTCTCAATTTTGCACCAAAAATTAGGTCTGACAAAGTTCTCGGCAAGATGGGTGTCACATGTGCTCTCAATGGAGAATAAATGATCGTGTAATTGACTCGTTGCAACCCTGAAGAGTTTCTGCATCGATACATGGCTCGATGAAATATGGATGCAGGATTTCAGGGCTTTTAAGGTCTCTCTTAAAGAGTATCTTTGCAATAAACATTTTACTCTTTAGATGAATATTTAAGTGACAAATCTGTCTGACAATACAGTCAACAATCATTGTATTTATAAGTATTTTAATGTATTGCAATTTGTGTGTATTAGTGTGTGTGTGTGTGTGTGTGTTTTATATTTAAATTAAACTGATGTATACTTTGACTTGCACGAATGTGTCAAATGAGTTTTTTAGTATTTAGTAATGACACAAGGTCTGTAAAGCCTAATGTTTTGATATTTTACACTCTAGTGCATAATTGTAAATTTTTGCATTGGAAATTCTATAACATATGTAAATATGTATTTTAATTTGTTGGCATTTATGAAGAGTACATAATACAATAATCATATTTTAGTTTTATATAATTACTAGTAGTAACTATTATGTCGATAATTTGAAAACTATCATCTGACATTACATCAGTGCTACATATAATGAAATTATATTTATTTATACATTTTAACATTTTTGTTTTTAATTGTTTTTATGTGATTGAAAAAAATAAAAATAAAAGGAAGTTCATGTGCTTTTATAGAGCACATTAAGTATAGTAGAGGCGTCAAATACAAAAGGTGTGATTGTACGTCTATTCTGCTGTTTTTATAACCCAAGCTTTAAGCATGAGCTTTATATATTCGTTTTTTTTTTTTTTTTTTTCCATAGCGTATAAACATATGTATACATGTATATGTCTTGACAAGTTCTATGTTTAATGGCTTCCTGGTCTAAACGAACCTACAGAATGCTTTCTAATCTAATCTAGTACTACACTCCAGAGATAGTTGAAACAGTGGATTTCTAAAGGTTCTGAAGTAGTGTAAGGTGGTGAAATCTGCACACAAAGCTGATGGCCTCGGTTTTTTGGGATGCACGTGGAATCGTACCGAAGAACGGTAAATGTAGAGTATTGTGCATCGTTATTGCACCGGTTGAACTGAGAAATCAATAAAAAAAGAAGAAAGAAAAAAAGCTCTCATCTGGCAAAGAAAAAGATTCTCTTCCATAAAAACTATGCAAGGGTGCACACTTGCACAGCTTCGATGGCGAAAATTGTAGAATTAAGAATCGAATTACTACAATATCCATCATATAAATCGACCAAAATAATTTGTTTTTCTAAGGACTTATTGAACGTCCTTCATGTGGGAATATTACATTGTCAATTATAGTTTGTAATCTGGCTCATTGCACAACTATTATACAGGTAAGTTATAGGCCTGAAGCGAATTCTGGTGGAAATTTAGATAGGAATTAAACGTCTTGACTATCCCGAGCAAAAGTGAATTTTCACAATTACAAAATTTGGACTTACCAAAGGTGTAATGTCCCAAATTTTACACAAGCTGAAAGAAACCCCATATTTGTGCACCCTATGCCGCAAGCTTTGCTGTGCTTATTGAAGTGAAGACTGCTCCATGGCGATGCTCCGCTAAACTGACTGGGTTTAATCTCTCGATGGCTTGCTAGAGTGCAGGAGGATAAGTGATTCTGATTTTTCCCCCACGGTCGCAGCAAAGTTTTTTACGTCATTCTGGCCAGGTGTATAGTTAGTTTGGTTCTGCCGCAACTGTGGTGTCGGAGTGTGGAAGGGTATAACGGCTCACCAGACACTCCAAAAAAAGCTGCGATCCATGGCCCTTTCGTGATAACTCTGCCTCTCGAGCAAGCATGAAATAAAGCAATGTAAGCGAAACCAGACAAAAGATAAAAATGCAAGAGACAAGAAAAGGCAAAATCGGTACAAACAGAAAATGCACTTAACCAGAAAAGTGGCCGCGCCGTTGCCGAGTTTGATTTTAAGCGGCGCAGAGACAGGGTTTCTCCTGTTTCCCCCGCCATCGCATTCCACAGGTGCTCCATCTTCATTTAATGTATCACCAGTGTCATCGCCTGCGGTGCCACAAGTAGTAAACCCGGGCATAAAACACTATTAAAAAAATCCCAGAAAAGTGAGAAAAGCAAACATTATGCAACAAAATATCAAAGTTGCAGGCAAATGTGAAACAATTGCTCATGTAAATATGCTGAAAACACACAACAAACTAATAGAATAAATATATGCATATACAGAGAACACAGGACAGACAAGGCAAACTGCCAAAAAAGAAAATCGATTAACGGCAGGAAATATCAATTAAGATGCTTTTTTTCTTTTTTTATATTATATTGGAAAGGGGAGACAGAGAGAGAGTTGGAAGGTTGAAAGAATGGCTTATCTCGCCATTGGGTGAAGATTAGAAGGGAATAATGCAAGGGAAAGTCAGGTGAGATAGGAAAGGAAGAGTGAATGGGGAATGATGGAGTTCCGCGATAGCACCTCCGTGATTAGTGGTGAAGTTGATGTTGCTGCAGCATGGGGCTGCAACAAGGAATGCCTTATCTAGTCTGTAAACATGACCCGTGGGCCCTGAGTACAGCGCTAGGGAGTCTTGGTGTGCTTTCAGTACTGATGTCTGGTGTTACGGGTGTGTGTGTAAGGGCATGAGTTTTTGGTGGTAAGGTCCTGAAGAATCTGTTGTTGACTGCCTGCAATTTGCTCGGCTACATTGTTGACTGTCAGTTCTTGGCTGTCAAGAACTGCAGTGTAGCACTTTTTGATGTTTCGGTTTCCTTTGAGCAGGTCTTCCAGAAGTGTAAGGCGTATTGGTAATTTTGCAGTTTGAACATAGAGGTCCTGGTTGGCCTCCAAGATCCTGGCGTTGACGTCGTGGATTTCCTGTAGCAGGGTGTATAGGACGTCCAGCTCCAAGAGGAACTCAGACGTGACCTTTTTCTGGGCTATGGCATCTGTGTCTTGAAGGTTGGCTGTAAAAGTGGTGTGGGTGTCTGAGATTGCTGCAGTGATGGTAGTCAGGGCTTCTTCCAGCGTATTCAGCCGGCCGCTAATGAGCAGGACCTCAGTGCAGGTCCTGCACGGCGTCTTTAACGGCGCTGTCGGATGGCGCTGCTGCCTGTGGAGTGTTAGTGGCGGCAGGCAGGTGATGGGTGATGTTGGAGTCTTCCGTCTGCGTCGAGGTGGTGGTTGTTGTTGAGGTCCTCGCCTTTTTGTCTATGGGTGTGGCGGCAGAGGCTGGTGTCAGGTGGCGGCGACTGCGTGGGTAATAGGGGCACTGCGCCTGTCCTGTGAAATGACCAGGGCCATCACAGGTGGCGCAGTACCGGCGTCGAGATCTTAGGTCGTGAGCTGCGCATTCGGCTGTCAAGCTCGGCGCCCCACAGTAGTGGCACCGTGGGGGCTCGGCGCAGGTGTCGGCGGTGTGGCCGAATGCGCAGCAGCGGCGGCATGGTGTCGGTCGGGGAACTCGGCTAGCCTCGATGCTAAGGCGCCGCCCAAACATGGGCAGGCCCTCGCGCAAGGCAGCATTGAGATCCCCGGCCACGGCGAATACAATTCGTACTAAAGGGGACATCCCTCTGGCGGACATAATCCTTGAGGCCCTCATTACTGAAGGCCATCTCTGGCGTGCTGCGGCGGTGATGAGCCTAGTGGATAGGTCTCGCGGGACGCCCCTAGTCACAGCACTGTACCTCTCGATGAGAAGCGACGGTGGCGGCAGATGCTACTCAAAAATACGAGGGCTGTCCTAGAAGTGCCGACCTAACAGAAAGCACATTTTTGGGGGGGGGGCATTTTTATGTATCTACATAGTCAACTTTCAGGTCGATACATTTGTCCCAGCGATGTTCAATAGCTTTTATAATGAGCTATCGAAGTTTGCAAAATAGCTATAAACTGCGGAGCCCACCTCTTCATTGTGGGCAAATCTTCTACCACCAAGCCATTCCTTCAAGTTTGGAAACAAAATAATCAGAGGGGACTAAATCTGGCGAATAGGGTGCATGAGGAAGTAATTCGAACTTTCATTGATTTTGGCCATGGCTATAATGGACATGTGAACTGATGCATTGTTTTCAAACAAAACTTTCTTTTTCTTTATGCTCGATTTCATCACTCAAACGCTGTAACAAGTTCGCATAATTTTCGCCATTGATTACTTTTCCTTTTTTAGATAATGAAAATTATCTGCGTGCGTCCCAGAAAACTGACGCCACAAAATTGCCTGCAGATGAAACTGTCTTCGACTTCTTTAGAGGCGATTTTCCCCTTCCAATCCACTGTTGTGATTGTTTTTTCTTTCAGGTGTGAAGTGATGGACCCAGGTTTCATCCATTGTTATCAACTTTATTGCAGCGAAACTTTGCCAAACACTCGATTGAAACACCCTCACGACGCTGTTTTTGTTCTATTGTGAGCAAATGCGGCACCCCCCCCCCTTGCACACAACTTTCTTATATCCAAATTTTCATTCAGTATGCGATGTACAGAACTGTTTGAAATGCCTGCAATGTTTGCTAGCTCGCGCACTTTGAGTCGACGGTCATCCAATACCATTTTGTGGATTTTCTTTACAATTTCTGGACTTGTAACCTCATTTGGTCGACGACTGCGATGTTCGTCTTGGCAGCTCGTATGGCCGTGCTTAAACTCTGCCACCCAGTATTTCACTGTTTTAAATGAAAGAGCAGACTTCCCCAAAGTAGAATCTAGCTCAGCTTTAACAAATGCTAAACAATATAAAATCGTCAAACTTAAGCTTTGTAAGGTTGGTACTTTTTACCATTGTTGTTTGAAACAACAACCGCTATCTGTACGTCTTATATTTTGCAACAAGATAGTGCTGCGCAAAAGGTTGGAAAAGACAAAGTAGAGAGCCCATTAAAACCCAAAAACCAACACCACATGCTTGTAGATGATACTATTAATACAAAAACATGCAAAGAAGCAGACACCAACATGACACTCCCACCCATAACATTAACAGAGAAAAGAAAGACACGTGTGAGGGCAATCAGTCGCCCAGGGAGAGTCAGGGGAAAAAACAAAAAAAAAAAAAAAAAAAGGTTTACAGGCACAAATGGAGAAAAGCAGAGGAGAGAAAAGAAAAAGACGAGAACAGCTGAAACAGGAAGGAAAATGGAACTCCCGCACAGCGAGAAAACGAGAACAGTCTGTGTAATACCCAGTATGATTTATGAACCCCAGGTATCCATTATAACAGACAATAATCCATTATTACGTTTAGCAAGGGTTGTTGTTGCAGTGGAGGTAAATACAAAATAAAAAAATCTGATGTGTTCCATTCACATGACTTTCCCTACATCTCTGCAACAAATTATTGTTAAAAAGCTTATGCCTCTATTTACTTCATGCTAATCGAGAAAAAATTAGCCGAAACAGTCTTATTTGTTTCCTTGTAAGTAGAAGTGAAATAAGGGAGTACCATAGGTTAAAGTGATAGTCAAAAGCTGGTTGCTATGTGACTAAAGTTCCTTTGTTTGTATGGACAGGAGTTGACAAATCCCTGTATGATTTGCAAAGCTTAAACTAAAAACCAGAAATATCTTAAAAAATATCAACTCCATGAGAAAAAAAAATGCAAATTACATAAATTGTGTGTTTTAACGTGCTTACATTTTGTGTGTGGTACGTTTTTGTCCATCTATTACGGTTTAGCAGTTATGCAAAATTCTGATCTAGAATAAAGTAGTCTTAAGAGGGCCAGGTAAAAATCTTTTAATATACGATATTTTAATCAAAATCGTTAGAACCAGATTTAAGAAAATCAAAATTTTCAAAATATTTTCCATGTAAAGCGTAGTTTGGGGTGGGGGGATTTTTCTCAAAATCTTAGTGTCACATCCCTGGAAGATATTAAACTTAAGTACCAAGTTTGGTATTTTACCGACTTCGTTTTTGAGTTATCCTGTTCACAGACACACGGACCTTTTTGTGAAAATGCTTTTTTACTTTATACGAACTATGTACATAGTGTATAGAGAAGGTATTGCACTCCACCAAAAAATTCGATACCGAGATTTCACCGGAAATATATGTTTTAGGGTCACCTTTATCTAAAAAAAGTATTTTCAGAAAAAGGTCCGTGTATTTGTGAACACGATAACTCAAAAACGAAAAGTCGTTAAAATACCAAACTTGGTATTTAAGTTTAGAATCTTCCAGGGATGCGACACGAAGATTTTGAGAAAAATCCCCCTACCCCAAACTACCCTTTACATGGACCTTTTTTTCGAAAATTTTGATTTTCTAAAAAATGGCTCTAACGATTTTGATGAAAATATCGTATATTAAAGATATTTACCCGACAAATGTATATTTTGAATTTTCTGGGAATGGCCGCTGGACTACTTTATTATGAGTGAATTTTCCGGAATGTTGTATAACTGCTAAACCGTAAGAGATAGACAAAAACTTACCACACAAAAAATGTAAAGCACTTTAAAACACACAATTTATATGGTATACATTTTTTTCTTGGAGTGGATCGTTTTTTTTAGATATTCCTTGTTTTTGTTTTCAAGGTCGAAAATCTTAACTTTTCTCATACAGGAATTTGTCAACTCATGTCCATACAAAGGAACCTCAGTCACATAGTAACCAGCTTTTGACTATCGCTTTAACCTATGCTACTCCCTTATTTCCTTTCTACTTACAAGGAAGAAAGTAATAAGAGTATTTCTGCTAATTTTTCTAGATTAGCATGAAGTAAATAGAATCATAAGCTTTTTAAGAATAATTTATTGCAGGGATATAGAGAAAGTCATGTGAATGGTACACATCAGATTTTTTGGATTTAAGGGAACCCTAAAATATATTTCCGGTGAAATCTCGGTATCGAATTTTTGGGTGGAGTGCAATACCTTCTCTATACACTGTGCACATAGTGCGTGTAGAGAAAGTAATGGCAATGTGTTGTACTGAAACATTAAATTAGGTATCTAAATCCAGAAATGTAGTTGGAGAGGAGGAAAAGGCACAGAAAGTCCTAATAGAAATATCCAAAACGAAAAAATAAGCTTCTGTATCTAGTAAAAGGAAAAGCGTGTTTAAAACGTAATACGGCTAACAAAGGTAATCAAATATTCCGTAGCAGGTTGCGGTGTGTAAATTTTAACACCAAATATTGCATTCGTAATTTGGAGAAGAATACAATTCAAAATCGTACGCTGAAGTTTATGTACATCGCAATTATTTGACACCAGCGCATCAAACAAATGCTTGACTGCCTCCATCGAGTGGTCAGCGAGATGTCTTCTCACCTGTAAGTCCTGAGTTCGATTCCCGGCTGGGGCGGGGAATTTTTCTTTAACCAAAATTATTCCCTATCCCCCACAGAGTCTGGAAGTATGTATGTGTGTTTTAGGAAAATAATTTAAACCAAACGTAAAAGAACCTATGACCTTGGATGTTAAAGGGGGTTATATAAATGAAATATAAATATCTGATGTGTTCCATTCACATGACATCTCTGCAACAAATTATTGTTAGATAGCTTATGCTTCGATTTACTTCTCGCTAATCGAGAAAAAAATTAGCAGAATTAGTCTTATTACTTTGCTTCCTTGTGAGTAGAAGCGAAATAAGGGAGTACCATAGGTTAAAGTAATAAGTGTCTACACCTCGACTCATAAATTTAATTGTACCTGAGTGTTCAACGACAGCTTCAAGCACAGCTCTATCAGTTGTGAACACAGACCAAGAATCTGCTGTTCTTTGGAGGTCTTGCTATATGACTGAAGTTCCTTTGTATGGACAGGAGTGGACAAATTCCTGAATGAGAAACCAAGAACAGGGAATATCTCAAAAACGATTAACTCCACGAAAAAGATGTATATGGCATAACGTGTGTGTTTTATCGTGATCTACATTTTATGTGTAGTAAGTTTTTGTCTATCTCTTACGGTTTACCAGTTATGCAAAATTCAATAAAAATCATCTAGAATAAGGATATCTTCAGAGGCTATTCCCAGAAAATTCAAGATATACATATTTGTCATGTAAATATCTTAAATATAAGGGATTTTAATCAAAATCGTTAGAACCATTTTTGAAAAAAAAAATCGAAATTTGTCCATGTAAAGTTTGGGGTGGGGATATTTTCTTGAAAAGCTTCGAGTCGCATCCTTGGAAGATGCCAAACTTAAATACCAAGTTTGGTATTATTATTGTTTCGGGACTTTGGAGGGGAATAAGGTAACGAGTTGGATCGCCGGCTAGCTAAGGACCTGTGTGATAGTCTTAGGGTGTGCAGGGAGAAACCTGAATGAAACTCTGCTACTGGTTTCTAAGTGCCCTGCCCTTTACTTTCCCGCACGTAATGTTTCACATTTCCCCTGGCCAGCCAAAGTACAAGAACCCATTAGCCTCCCCAAAACAAAACCAATCACAAATTATTTTAGCTGTTTCACCTTCCCTTCGTGCTAAGCTCTCTCTTAATTCTTTTCCCCTGTGAGCAAACTATTTTACATCGCGTAAGGTAACTTCTCATGTTGCTATGAGCTACGACTCGACGCGGGTTCACCACACGGTGTCAGACCGTGTCGATGTGCACCCCGTCTTTCCGGAAACTTCCGCGGCTAGACAGTCTATTCGCCGCCCCTTTTCCAGGATTTGCCTAGACTTTTGCTATCTTCGTTACTTTCACCGATTTTATTGGACGAGACTGCGTTGCATTTTTACATTTTGTCGCGTTTTCATTGGGTCTCATGATTTTAGACGCCACACCATGTCCTTACTGCTATTAACATTTTAACGCGCCTTATTACACTTTCGGTGTGTGTTGGAGCGTGAATTTTGTTTGGGGTTTTTCCCTTCATTGTTCATAGCTGAGTTTCTGCATATCAGCTCCTTTGGTTCGCTAGCTTGCTTTACACCTTATATTTCTGGACTCATCACCTTTCGTGTTTCGTAGCGATTTGATTTCATGTTTCTTTTCCCCTTTTAATATAGCTAACATTATTTAAGTAGTTTTGATTCTGTTTTAATTGTGATTTTATTCCATTTATTAATTTGTGTCTTTTCTTAAAATTTCTCTGCTTATTCACGATATTTTTCTTTGTTATTTATTTAGTTTGTTGTATTTCATTCGTTTTTTCAATGTTTTATTATTACATTATTCTTATTTGTCTGTCTAGTTTTATTGCTTCAAATTGATAACATTTTATCAAATAATGTACTTGTGGTAAAAATAATATTTAGGCGTGTTAGTAATTTTATTATAATTATGTTGATCAGCCGAAATGCATATTAGTTCACTTTGAGAGAGTAACCGTTCCTTCAGTTGCTTAAATGGCACCCAGTCGGTCGATTACTATCTAAGAGGTTTAAGCCAAGTAAAGACCAGTACCTGACATTTTAGTCAGCTGAAGCAGCACTTAGTGCATCATTGATTAAAGTCTTACCAAAATAAATCGACTCAAAATGGGCTGCACTTCACAGACAGAATACCTAAGCATATGAAAATTGTCCATATAGAAATATGCATTTGTACTTCAAATTTTGTTTTAAAGCTGAACGTTTTCTTTGCTACCATTGATTATCATGCAAAATGTCTCGTCTCTGAGGAAAGTTGTTTGAAATTGTTAGGAGTGTAGCATTCCTGTGTTGCAAAGACGAGATTTTAAACACATTTTATTACTTTCTTGATGATTTTCTTATTTTCATTGTGCAATATAGTTTATTCTAATCGTAATAACTTGCTTACTATGTACCTGTGTGATATTTTAAACAAAGTTATACAAACATGCACAAATAGTATGGTATAGTATAGTTGCTGACATTGTATCATGCATAAATGTTAAAGGTTCTGCTGACATTTTAATACTATATGACGTAATTCCAAATTAAAGGTCTTTAACTTTTGTAAACGCATGCCAAAAATGTGTATGTATGCATTGAAATGTAGCTGCTGCTGTTCAAAATATTATTGAACAATACAGGCATTAAAATGAGAGTTTTCTTTTCTTTTTGAAAAAAAAAAAAAAAAAAAAGCGTTACACTTAACCTTGTGGCAACCCTTTCAGTTTTGCTCCACCTACGGAATGCATTGAACGAGTGCGAATTTATAATTGTTGTGGTCATTTATATAACATGCTTTAAAATTCTAACTTATGGAAAAGGGTAAAACATGTATTACTGCACAATTCCAACTGCATTTAAAAGCTTCTTCGTGATTATTAAACGTGTAAAAATTATTTAGAAAGATTATAATTTATCTATGCAACAGAAAAAAGAGGCCAATTTGGATTGGATTTCTTGTTGCCGATCATTTTCTTTTCAGGAATTATCTGGTGAACTTCTAAGTCATATGCCCCACTTTTGTGATTAGTTTACCGCACATTTCAATTTTCCACACATTATCGTTATATCAGCTATTTGGAAATGTGCGGTAAACTATTCATTGGTGAGCAAGATGGGAATTTGAAAGGAGTTCGACAGACAATTCCTCCGCTAAATACACGTATGGCTTGAGGTGGGAAGGCGTAGTGGAAGTGCCAAATCATACGCTCGGTCGAAATAGAAGTTGGATATATTATGAAACAATGGTTAGTTCCAATACATTCCGATGGATAGGTTTGTAACTTGCACCCTATGCGACACCTTACCCTCACCATTGAGTTACTATTTAGTTTAACTTTGGTTTCAAATAACTGTACGCAGAGCAGATTCTAATTTTAGTGGTGTTACCGGTTTAGTTGTTCACCACATGACCTCAGATTGCAGGGAAAGCCTTGTCCTGTTAGGTGCAATAAATTATATTAACTACTATTGTGAACGATATAAAAACCTCGGATATATTCTAAATATTATGGGACACAAGATCAGATAAAAAGTTAGGACCAGTTTGTGAGTGTTTTGATAAAAAATCAACAAACAAAGAAACAAAAGTCTTACCTCGGGAAATAGGGATAGTTGGCACCATGCTATACTCGTAGTTACAACCATTTGGTTCAGTGGTAATATTTATAATGTAAGATTTAATTATTTCAAAGGTATCGGTATGTGGGGGCTGTAATGGCTAAAAAGAAATAAAGGTCAGTAAAGTTCCTGAAAAAGGAATTAAAGCACTTTTTGTTATTTCTACTAAAAAGGCGCCGCAGATTTCGGGACTTAATAAATAATACCAGGGCCTACATCCATTTTATGAAGCCGATTTTGGAGAGACTTGACTGTTGGTAAACATGTTTTTTTTTCCTTCAGAAATCTGTAACTTTGGGGTAGGCTTGCGGTGCTAACGCAAAGTTTTTGTCACAACTGAAATACTTCTTTTCCGTGTTTTTTTCATTTTTGTAACCATCGTTGATACATAATGAGTTTGTTATTTTGAATAATTTTAATTATTTCAGGATTTCAACTGGCCTTCATCAACATTACGATTTCTGCTCTGGAGAAATGATATGAGATTTAGAGTTTTAGATGCCATCTTTTGAGCTTTATTTAGTTATATAGAAAATTTCTTTACTTGACGCTCCAGAACAATCCTGTGTATTTTAAGGTTTTTGGCATCTGAAAGAGAAAGAAAACCAAATGCAACAATTTTTAACAGATGTGTGCAAATAATTCTCTTTCAAAGTAACAGTAACATCTAATAAATCCGAATCAAATCTCACATTGGTCATCTGGACGCACTTTATAGTTTTATTATTTTTTTAGGAGTTAACCACACACTGCAATTCAAACTAACATTTAAGTTGATGCATCAAGTAACTGGAATTGCGGTACTTACCCAAAGCGACCTATGTAGGACATGGACATATTTACCGTCTACTATTCTGGACTCATTACAGGATAAACACATAAATTGATACATTAACATAAATTAAACACCCAAACATTAATAAACACACACAATATTTATACTGCATACAAATGCGTTAGATATTTACCAGGTGAAGGAGAATTGTCTTTTGTGGGCGATATTGAGGACGGCACAGGAAGATCTCTATCAATGTTTGACAAAGGAATCGGTTGCCTCTTGCATAGCTTGATTCACTTTCTTGGCAATTCCGGGTGGTTTTTGTTGCAATTCACCACAGTTTTTGAAAGCAAGATCCATTAAGTTTAGGAAAGCAATTGATATTCTCCTAAATCTGTGTTAAAGCACAAAATGTTGCACTTTGCTATAAACAACGATTCGATTTTTATTTTATTTATTTGTGTAATTTTTCTTTACATATTGATTACATATTAACTATAATAATCTGTAAACTGTCTGAAAATTTGTTGCTGAACCTATTTAAGTCAGAGGCTTACAATAATAAGTTATTACAACTTACCTTTCTTTAGTTTAATGAGCTTTTTGACCACTCTTTCATCAAAAGCTAGCATTTCACTGGTAAACTCCTTGTTTAATGGCAACTTTGCCTACGTATTGAGTCTGTTGTTTGTCATTGACAGAGCTGGCGGTTTCCGCACCTTTTCCGTATCATAACCCAGAATTAAGTAATATGTGATTGGATATAGCTGCTACGTCACGCAGTTGCGGAGTGAAGGCATGGTGCAGTGAGGCTATGATAGCAAATGGTACTGTGACATCATAAACATAACGAATGCAAACGTTTTAGTGTTTTTATAAGAGGCAATATATGGGCAGCACGGGAATCCCTAAGCAGTCATTATATTCAATTGGGAAGGAATTAAACTGTTACAGACGGAGACACCATTGTATGTGAAGAGGGTTATTCTCCACGAAGAGATACACATCGAAGATATATTATGCAGCGAGCTTGCGAAAAATCCACGGTATACTGCGATGTATAATCTAAAAATAACACTGACAGGAGCAACACGGTACAACATATTAAATGTGAGCACTAGTGGCTTGTTATTTAATTTTGCCCCCATCACTTCTTATGACTGGATATTTTCTAAATATAAAACATGTTTCTCTTCAAATCGATGAAGTTTTGTATTTGAACTTCTACATTGCAACACTAAGCACAACACCATTTCTTTTATTTCATCCTTATAATATGTCTGCTAATATGTGGGCATAACAGCTGCAGCTCATAAAGTAACATTGATATTTGTATTAATGTATTACAATTCATCATTCATGTTAAAACAACGGTCCAGTAATTGTGGCGTGACCCTAAATGTGCCTGGTTCCACAATTCTTTGTGGAGGCCCACTTACGCTTTATACCTGACTATACATTTTGACTGCTTATCAACACAAGTTTGTTTTCGTTCACCCACTCAATCACACCTGTATAACCAAAGAGCGCGCGTAAGTCTTACACTGTAGGTAAACTTCAGCCCTGGCCATTGCACTTCTTAAAAACGTTGCTAATCTCTTCAGAGGGAAAAGTAGCATTTAAGTCCGTTATCGACGTTGTTATTACAATTTTCAAAAGTTGTGTGGCTTCACTGAACAACAATGAAAGGTTGTTTTCGTTTATGAACTGAAACATTTTTGATCTTCGTTAATATTAAAGTCATTTCGTCTGTAAGTTAACTCCAACTCTACTCAGTGTTACCTACACCTCTACGTGTGTGAGATTTTTTTTTAGGGAGACTTCCGCCGAAATCCTTAAATGACTTGTTGCACAGCAAAGATGCAGTTTCTAGATGCCCATTTTAAGCAAATCTATCTGTAGCAGTGGTTGTGATGATGTCACACACCTCCTTGGCATCTCCTACCCTTGCACATTCCATAATTTTTTTACTTTCTTTATCGGTTGTGAAAAATCTTCACATAACCCATTGTGTACTTCATCAACATTTCACCTATCCTTTTCCGTTTTAGTTAAACAGAAGGATGACTTCGCCTCTGGTGCCATGGTAGTTCAAGCGGGTATTAAACACTATCGAAGAACGTCACTGTTGAACGTCACGCTATATTTGCTCTTCTTTTGAACTTGCTAGTACAAATGTCTACTTTAGGCAGGATTCCATTGAAAACTGTTAACCAAAAGATAAAATTTGGGTCTCCAAGAATTCTTCTGTAGCTATTCTTCATTTATTTTGGTGGAATTAATATAGCTCTCTTCAATACTTTTGAAACAGTTTTTCTCTGTTTTTCTATGTTTTCGTATACAATATTGACAGTACAAATATTGTAATTCCATCTGGTTAGTGGAACCCTGGGCAGTCTTGGCTGCACTATTTTATCTAAAATATCAGATTGTAAAGAGGAATTGGAACGAAAATGCTGGACTACCGAGAGATTTGAAAAGGATACAAATAATTGGGAATTAGCGTGTGTTGCCTTTTGTACGACGAAATTCTACTGCTGTGCATATCAGGATTTATATGGATATATACTCCACCAGTCCTTCTCCTCATAATATTGGGGACTCACCAAAGGTTTGTGTAAAGAGCTTTTCTTTGAACTTTCGAAGATGTGGACAATTTCATTCCTTATGCACTTTTTCAGAGATTCCGCATCTCTTCCTTTTGGATTCACAATTATCCAATATCGCGCATATTTAGATTTCTCATTCACGAGCACATAACGGAATATCAACACAATTGGAAAATAAATTGAAAAACATTTGTCTTATCACACTGAATAACAACAAATTCAGAAGGTCGTTATTGTTTTATTTACTCGCTTCAAACTTCCAAATTGCAGTCAGCCACTCATTTAGAACTGTTTTTGAAGCTCTTTTGGACATTTTTGTTGCTTCTAAATTTTCCTTTATTGCAGCATCCAGTATCGAAGAGGTAATAGACTTGTCGCGGCTTCATAGTGTGAGATTAGATGCTGCGCAAAACTCAAATCATGAAGTCAACCTTTTAAAAATATGTCTATTTTTATCCACTCTTTAAATACGAAGCCAATACACGTTGCAATAATAAGAGTGTAAAATCTACCTCACTATTCCTATGATGGTCTTTGTCTTAATTTTTAATTTTATCTGTTCAATGTTTTATATCATTCATTCCTGTAACTGTCCACAAACAGTTGCCACACTTAGGAGCAAACAAACTCACGGGTAGCAGAAAAAGGACTTGGGAACTTCGCAACCACAGATGTTGTTGTCATATTTATTGTATATGTTGTTAACATAAACTGCGTCTTAAGCTAGCAATTTTCATTGCTTTTAGTTTCCATTTTTCTATTATTTCCCCCCTTTTTTTGGGTGTCGGTCTAACCTAAAATATCAGTTCTATTTTTCTTCTTCTAGATTTAACAATGAATACTGCATTTCCATAAGTGATTGTATAGAGTTATCTATATTGCTTTAGTTAATACACTTTATAAAGTCACCTGCAACACTCTTGTAACTTCACAAAGAACATTAAAATAAGAAACCTGCGTATTTTAACACCACAACACTAACCGGAAAACTGCGGACAGAAACACGCCGAATAAGCACAGACACATAGTTTGAACTACTTTCCTCATTCGCTCACCGTCTTCTCTGATACATACGAATATTTAATGCAGTACCAATGCTGTAGGTATAAAAATATCACGCTTATCACTTTATGATATTTTTTTATATTTTAAACTAGCTGCCCGCCCCGGCTTCGCAGGGTGGTGTATCTAACGCAAAAATTGAGACAAAATCTTCCGTTTACAGTACATCATGCTATGAAATTAAATTATAATTAAATAAGTTGACAATACTGTATTGTAATGCCTTGTAATGTACAATATTTTTCCTTCCGGAGAGAAAGCAAATAGCGCCGATGGTTTGTCGACTTGGAGCACGCAACGTATAACTTGCCCATGCGAAAAACATGGAAATTTAAGGTATTTTCCACACATTTCTAACGATTGGCCTTGGGATTTATTGCGAATGCTAGACGCACTGTAAACTGAACATGCTTAAATTCAAATTGTCATTAGCAATATTCTTGGTAAAAGCACATCCTCGCCTTTGAACTTTCCTATGGTTATAGCGGCTTCAATCAACATTTTCATAATTTTTAACAACGAGTCTTGTTCCGCTGCACAATTTCGGTTGATTCAAATTGCGTAGCATAATCATCACTGAGTCAACCTTGAGTTGTAAATTGTGTGGCGGTAATTCTGGCAAATCCTGGATAATTGACGACATCATTTGGATCGGTAATGAAATCGCATTCTGTTGTCCAATAATTTTACTCTGAATTTTTGTATTAAATCATCTACATTCTTATTAGTTTCTGCTAAAATGGCTCCTTCGCTCAACCAAGCATGATTTTTGTAATTAGCACCAATATTTGGGAACACTTTCGATATTAATGCTTCCGTTGACATTGTGAAGTGACAAAATTTGTTGGAAACGAAATGAGGCCAGTAGAAGTGTTAATAGGAATTTCCCCATCGCCAATGTCTAATAATGCATTCACATCTGAAAAACGCAATGATCTGCATAATGTAGCATGTATAGTATGTATTGCGAAAAGGAGGAAGTGTGGAATGAAGGGCATGCAGTTAACAGCGTGGGTAAGCAAGGATGCCGTTGGCATATTAACGGTAATGACAGCGCTTCCATAGTGTGACGGGTAAACGCTGAAATAGGTAATGAATTACATTAAGGAGAAAGTCACAAAGTAAAATTCATGCTTCTTCCGAATCTCTTTCTTTCCCTAACTCCTACTGTTTTCCACACCTTTCTTTATTTTCTTCTATGTCAAAACAACAATTTTTAAGGCTAACAATGACATAAGTAAAGAGCAAATAGATCTGGCTGGGCAATTGATAAGTTTTTGTTTTATGATAGCTTTGTGCATTAAATTTCTCCATTTGACACAATATATTACTTGATCAAATGTATTAGAAGCACCACAATCGCAGTGTGATGGTGACAACGGGTATCTACATGTTCTGATGAAATCACCTGCTAGCTCATGTACCACATAACCTCAGAAAACCAACATCTGCAAAAGGAAATTAACCTAAAACGGTTTATTATCTGGGTCCCGTTATTTCTCGACCATTTTCAGATTCCAAGAAGGATTATTGGTTATGTTCATAGTTTATAACTAGTTTATTTTAAAGAATTAAAACAAAAATATACTTTATACGTAAAACAACTACGTTTTTATTTCTTTATTGTGTATATATACAAACTCATTTAAACGGTGTGAGCCAAAGGGACGATTGTTAATAAATAAGAAATATATTTCATATACACTGTTATTGTGTCATTGACTTCATATCTGGGTGCATTCCCATAGCATTGAATGGGGAATAAAATAGAGCAGTACTACAGCAATCTAGCGGCAAATAAACAAGTACGTACGTAAGGTGTTCGTGGCCAGGAAAGCTTCTTTGCCTATTTTAAACGATAGGAGTATGGAAAGTACAATTAATACACAAAATTTTGTTTGAATTTCATTGTTGCACTGTGTCATTTCTTGATAAACAGGTGCTTTAGCTTAACATTGAATGGGGAGGAAAAATAGATCATTACTACTGCCGTTTAGTAACAAATTACCGCGGTACCACTGCCATCTGGCGGCTATTTACCGATTGCGGTCCCTTATCACTGTATGCTGATTCATATTATGAGACTTTAAAAACTTTTCCGTACGATTTTTAAACATTTCCTTTTACACAAATCTTTTCGTGGCAATAAAGAATACGACAAAAAAGAATTGTTCAATTTGGTGTAGTCGTTCGGAAGTGATATGAGTACACACATTTCGGCGATTCATATATATATATATATATATATATATATATATATATATACATATATATATATATTAATAGTCATAGGGCTAATGTTAATTTAATGTCTTAAAAATTGCGGGGAGCGCGCGCCCTCGGGTCTTTATAAGCAACCACCTCTGACAATAAATAAATATCTAAATAAATAAATAAATAGTGATAGGCACTATACGTTAGTGCTTACTTTTGAAATTAGAAGTTACTAGATGTAACTACTTTTACTTACCCTGACCTTTCAATTTGGGATTATTGAAGTCCGATAACTGTAAAGTTTTTTTTAGCATATCTTGTCATTCTTGAGTTTTAAAGATGTGATATAAATCCACTGTTATATTTATTTTCCAATTTGGTACATTTAAAACGGAAACGCAAAGAGCAAGTGGAATAAAGATTACCTACTGTACATATAACCTATTGTTTTAGCCTCTGACACCTCTTCTGAAAATGGAGTAACTATTTTGCAATAAATCTGTATTAAAATGTTCCATTTTCAAACCACTTACCTTTCTACATTTTTTAAGAATTTCAGAAAGATCTTGCATTGTTTTACCAAGAGTGATTCATGCAGTAGTACTCAGAACAAATAGCCCCCCATTGTCTTTCTCATTATTCTAGGGTTAATACGTTAGCCGCTGGTTACCAAGGTCGCGGGTTCAAACCCGGAGGGCGATAGATTTTTTCAGGCGCAAAATCCTTCACATGATTTCCTTCGGAAGAAACTAAAGCCGGTAGTCCCGTATATATATATATATACACACACACACACACACACACACACACACACACAATTTTTATCGTAATTTGTGTGGGTGTTTGATTAAACTTAATGTAATATTTAAAAAAAACACCATAGGGATTTTTTGTTGTCAAATTTTTAGGAATTACAGTATTTCTCAAGTAGGTATTTGAAGAGTTTGTTTTTAAATTGGGATAAGTTAAGTCATTTTTTAATGTTAAGTGGCAGACTGTTGTATGTTTTGGTGGCACTACGTAGCATACCTTTTACTCCATATTTGGTAGCGTTAACTGATTCTATACATATGTGATTGGCTGATCTAGTTTTGAAGGAGGGAATATCTCTTTTGTGTTTTTGACTACAGAGTTGGTACAGAGGTGGTTATTTTCAGCTTTGTACATGAATAAAGATTCACTATATTTACAGAGATAGGAAAATGACAGTATATTTGTTTCCTTAAATACTTCTACGGAAGGCTTTAAAATGTTAAATCCATAAGGCATTTTAATAGCTCTCTTTTGTAGAATATCTAAACAGTTTAGCTGTTCTTTATTGTTATTGGACCATATTGCATCTAAATACAGAAAATTGGGGTGAAAGAGAGCAAAATAAAGACTCATTTTACAGCTGTTATCTAAGTCTAGATTTTTTAGTCTGTACAATATGCGAGTACTAGAGTTTGTTTTGCTGATAATGTGTTCAATATGGTATGTCCATGTCAAAGACGAGTCTAGTGTTAGCCCTAGGTATGTAAATCTGTTTACTCTTTCTATAACATTATCTTTGATCTTAATTAACATATTGCTTGTAATTGTCTAGAGGGTTTATGGAAAAGCATATATTTAGTTTCTTTGGCATTAAGGATTAAGTTGTTATTTGTGAACCATGTCTGTAGCGTTGTAAGGCCAGTTTGCATATCTTTCATTACCTGTGATTCTGATTTATTTTCATAAAATCAGAAAAATATCATCTGCAAATAGAAATATTTTACATATTAGTTCTACATTTCCTATGTCGTTAATGAAGATAAATAAAATTGGACCTAACACTGTACCTTGTGGAACTCCATGCTTTACTGTTAATATTGGGCTGAAATAATTGTTTAGGCTGACATATTGTGCTCTAAGGAGATAGCTTCTAAACGAGTTCAAGGCAATTCCTTTTATTCCTGACTGCAAATTTTTTTTAGGAGGAGTTCATGATTGACAGTATCAAACGCTTTATTTGGGTCAATGAAAAGTCCACCTGCAATTTGTTTGTTATCTAAAGTTTTTTTGCAATAGGTTTACTACATCAAGTGCTACTGCTTCTGTTCTGTGTTTGGGTAAGAATCCATATTGGAATTTAAAGAAAAAATTTATCTGTTCTAGAAATTTTACATTCTGTCTTTTACTACGGAATCTAGAACTTTTGAAATAGCAGATACAATACTTATAGGCCTATAGTTGTTCGGAGAAGATTTATCATCTTTTTTGTGTATTGGTACTATTCTAGCAAGCTTACACATGTCAGGAGGCACTGTACCACTATTTAGAGAAAGTTTAGTTAGATCTGAAAGTATGGGTGTGACGCAGTATTTAGTGTTAAGTAAACCAAGTCAAGAGAAAATAGAACAATACCGCCCTTAAAGAATGTTATAAAAAATATATTATAAGGTTTCGCAATGTAAGACAAAGAATTGTATGTATAAAATGGAAGCGTGAAGTCATCGCCTCACGATACGCACGAAATTAGCCTGAAATTGAGTGCTTTTAGGAAATTAACATAGCCAAGGCTATGTAAGGCATATAACAGATTATAATGCATGATATAAAGCTATAAAATGGTGCTTAGAAAAGCATAATTATAATAAAATATAATCAGAAGTAGTAATATGGGAGAAGGAGAAGAATAATAAAAAGTAAACAAATACCGGCTGCTCTAAACTGTTTATACCGGTAACAAAGCATAAGAATAGAGTGAAACAAAATATTGTTTATGAAATATTAGCCATATATAAAAACATTTTCATGCAAATTATATAAATACATTAATTTTAAACCATTATGGATGTATATAAATGTGTTATAAATTAGTATTTTACGAAATGTAAATAAGGAAATCTGTTGTTCCCATGAGACGACAGATCACAATGTATAAAATATTGACCTTCAACTATTGTGTATATGTGGAAAATTTTAATAAGCTTCCGGGACGTAGTCAATGAGAGAGACGCCAAGGATAACGACGTAAAGATTTAATCTCGCCTATCGAGACCTCTTATGTGACGATTAAGTACATATTATAGCATTGTATTACATAACAAGAAGAGATTGATTGTAAGTGCACATTAAACTGTATATATATGACACAGTTATCTGAAAAGAGGACTCTGTTAAAATAGCGTACCTTAACGCATCACTGTGTTTCGAAAGTTAGCAAATAAAAGTTCACACATATCAAGAAATCTTTAGATTCAATTCACTTATTATCACGTCCTACCATCCAAGCATGGAGGTTAAGAATTTCGTACTCACCGATTGAAGCTAGCAGGAAAATATACAGGAAACGTGGCAAATCAGTACACTATAAGAAATCTGCTGCCGATAAATAAACTAAACGGCTCTAACAATTAAGTCTGGTGTGACTAGCCAATTACAGTTTTGCCATCAGTAAGAGCTACCAACTCCTTTTAAACAGTGGCAAATTCAAACCAGTTAAAAACAGATTTAAAATAACAGTACAGCAACCGTGCTGCAGCCCTGAGAACCACAGTTATAGCACCACCCGAGGATCTTTTTAACCGCCCCAGGTGCTAGATGATAGTGACAATTCTTCAAAATTATATTATTAATTGCATTATTTGTGATTTTGTTGTTTATGTTTTTAAGTTTTTGTATTATTTTACTCACTTCTTTTGTATCTGTTGGTTTAAAGAATAATGATTGTACTTGACTTGTATGACTATTACATATGGGGGGGGGGAGATCCTTCACCATATTTACCACTACATGTACAAAATATTTATTGAGTTCATCACCCATTTTTTTGGTGTACTTTTTTCCTTCGTACTCAATTTCTGCTATAGTAGGAAGTGTTGTTTTAGAATTAGGAAAATTTCCTTTACAACAGTCCAGATATTATTGTTTTTTCCTTTTTCTATTTGTTTGGAATAGTATTCTTTCTTTAATATACGTGTTAAATTATTTACGTCTTTGCTGCATGCTTTGTACTCCTGTATTATTTCATGGGATGGATTAGAAGCTTTAATTTTTTTTGTATAAGTTGTTATTTTGGTTAATTAACTCCAGAAGTTGACTTGAGATCCATGGATTTAACTTAGCATTTGGTTTTGAAACTTTTCTATGTGTTTTGCTGGCAGTTTTTAATCCTGAGTTAGCAAAGTATGCATATTTGTTGTTAAAGTGGATTTATCGGTTGTGTGAAAAAATTATTTAGTTGTGCAAAGTCTGTTTTTGTTTGAAAATTATACTTTAATGCCCCTTGTTTTACATTTTTTTTTTTTTTTATGTTTTGGTGTATGATTTCTAACACTAACAAATTATGATTACTAAGGTTATTATTGTGTTAAAAATTCTGTAATTATAATTAGATATGTTTAAGTAGGCAGGTTCTATAAGTTTTGCAGTATTTTCTGTTAATCTAGTTGGTAGCTTTTTGTTGCATACTTCATAGTTATAGCTCTGTAGTGTTGTAGTATATAACAGTTTATTTTTGCTGTTTTCAAAAATATTAATATTTGAGTCTCCAATGAGGATGGTATTTTTATGTTTTGTGCCTAGCATTGATTCTAGCGTTTTTAAAAATAGGTTAGTATTACTTTCTTTGTGATTATAGAAGCCAATAATATGAAAAGTTTTGTATTTTTTGATATTCTTAATTTAATAATACTATGGGTATTGCAGACACTGTCGATAAGATTTGAATGCCATCTAGTTGGCACATAAATTGATAATTCACCTGCATGACCACCTCGGATAGCATGGTGGGATATATAATCTGGTATATTGAAATATTGCACATCACTCTCATTTAGCCACGTTTCGGCTATTACAGTTATATCTACAAAGTTTATTTCTTCTATAATTAGTTTCAAGCTATAACATTTATTCCTATCGCTCTGTGCATTAACATATAAAATTCTTAGGGCTGAAAGTGTATCACAGTTTAATGATTTAAATTTGTACTCTAACAGGTTATCACAGCTAAGTTCCGAGGATTGAGTCATGCTATTGGTTTTCGTGACTTGTTTATTTATTTGGAACTATTGCAGCAGTTTCTTTTCCGATTCTTAAAGATCTGTTTGTTTTAATAAAATGCATTTGTGTTCAGGGGCTCTCAAAATATATATTCCTGGTGGAATCCTAATGATGAATATTTGGATTGAATGTGATACTTCCATAATTTCTTCAGTTAGTGGAGAAAGAAAGAAAGAAAGAAAGGCAAACAAATGTTGTATGCCGTTCTTTCTTTAGTGGAGTGTAGTCCGTGATACTCGTGAACTATTCAAAAGTGCTATTTTTTTTTCTTGAAGTGCCTTAAATTTAGGTAAATTCATATAACGAGTTGTTGTTCACCTTTAATACATGTCTCTTGCGGCGTCTACAATGGAAGACACTGGCGACAAAACGAAGGAGCAATAGAACTTCATTATGAAAGCGACATAATATGTGCAACAAAAGTTGAAAAACTTTGCAAGTAAATTCTATTACGAGGCGTTGGCGACATCCACGCGTAGCTTCTTATTCCGTGATTCTTTTTGTAGATGGCATCAATGACATATAATGTTTTTCGGAAGAATTATTGATTGTAATGGTGATGCTCACCTCGAATTATATGGGTTGAGTTCGTATGCTTACAGAAAACAAGAAAAAGCGACAGTTATGATCAGAAATAGGCATGCCCTTCTGTGAACTTAAAAACTGGCACCTAGATACAAAATGTAAATTTCATTTGTGTATAGCAGAACTATGTTTTGCCCTTGATTTGCGTTATTTAATTAAAACTTCTAGAAACATTAATGCTTATAGGTTCAAATGATGATATTTCACTTTTTAAATTTATTTTGATAGTGTTTACGCCCACTTTTACGGCATATGGCACCACAGGCATTGGCATTGGTGATGTATGGAATAAACATGGTGAAACGGTGGAATATAAAAGGGGTTGGCGGAGAAAACCCACTCTTTCGCAGCTTTGTCCATCACAAATCCTACATTAGGTGTCCTGAGATTGAACGCTTATAATATTTCATTGATCCCCCTTCCATAAATGTAACAGAGTTTGTCTCTCGCACTTAGGTATACGTTTTACAGCATCATTAAATAAAGTTAAACAATGTTTCTTATTTACTCAATTTTCTAAATATACAAATCCGCTTAAAATGACAAGTACGAAATCCCAGCATCGTGCGGTAATGTCACACCATTCTGTACACTAGTATTCCATGAGCAACGTCATGACGCTGTCGCTCATGTCACAATTCCGCGGTTGTCGCAGCGTATATCGATTGTTTATCTTCACAAATCGTTTGGAAAGTTGGCTTTTGTCGATATAGGAATATCGAGTTCTGTTTGTTTGGCCATAGAATATGCAAGTGTATTCTTTGGCAAAATGAAAGTGACGTCATTGATGTAGTCTGTCCAGCCTTCATCTACTGGGCAAGCCGAGAAAACTACAACCTAATTGTAAAATAAGTGCATTAATAATATAGAACGGTGCAATGAGCGGTAGGTACAAGATGATTAGTTACTTTAAGTAATAATGAAATAAGGTTTGTGCAGTGATCGGCTTAACATAAATTGGCCAAGAAGCAACGAAAGGCGTTTGAGTTCTATTGTAGATTGCATTGTGATTTCAAAATAAAGTGATTTATGTTTGATCTGCTGTATAAGGAAATCAACCTCTTAGGACATAAACACACCGGTTTCTAATGTGGAAGTGAACAAGCATTGAATGATCTGTTGGGACTTGTTTAATGAATGTTATTTCTAACCGTGCAAACACAATGTTATGGTTCATATGAATTTAACATGTGATTCATGTTTTCTTCAGCTTCTTGAACATTTCGAAAATGATGAGGCGAACCTAAGGTATTTTCTACCGAAGAAGTAGAATATAATTTTCTTTTCAAAGAAGTGCAAGTGAATAACCTAAAGATCGTCGATGTTCTTTAAGTGAATGCCAATAATTTATAGGTTATCCATATACTAATTTTATTATTGGATATGCAGTAATTGCGTTAATGCTGAACGGAGTGTGCTGTTATCTGCGTTAAAGTATACTTTTAGCTTTAGTGGGTTAATTTACATTCTGATGCATATCTTCCTTCTGTTATGTGCGAAGAAGCATCAAGAGAAGGAGCATTAGTCATTGAGCTTGAGTACTTGTTACATATAGTATTTAGTGACGATTCTTTAGTGGCTGTTTTGTATTCTGTAGCTAAAGTATAGGGTTTGGAAAATGTAACATGAATGTGAGTTTTAATCGCTCCTGATTGCATTATTTGATTTCTGTCTAAAAAAAACCTAGAATTTACAGTTTTAGTAACCACAGGATTATGCATCTTAATCTGATTTATTTATAAAAATATAAATTTCGATGCAGGTAAACTGGTGATTTTGGGGAAGAGCACGTTAATTTCGTTTTCATGAAGAGTGTTTGTTCAAGTATCATTAGTGTGCACGTAGGATGCAAATTTCATATAAACTCTGCAAATGTGTGCACTTGTAAGACTTAAAAGTAAGGTTGGATAAGAATTGGATCTTTATACAGATTTTTGAAATTATTTAAATTATCACTCTGTGGGAAAGCTTCCTGGGTTTTTAAACAGATATTAACAGTGAAAGTGTCAGTTTAAAAAATAAATTTATTATATATTGACAGTGGAGTAAAATCTAACCTCACTTACGTACTGTAGATAACTTAAAATAAATAAAGTAAGAACTGAAGCTTTCCTGGCGACATCTTAATTCAAAATCTTCTCGGGCTTCTAACCAGGTAAAAACTTGGCTTGACATCAACGTTTCGAAGAAGTGCATCGTCCTCGTCTTCAGGGTGAACTGATGGATTGAGCTTGCGGAGACTGGTATTTATAAGAGCTGGAATGAAGCCAACATCTGATTGGTTCGTGTGATATTATAGCCTGGTATTTAAGATGACTTCGTAGTCATGTCTCAGTCATCGTCTCAGCGCTCTCAAAATTAATATTTAGGGTAAAAATTACGTTTGTGCCTTTAGTTTTTTGAGATACTGGGTTTATCACTAAACAATATTTTCTTTTTAAAAAAATGTGTTACATTCACATGACTTTCTCAGCTTGTTCAGCAGACAGACTATTCTTATAAAGGATTACTCTTTTATCAAAATAATGCTTATCAAAATATTAATATAAATGGTCTGATTGCTTGCTTTCAGGTAAATAGAAGGGAAATATGAGAATACAGTAGGCTAAAGAGATACACAAAGCCTTTCAAAGTTGGTCGCTAGGTGACGCAATTGAAATTCACTTTTGTTTCCATGGCCAGGAGTAAACAAAAGATGTATGAAATGAATGGCAACTTTCCATTTTAGCAAGGATGTAGTATTGCAAAATTGAAAGCAATTGGAAATGGTTGGACTCTACAAAAAAACAAACAAAAAAAAACAATATAATACAAATTATTTGTTTTAATGAGATTACATTTTCTGTGTAATAGGTTTTTGTCTATTTCTTGTGGTTCATGAGCTATGCAAAAGTCATCCAGAATGAAGAACACCTCAGAGGCTTTTCCCAAGGAATTCAGTATATATATTTTATTTGTCATGTGAATATATCTTTAATATACAATGATTTAATCAAACTTGTAAAAGAACCATTTTGGAACGTTTTGAAAAATCTTCATGTAAAGGGTAGTTTGGGGTGGAAGGATTTCCCTGCAAATTTTCTTATCACACCCTTGGAAGATACTGAATTTATGCTGTCCACACACACACACACACACACACACATATATGCAAATCTTTTGTCTAAAAATCTGATTTGTTCCATTCACATCACTTTCTCCACATCTCTGTAACAAATTATTGTTAAAAAGCTTATTCTACAATCTACTTCATACTAAGCAAGATAATCATTAGCAGAAATGGTCTTATTACTTAGTCCCTTATAAGTAGAAAGGAAATTAGGTAACATATTAGGCTAAAGCAATAGTCAAATCTTTTAAAAGCTGGATGCTATGCGATTGAAGTTTGTTTCTTTGCATGACCAGGAATTGAAAAATTGAGAAAAGTTGAGAACTTGAGGCATGAGAAAAGTTAGACTATTTTAAAACTGAATCAATTAGGAATATCTCGGAAATGGTCAACTGCAGGAAAACAATGTATATGACATAAGTTATCTGTTTTAAGCACATCTGCATGTTTTGTATTATAACTTTTTGTCTATCTCTTAGGTTTAGCAGTTATGCAAAAGTCATCCAGAATGAATAGATCTTCCAGAAAATTCAAGATAATATACATTTTATTTTTCATGTGAATACCTAACTGTTCAGTATAGTGTGTGTATGTCATCTCTCTTTAACCCCTTCAATGTGGCATAAAGTAAAGACTAGTGTGAACCACAAAATTGTTTTGTTACCAGGAGTCAAGTACAAAGTCTTTGATGAAATTGGAACATTTGTCATTCTGGTGGATGATCCAATATCCACCACCAATCTGATGAGTTACGTCATCAGGATATCTTGAGGAGTAGAAGTGCTGTTCGCTCAGACTATTTTTTAACTACCAGTAAAGGTTTTCACTAGGCACTAGATCTGGGCTATATGCTAGGTGATTGAACACTTCCCATTGAAACAATAAGAAGCGCTTGTGTTTTTGCATCAGTAGTTATGTGGTCTTGCATTGTCATGAATATATTTCAGTGACAGCATGCATCTCCTTTTTTAATTTTTTTTTTTTTTTTTTTTGTAGTGTTTAATGCCCACTTTAGCTACTTATGGCACTGCAGGCAGTTTCTTCTTTTGTGTAGGCAACATAATGTCTGACAATACACATTTGCTGGCTCCACAATCTCTTTGGTCATCTTGTTGCAGAGGGTTTGTTTGGGGAGTATGTGCACATATGGATTGTTTGTCCCCTCCCTGCATGAATTTAAAAAATTCTAGCATTCTATCAGTGTAACAAGCAAGGAAGAGTATGGCTAATTTCATACACTGTACTTTGCGGTTTTCATCTTTTTGGGAACCCAATATACACAAGGTGTTTTATAAAAGAGGTTGTGTACTGAAAATTCACAGACAACTCTCAGGAGTTAACATGCTGAATAAAATTTCACTTGTGTCCTTACCCATTATCAGTAGATTTATTTCTTAAAATTTTTTACACCATTCATGCACAACACCAGCACTCATACAGTTTGCTATAAATGATGAATTTATGCTGCATATTTTTTACCTGTAGAAAACAAATGACTTTCCAGAGCTTGCTCTTGATAGAAGAATCGGTGATGTTGACATGTTTGAGTGTTTGCAGCTCAACTCCAACTCACATCTTAAACTTGGACTTACACCTTGTTTGGAATAGTTGCACAAAAAATATTCCATGTGAAGGGTAGTTTGGGGTGGGGTACTAAGTTTGGTATTTAACAGTCTTTTCATTTTTGAGCTATGGTGCCCCCCCCCCCCCCACACACACACAAACACACGCACACACATGCACACACTGGACCTTTTTCTAAAAATGATTTGTTTTAGATTCAGAGGACCCAAAACATGTATTTCTGGTGAAATCTTGGTATTGAATTTATGGGTACATTACAATACTTTCTCTATACACTTTGTACATAGTACATGTAGAGAAAGTAATTAGGCTGGAATGTAAGGTAATGTTTAGATATGGTGCAAAGAACAATAACCTCACTTTTTCTGGGAATTTTATGGTGTCTCGCATGCCAGCAACAAAACTTCTGAATTTGATAAATGATCAATGTTACTTAACATGTTGGAGCCCAAACCCAAGTATAGCTTGGGCCATCAAAATTTTCATATGCTCTGGCAGGTATTTCTAACGCTTTTAATGCAATTCCTCGACCTTAACTCGGTCTTGGGCTATGCGGCAAAGAACATACATCAGTTATCATTTAGTTGACTGATTTGTGCTGCCATCTATCCTTGCTTTAGTCAACTATTAGGAATTTTAGGAGATTTGGTAATATTGGCTGCTCTCAGGTAGTCTCGCCATTTTTTTTGAAGGTGGTGATCTGTTTGTTACGTTTGTGCTCTTAAATGTTAAAATGCTGCATTCTCCTCGATTTCTATGAACTGAAGCTGAAATTCAGGATACAAATGAAGCTGTGGAAAATTCTGATTCAGAGGGAGAGTTTTTTGAACTTTGAATAAATGGAGTGTGAGCAGCTTTACGCAGTTTTTTTTTTCAAATTCATATTTGATACTTGTAAATTTAAAATAAATTTATTAATATGGAAGTTATTTTCTTACTTGTTGAGAAATCCATGAATGCCATACTTTTAGATTGTCCAATACTTTTCGGTAGATTTAATTGATGTACATTAAATAATAACTCAAAGTTGGCGTAAAAAGCTTGGGTTTCTTGGCACTTCAACTACCGAAACGTGTTAAATGGTTTTTATAAAATGTTAGAATAATTCAAGCTCCCACCAGTCAAAGCAAACTACTGAATAAATAATCTGATGCGTTCCATTCACATGACTTTCTCTACATCTCTGCAACAAATTATTGTTAAAAAGCTAATCCTTCTACTTTGCTAATCGACAAAAAGTTAGCAGAAATAGTCTTATTACTTACTTACTTATAAGTAGAAGCGAAATAAGGGAGTACCGTAGGTTAAAGTGATAATCAAAAGCTGGTTGCTATGTGACTGAAATTCCTTTGTTTGTATGAACAGGGGTTGACATACAGGAGAGTTCTGTATAAGAAAAGTATAAGTTTTTCAAAGCTGAAACCAAAAACAAGGAATATGTCAAAAGCAATGAACTCCAGGAAAAAAATGTATACATCATAAATTGTGTGTTTTAATGTGCTTACATTTTTTGTGTGGTAAGTTTTTGTCCATGTTTTACGGTTTAGCAGCTATGCAAAATTTCGTAAAATTCACCCAGAATAGCCAGAGGCTATTCCCAGAAAATTCAACATATTCATTTTATTTATCTGCTAAATACCTTTGATATACAATATTTTAATAAAAATCGTTGGAGCCATTTTTGAGAAAATCAAAATTTTCGAAAAAAGTTCCATTTAAAGGGTAGTTTGGTGTGGGGGGATTTTTCTCAAAATCTTCGTGTCACATCCCTGGAAGATACTAAACTTAAATACCAAGTTTGGTATTTTACAACTTTTGTTTTTTCAGTTATCGTGTTCACAGACGGACACACGCACACACACACACATGGACCTTTTTCTAAAATTTTTTTTTTTTTTTTGGATTCAGGGGACCCTAAAACACATATTTCCGGTAAAATCTTGGATCAAATTTTTTAGTGGAGTGCAATACCTTCTCTATACACTATGTACATAGTATGTGTAGAGAAAGTAAAAAGTTGTGCCAAGTTACCAAACACTCCTAGTTCTAAACTTGATCATCTAGTTAATGGTGCATTTAATTAAAAAAGAAAGTATTAGAAGTTGTTGTTCATTTACCACAATTCTCTTACCTCCTTCAGTTTGCAGGATTGTTTCACTTGGCATCATGTATATGCATACTTTTATTCTGAATCTTAGAAATAAAATTAACTGACAGGTTAATCAGCTGATGCCTTCTGTTGTAGCTGTACAACAATTTATTTTCATTGTAATAAGATCTAAAGGAAGTTAATTGTCAAGATATGTCGTAGAACATCACATTTTACTAGTTATTAATTGCAACAATGTTTTGAAAATATACAAGTAAAAGCATGAGCAGTATTAAGAATGCTGGATGGCTGATTTGAAGATAGAGGGGAAAATAAACTATCCACAGAATTCCGTAAGAGAAGAAGGGCTTGAATCTTAATGTTGCAGAGTATAGAGAAGTCACTCCTGTTTTAAATGAGGCCCACCATGGGATTTAAGATAACTTGATTTTTACTAACAAAAAGCACAAGATTGATGCAGCCATCTCTGAAGAAGAAGAAGAAGAAGAAGAAGGGCAAAATGAAGAATAATTCCCATAATGGTCATCACTTGAAGTTACCAATGTTTTCTGACAGAGAGTAATAAAGTTTTATTTCAAACTGAAATGTCTTTAAGTTTTAGAATCATTACATTTTAAAAATTGGTTTCTTCCAAAGAACTTTTAATTTCCATCGCAACACTTTATCTGATGATTATTAAAAAAGTGAGCTTGAGAGCTTACTTCACAAAATATTAATTTCTCTTAATAGGTTTATATGTGAGAATTTATTATGCACACATGTTTTCTTGGGTGCTCGGCTCCTTATTCTTCATTTGGTAGAATTTTGGAAGCAGAGCAGAGCAACAACATTGAGATAGACATCAAGGACATTATAACTTACACATCTGGATATATAGTGTCTTCAATGCAAAGGTTACATTCTGTATAGATCCCCTAGTTTATGCTCTGGCATTTGCACTGTGTTGCATGTAATAGTTCAGGTAGTCATGTAAATTAGATGACCTACTCACCATAATGGTTGAGGGCTTCAAGAAAGAAACTGACGACACTGCAGAAGGGTAACTAACCTCTCTTCTTCTCCCTGGCCCTTGGTTCCCTGTAAAACTAGCACCTTAGAAAAGGTGTGTGTATAATAAAATAGATATATCCCTACCACTGTTATACTACTCCTGTTGCAATATAAGGCAATTCAAAAACAAGTCATCAAGGAGTAAACTTTTAATTCAATATTTCAATGTTTTGAGTAATGGTACATGATTTCTCACTCTGAAGTTAAAATAATGTATAATAAAGTACTTAAAATTGCAGAGAATAAGGCAACATATTGCTAAAGAATGAGGTGAATACTAAGCTAATTGGAAAGCACATCATAGTTTCTATATATATATATATATATAATTACTTCAGATCTCTCTTTTTGACTTCCAAAGATAAACATAAGTTGTCTTTGGGGTGTGTCATCTCAAAATAATTTTTTTTCTTGAGGTTTACCGGGACAGTTGGTGAATTTAATGCCATGTCCGCATGTTGCCATGATAGTCAATGGTTGGAGCAACTAGATGGAGACCAGGAAACCCTGGTTCAAATCCGGCTATGGCATTGAATTTTTCAGTCTGACTACCATTTCAACTCCTGTCTTACACATGCTAGTGTGAAAGAAACAATTCCTAAACAAACTTTTTGGCTTTTTTTATACACTCTGCATATCAATGTCAGACTGTTAAGCTGGATAAAGTATCATATAGAGGAAAACAAATTATGGATTAACATTAACAGTATCTGAGAATTTTGTTTTCAAGTCAGTGGATTTCCGGCAATAGTACCATAACAGAATGACATTCCAAGTTCTTGTTACTTCATATTGCTCTCAGTTGATAATGCAAAATATATTTTGGAAGAAGGGTTGCTGGGATTTTAGAGAAGAGGTGCCTTCTTGAGCTTTCTTCTAGAGTGTGCAAATATGCCTAGAATTCTGTTTAAAATCAAATCCTTAGAAATTATTTGAACTCTAAAATACTTACTTTTTCTGGTTTTAGAGGAGGCTGGCACAAGTTGACAAGTGGGGGAAGATGATGAATAACTTAATTTAAGCTCATATTAATAGGTAGCACCATCTAATGATACTACTAGTTCTCCGCATGGCTAGACTCTAAAAACTAGTAAAGTGAGACTGCTGCCACCATCAGGTTTTTTGTTACATTACGTTTACCTATTATGTCTATGTGTTGTAATTTTCAACAACCTTCGCAAAAAAAGTCCTCGTGGACTAACGTTAAGATATCTGGTTATTCTTTGCTACACATGATTACCTTAAACAATATGCTTTTCATAACACTATTTATATCTTATTTTTGTTAATCTTATTACAAACATCAAAAACTTTTAACGTGTCTGATCGGGGCAAATTGACTGGGGCAAGTTAACATCATCATCTAGCCCTAGATGCATTTTACCATTTTTGTGCTTATATGCACTTTATTTTGTTTTGGAATTTTCTGAGCTACACAATCTTCAAACTGGTCCATAACGCTCTGTGTTACTTTTATATTTTTTTCCTTTTGGGCTACTTCATTCATTTCTGTCAGGTTAAATGTCAGATATGGTGAATTATTTTAAAAATGGAAAAGTCCAGAGTAAAAAGAATCTGGAATTTCAATAAATGTACTCCTGTTAAGCCAAAACTGTGCTGGAGTATTTTGCATTTTAAACCATAGCAGACCTTGAGGCCATTAGTTGGCCTCACTACTATAACTATTGTTATTTCCACCAATTGTTAATTAGTTAATGTATTTAAGAGTGTTAATAATCAATTATTTAATATATTAGAAGTGTAAAACGAGTTTCTAGCAAGAGAAGTTCAGAGTTGTTTATTCAAACTCGACTGGTGGAAAGGGCAACACTTTTTTGTTAAGCACGTACATGGAGCGTGCGAGTGCAATAGAGAAATAAGTGATGGTGAAGACCCAACTAGTAGCAAAGTCAGTCTTTTTCCACTGTATGATGTTTGTCACGTGGGTGTTATGATGCATTCTGGGTGGTAAACGATGCATTATGGGCTAAATCAATGGCAAGTTCGTGGTCTTTCTGACCAATGAGAAAGAAGCCGCCATGACGGTAAATCTACTATATAAGTAGGAGATTGTAGGAGCTCAGGGCAGTCAGTTATGCGCATCAAGGCACACACAATTGTACTCATCAATACTCAGTTGCTATGTACGTGTAACAGCTAAGCTCAAGGCACATTCTTGTTACAAGATTATTAGTACAGAGTAAGAGTAATGAGTGAAAGTAATAAGTTTATTGAGTGAAATTAGTGCACGTCGTCAAAGAAGGAAAGCTCCTAGAAGTAAGTTTAACTGGTTAGATTGTAAAGCAAAGTGCTTGTCGACATGTCTTCTAGTCAGGAATAAATCTGATATAGACGTTAAAAGTGTGTTGAACTATTTCTTAAGACTTTTCCTAAGCTACCTTCATTGCTACCACCCGAGTGAGTCAAAACCCCATGCAGGCTGAGCTGAGTAGTGGGTCTTGTGAGCAAAGGTACGTAGAGATTTACTCTTTTGGTAGTGGAATGAGTCTGGAGGCACCAGCCAACATAAGAACAATAGCAGCTACATGCTAGGCTCTTCAACATGGTGCACATACATCTACATATTTGGCTACCATCACATGGGGCCAATAAACACACTTCAACCTTGTGTGAAAAAAATGGAAGAGTCATATGCAATGTGCAAGCATTTTGTTAAGAACCTCACCAATGAAAGATATGCTGACTCAAAAAGAAGCAAAGAAGGTGGCACAAAAATATTTAAAGCAACAAAATCAAGAGTCTCGGTCTGCAAATAAGGAAGTTTTACTAAGAAACAGAAGTTTGGTTCCCGGACTACAGACACTTATGACGTTAGCAAACTTCCAAAGACAGTATAGTGAAGTGTCATGCTCGTAATGAGATCTATGTTGATCCTTCATGAGAAGAGTGGTTAGAGTGTTGCAAATGTCACACATCGTGGCCTGAGAACTATTCATACTTGGAAGAGGGAAATAAAAACTTTTATTACCGTTGTCATCTTGCCCTGGTACCATTTTTAAAAATGGCAAAATAATTTTGACCATATTAAAATAAAAAATTATCCATCTAGATATAATACAGAAAAGGCCATGCTAATATTACATGCAAAGAAAACAAAATTACCTTGAAAAATGAACGTATTAACTCTGAATAAGAGGATACTGTCTGAAAAGTGTCAAGGAATTTTAGTGCCGGAAGCAGAGTTTTAAATTATTAGTAATGAAATGCACAGGGAGCTGAATCTTTTTTTTTTTTATTATTATTTTATTTTACTAAACCCTTTTTTCTATTCGATAATATGTATTATATGAATGAAAATTTTAACCAATATTTTTAAAAATTTGATAATAAAATAAAAAATCCAAAAGTAATCAATAATTAGGCATTCTAAACCTTACCGTATAGAAAGGTCAGGTTAATGAAACGAAAGTGCAAATGTTTCTTTGCTAAAACAACAATTTGTTTTGGTGTGGTGTTTTATTTTTTTAAAATACAAGAAATGAATTTGTGGAACTTGAAGGCTGAAAACTGAAAAAATCACCAAAAACACACACAAATAAGCATAATACAACTAGAAATGAAAATGGCATAAAGCAATAGGATACAGATGTAACATAGATTATTGTGCAGTTTAGCACTGACGTTGTTATATAGCTTAATAGTTGATTCAAATAATCCTTTTTAATAAGCACACTGATTATATTTGCATGCATATGAGGACTGCTATTACTAGATGCATTTTCATCGCTGAAGCTAGGCTATATATCCTCTTCTCTTATGTCAATATCAGAAACGCTTTCATTAAGGTCTGAAAATTAAAACGTTGCAATCTGCAGCTCTAATTTCTTCTTCAGTTTGTAACCTTTTACTAGTGGACACCAGTTTTCAACCACCATAAGCATTGGCGAGAGAAATAAAATTTGGAGCTTATATACATTTTAGAGTGTAAAGATAAGGGCCTAAAATGTTCCAGAAAACATTTCTCTTTGATAATGATGTAGAAAGAAATTTTACAGGATTAACATTTACTATTTCATTAGGTATTTACTTTACTGCTCTACAATTATTTGAATATATTGAAAAAACTTTCACAATTGCAGATTCAGTATTCTTTTTTGTAGCAACTGGATTCCATGGACTGCATGTCTTTCCTGCTGGAAAGATTTAAAACGTATGGAAATGGCATTACGATCTACATGATTAGATGGCGAGTGGCAATTCTCGTAGAATTTTCGGCTCATGATTAGATTGTGATTGACACTAAAAGTATTAATAACTGTTAACATCGTCAACTTACCCTGATCTCCCCTGTCATTTTCTGAGTCTTTAAGTTCATTGTTTGGCTTTTTGGTGATTGAACTTTGTTTGAAAACATATGTTTTTAAATGTTGATTTTAAAAATGTGTTTTGCAATTATGTTAAGGATTTTACAATTGCTACTGGAGTTAATTATAATTTATTTAATGAGTGATATTAGGTTAAATGATTATCTAATGGAAATATTGTTTGAATTACACTTTGATGATACCTGTTGGAGCATATGTTCACATTTAAATGTATAATACTTTTCTAATGATTTCCAAACTATATGCTGAAGAATATTTAGGTAATTCTTGAATTATATCACATAGTGTTTTTGTTAAATGTTACATACATTACTCTCTCTCTTTTGAAAATTCATTCTTTGTACCTTATGATTTTCATCTTAGATGCACAAATAACGGATTTTGTCAAAAGAATTCCTTATCCCTGTTATTTGATTTCACTGAGTCCCATACTGGATTATTCATTTATATAAATTAATTATATCTGAAATTTTTGTGCTCCAAAAATGGCAGATTTGTTTGTCACCTAAAATTCTTGAATTTAGTGGTGTAGCATTCCTAAACAGTTGCTCTCAGTTGGTTACCATGCCTACTTGTACCCAAGGTCTTGGGTTCAAACCCGATATCAATGGATTTTTTTGGGTGCAAAATTTCTTTGCATGGCTTCCTTCGGAAGGGGAAGTAAAGCTATTGGTCCTGTCTCATAGATTTACAGCATGTAAAAGAAGCTCAAGCCCAATAAAAGGCATCTGAATAAAATGCCCAATGTAGAATTGGTTGCTAAGAACCACAGCAGTTAAAAGAGTGTCTATAAATAAAACTCCATTTCCATTTACTCTTAAACATTACTGTAAAAATATAAAACAGTTTAGAAGATAAGTGCAGGATGTTGTAAATAGCTGCATTGCCCACTTTTTCAAAGAACCTTATGTATTCAGCTCTCTTTCTCATTCCTATGTAACCCACGAAAGTATTTTTTTTTATTTATTTTTTATTTTTTTGAAATTCATTCTTTGTACCTTATGATTATTTCTACAGTTCATACAGTTGCAATTCATGTGACAGCTTAATGCAGTCTAAGTACACCATAGCTCTTGGTGGTACTCATACTGTGACATCAGCTGAAACTGAATCATTGTTTTTTATCTTAAGTGTACTATACTTTGATTTCTTATTATGTGTAATTATTAGTTCTGTTTAACTATGAGTTCTCTTCTTTTCAGACCTATACGCTAACCAATGAAAGTGTTGTACGGAAGTGATGTAAATACCTCTTCTGTAATTGTGGATACGCCAAAGAAGTTGGATAACCACTGCGAAGGAAGTAAAGAGAAAGAAAAGGTGTGTTACTCTTCTGGCACAAGAATTTGGTGAAATATTTTATTACTAGCATTGCAGAAGTTGTCCTGTTAGCACAGTTAAAAGTTAAAGTGCACCTGCCTCTAGTATGGGGGACCCAGGTTTGATTCCTGGTACCAGCGTGTAGATTTTCACCCCTGCTGCATGGTAGGATGGATTGTGAATCTTAACTGGACAGATTTATTAACTTCTCATTTACTGAAGCAATTTACATGACATTTTTTTAGGAGTTATAAGCATGCTATTATATGCAAATCCTAAACACGTTTGGTTAATAGGAACTGCCCCTTTATTGGGGGTGAATATAAACAAAATAATTAGCTGTCTTCATAGTTAACATACTGTCTTAAAACTGTACTTAGGAGCAACAAGTAGCATTGTATAAATATTATGAATTTATGTATTTGGATTTCAGAAACTACTACTATATGGTGTAACACTGTTCTTCAGATTTCTGTTAAAGTGCGTAATGTTTCATAAATTAAAATTAATTTGATAGTAATTTTTCTAACATTGTCAAAAACAATTAAAAAACACTTGCTCAGAATACCATCTCATCACAAAATCGTGCATTTTCTTTGATTACAACATTCAGTTAAATACATCAAACACTTCTGAGCTGTGATACATGGTAGCACACCTCCATCTAAATACAAAATAGACAAGCAATCAACAGTTGTTAGCAAATTATTTTATTACTGCCATAAACTGAAAGCTTTATAATGCATTTTAACATAACTAGGATACTGCATCTATGCCATTTTTTCAAAATCCAATCTTAGTTAACACATTGATACATTTTGGTAGTTGAAGGGCCAAGAAACCCAGGGTTTTTACGCCTACTTTGATTTATTATTTACAGTATATCAATTAAATCTGCCAAAAAGTAAGTATTGGGACAATCTAAAAGTATGACATTCAGACAACTAAACGATAACTGATGTATGTTCTTTGCCGCATAGCCCAAGACTGAGTTAAGGTTGTGGAATTGAATTATAGCGTTGGAAATATTTGCGCGATATATTTACATCATTTTGATAATTCTAACCTGGAAAGACAGCTAGCTAAAATAATTATAACAAGCACTTTAATGATAGAATATACCTGTAGCTAAATTTCCTATTGTGAAAGGCTTGCTCACAAATATACAAGTTCTCAAACTGAACCTTCATTTAAGTAACACTACATGAAGGTCTGCTTATATTATCTAATGAAAACAAACTTTTGACTAAGTCTCAAACTGATGCAGACTAAATTGGTATGCAAAACTGAAGAACATGAAGAATAACTATACCTTTATAGTTCAAAGTAAACAATTCCATTTTGACAAAGCATGAAAAACTATTTTTGTCCACTTATTTGTAATTTGTCCCACTGTGCATTAGAAGGACCACGTGTGTGTCCTTTCATCTTACTATCCCACTGCTATTTCATCTGTGTCTGAATGCCGAGATCAGGTTGTGGTCTACCTCATACTAACCTTTGGGTTGAATGCTTGTCAAATAACAAATTACTATTGTTGATACCTCTAAAGTGTGCAATGTTGTGAGTATCTGTCTTCAGAAAGCCTGAAAAAAGTTTTTCTCTGTTTTGAATCCTGTTTAAACTATTTCTTGTCTTTTTTTGTTTGTTCGCTTTACAAATAGTTGAAATGTGGGAGCAAATTTCGTAAAATTTCTGCAGTGCGTTAATTTTTGTGTTTATGTTTGCTTTTCGGCTTTTTAAGATTGTCATTGGATAAACTTGTAATTTTCTATTTTTAAAAACATATGTGCTTAGAACATGGCAGCATTTTCAGAATTGCCTACAGATAATAATTTCCCATTAACTCTTAATTTGTTATTTACATTTTAAGGCACGGTTTCAAGTTTGATAGCATAAGTTATTGGAACTTTTTAATTGTTATTAAGCTGTCTATAGTTTTGAAAATAAGCATTAGTTAATTCAAAATCTTCTCGGGCTTCTAACCAGGTAAAAACTGAACTGATCAGTTCACCCTGAAGACGAGGAAGATGCACTTCTTTGAAATGTTGGTATTAAACCAAGTTTTTACCTGGTTAGAAGCCTGAGAAGATTTTGAATTAATATATCGCCAGGAAAGCTTCAGTTCTTATTTTAAGAATTAGTTAAATTTTTAGCAACAGTGTTTTTAGAAGTGTTGTGTGTTTGTGTACTAAAATTTTATATCTTGTGCAACTTATTGCTGTGGCTCTGTAGTTTATCTGCATCTCATCCTGGAGTGTTATTTTAGCTCTTGTTCTGCCCTTCAGAATTTTCTTCCAATCGCTATTAATTTTAATAACAAATTAAGTGTGCAATTTTTGTATAAATCCAGCTCTAGATATATAATGCCATGCATTTTAAATCTAACATTTTTGTAAATGACTTTAAAAAAATCTATTATTATCATTAGGGCCCAGATATTTAGGTCTTGTTAGCTTTGTTTTAAGTTTCTTACACTTTTTAAAACAGATATTTTTCATAAATTAAGTTTCTGTGTTAATCATTAATAATCCAGTAATCTCTTTGTTTCATTATTTTAGTATTATTTTGTAATTTTCGCTTTATTTCTTCGTGAGATACATTTTTTGCCCAAAAACAATTATATTCTCATTATATACACTTTTTTTAGGGATGTTAGTTAGCACTTTAATTAATTGTAATCAGTTTCGACCTGATAGTAAGATAAATAATTATCCTTATTTAGTTGAGATTATGCCTTCGCTAAGCCTTTTTTTCACACTCGAGCTCCATACAACTCAACTATCTGGATATTTGCATATTCTGGACACCTCACCTCTCCTCTCTTTTTCTCAGTGAACAATTCCTTCCTATTACTATGTACACACTTTTTCTTGGGAATTCGGTAACATAATCTTCATTCGGTAGGTATCATGTAACTTCAGAAGCAGAGCAGAGTGACATTGACACCTGAATTATGTTGTACACAGTATATATATATATATATATATATATATATATATATATATATATATATATATATGGTGATATATAGTGGCTTCCCTGCTAATTGCCCTCCATGAAGTAATGGTTACCATGCTAACTTCATATACCCAAGGTCACAGGTTCAAACCTGGTGGAGGACAATGGATTTTTTTTCGGGTGTAAAAATCCTTAGCATGGCTTCCTTCAGGAGGGAAGTAAAGCTGTTGGTCCTGTGTCATAGATTTACGGCATGTAAAAGAACTCAAGCCTGATAGAGAGGCCTCTGAGCAAAATTAAGTGGTCTTTCACGCCCAATTTAGAATGGGATGCTGAGAACCACAGTAGTTAAAGAGCATCCATAAATAACACGCCATTCTTCTTCTTCTTTTTTATTTCCTGCTAAGGTTTCATTTTGTCTGTAGATCCAAGAGTTCATGCTCATGTACGTACACTGTGTTTAATAATTCAACTGGTTAGCGGTAAATTAGACAACCTATTCACCATCATAGCTGACTATCTCATAGAAAGAAACTTTCTTTGGTTGATAACACCTCAGAAAGACAGGTGGGCAAGCTCTCTCTTTTTTACTAAGCCCTCGCTTTCTCATAAAACTGACACATAAGAAAATGAGGTGCACTGTTTACAAGTGGTTAGAATATTTCCTCTCACCAAAGTGGCCTGGGTTCTATCCCAGGTGACTGTGGGATTTGTGGTGGACAAATGGGTTTTTCGATTTTCCCCGCTATTGTATTCCACCAGTGTCTCATCTTCATTCCATCTATCATCAGTCTGCGATGCTGTATGCAGTGAAAGCGGACATACTGTATAAAAAAAGCACACACATACAAGAAAAGGTGCCCACCTGGGTAGTGTGGTGGGAGTGTGTCTGCCTCACATTCAAAAGGTCGTGAGTTCGAATCTTGCTTAGGGTGAGTTACCTGGATAAGGGTTTTTTTTTCTCGGAGTTTTCCTCTTATCCTGAGAAGACGAATGTCAAGTAACTACCCTGAAATCATTTGAGCATCATTTCACCAATTTCATTCATTGTCCGGTGTGACCAACCAGATTAAAATACGTTAAGTATATATATTAAAATAAAAAAAAGAAAGAAAAAAAAAAAAGGTATGTTCGTAGTAAGCATTTTATATCCCTTTTCTCAACAACATTGCTTTATTTTACTTTACTGCTGTTTCCCTAATTTCTGTCTTAGTTCTCAACTGTTAAGCAATAGAGTCCCGCTTAATCTGAACTAATTGGACCAAACCCTATTTGGATTTTAGCAAAAATTTGGATTAGATGGATTTTTGTCAAATACGACAACATATTGACTTTAAGCATTTAGGCGTTGGGTTTTAAAATGATTGAAAGTGAAATTAATACATTATGCTGTAATTTATTTTATAACTACATTCTGAGACTCAAAAACCTGCAGGTGTCTACCTAGCATGAGCAGGCTGATGAAAGTTGGAAAGGAAGGGACAGTGACCTTCAACTTGTGGGTGTGTTAGAATGTTCAAAACAAAAGCTCCCCACTCCTCCTACTCTTAACTCAAACTGTGTGTGCCTACTGTAGTAGTGTGTGCTTTGTTTCGTGAGTGCTAAGCTTGTTCCACATTCTGTTCCTAGTGCATGCTGTCTCTCATCATTGCAAGGAAACATAAACACAACTCGTGTACTTAAAAGAAAAACTTGAAGTGTTAAAAAGACTGGACACTGGCAAAAGTGCCACTCAATTATCAATCAAATTTGGTGTTGGTAAAGCAACCATTAGCGATTGTAAAAATAACCATGATAAGATTGAACAGTTTTGTTCTGGTACGAGTGAAAACTCTCTTGAGAAGCAGCAAATAAGTACTTTATCTACATATGAAAAATTAGACAAAGCACCTTTTTGTAGTTTACTCAAGAAAGACAGAAAGAAATAGCTATCACTAGTCCTCTAATACAAGAAAAGGCGCTTCAACTGAACAAGCTTATGGGTGGTGATCTGTCATTTTTGACTTGTTGCAATTTATTAAACCGATGGAAGAAAAGACATGGCATTAAACAGCTTGTGTCGCCCTCTGTGGTGTAATGGTTACCATGGTAACTTCATATGCCCAAGGTTGCAGGTTCAAACCTGGCGGAGGATGATGGATAAAAAAATCCAGTGTGAAAATCCTTAGCATGGCTTCCTTCGGAAGGGAAGTAAAGTCGTTGGTCCTGTGTCATAGATTTACGGCATGTAAAAGAACCTCAAGCCTGATAGAGAGGCCTGAGCAAAATTAAGCGGTCTTTCATGCCCAGTATAGAATGGGACGTTGAGAACCACAGCAGTTAAAGAACATCCATAAATAAAACACCATTTCATTTAAACAGCTTGTGATAACTGGTGAGAAACTGTCAGCAGACAACTGAACACAGTGAGGAATTTAAAGAAAAATAAATGGAATACACATCCTATCTGTGTACAATGCTGATGAGGCAGGGCTAAATTTTAAAGCGTTGCCTACCAAACGTCTTACATCACATGAAGAAAAATCTACCCTAGGTTTTAAAATGGATAAACAACGCAAAACTGTGTTAGTGTACAGCAGTGCCTCTGCAACACATAAGCTTTCACTGATGGTAATCAGCAAAACATAAACATGAACTCACTCCCTGTTCATTACAAAAATCAGAAGCATGCTTGAAAGGATTGCGCCTTATTCCAAGACTGCCAAACTGCCTCCTCGTGCATTGTTACTGATAGACAATACTCCCTCCATCACATCTAGAAGAAATGCAATTTGTTTTCAGTGACATTACAGCCATTTTTCTTCCTCCCAATGTCATTTCGATTTTGCAGCCCATGATCCAAGGAGTGTTGCAAGCAGTAAAACAAAATTACAGAATAATGCTTCTTCAAAGCTTGAAGAGAATGAAGAACTTACAATCCTGCAAAAACTGAAGAAAATTACCATAAAAGACATAATTTACTGGGTGGCAGAAGGTTAGGAGAAGACAAGTGCAGAAATTGTGGAGCTGATCTGGAGTGTGTTAAAACTATTTTTCACCTGGCAAAGGAATGCTTTTTTTCCACTAGTAAATAAAATTCTGTGTTGCAAAAATGCAGAGAAAACATGCATCGATTAGTGGACGGATATCGATGGCAGTGGTGAAGGGGGCATCAGCTGATATCAGCAGAGATGATAGTGAGGTCGAGGGGGGGGTGCCCAAACTGATGTTGTTTCACACACTGAATTTAAATCTTATATTGCAATGATTTGATAAAAGTGTTAAATTATATATATATATATATATATATATATATATATATATATATATATATATATATATATATAAATATATAAAAAAAAAAAAAACCTGGTGATACCCATTAAACCAAAAGAATGACCAGATAGTAAATCGTTTATGATAAATTAATGCCTCTATGAAGTAGTCAATAGTAACTTTAATCTGTGAATTGATATCAAGTTTTAATAAAAGTCTTAATCGCTGTTTCAGTGTGTTATATCTTGAAAACCTCAGTCAATGGACTGTCCACCCAATAGCAGAATATTGTTGTCCATAATATGAGAGAATTAACCCTAGTGGAATATGTTTTATTGAATGAGTGTTTGGGGAATTAAATCAGCTTGTGTGTGGATGCAGAATTTAACTGACTTTTCGTTTTTGAGTTATAGATGCACACGCACACACACACACACACATTCTAAAATGCTTTGTTTTTTGGACTAGGGGGATCTCATAACATATATTTCCAGTGAAATCTCGGTATCACATTTTTTGGTGCAATGCAATACCTTCTCTATCCACTATGTACATACAGGCTAGAGAAAGTAAAAAGGGAACACAAAGTTCTGGTTAAAAATAGAAAACACTTGGGTTAAAAACAGTGATTCATGAAAAACGCTGGATACACATAACATTTATATTGTGCATGTAGCACACTAATTTACGTGCATATGAAATTACATGAGCATATCTGTAGGAGGTTATGTTTTAACTTAAGTTATACACTTTTGCTTATTTCAATATTTAACTTCCCTTATTATAGTACGCATTCTGAGTGTTTAATGAAGGCCACTGTGATAGAAAAGCTGTAATGGGTTGCTATTATTATTATTATTATTATTATTATTATTATGAGGAGACATTTAGTGATTTATTTTGAATGGACAGTAACTGTAAAAATAACATTTTGAATATTTTCTTTCTTCAACTTATAGAGTAAAACAATATACCTGGTTATATTTTTAGACTAAGCAAAGTGCCACCTTGATTCCAAAATCTAACAGCACATAATTTTATTTAGAAATTACATCAAAAATATTACTGTAGTGCTGCATTTTGCAGATACAGAAGCCTATGTAGCAGAAGGAGGATGGCAACAGATTTTCTCTTAAATAAGTCCTTACATATACTCATTTTAAGTAATGGAAATGCACACTGACATAAACACCATGTGAATGTTATAACTTAAATACAGTAAATATTGTTATAAATGTTTCTATGATATTGAACAAGCTAAGCTAATTGTTTATTAATACTTTCTCTATATGTAATATATACATAGTATATAGAGAAGGTATTGTATTGCCCCCAAAAATTTGACACCAAGATTTCACCAGAAATATGTGTTTTGAGACCCCCTGAATCATAAAAGCATTTTTAGAAAAATGTGCATATGGGTTGGGGGGTGGGTGTGCACGCGCGCGTGCGTGTAGGCAGGCGTGTGCGTGCACCTCAAAAATGAAAAGACCATTAAATACCATACTTGGTATTTAAGTTTGGTATCTCACAAGGATGCAACGTGAAGATTTTAAAAAAATCCCCCCACCCCAAACTACCCTTTACATGGAAAAAATTTAGAAAATTTTGATTTTCTTAAAAATGGCTCTAACAATTTAGATTAAAATATCATATGTTAAAGATATTTTCCTGACAAAGAAACTGTATATCTTGAATTTTCTGGGAATAGCCTCTGAAGATTACTTTATTCTGGATGAATTTTACGGAATTTTGCATAACTGCTAAACCGTAAAAGATGGACGAAAACTTAAAACACAAAAAATGTAGAGCACATTAGAACACAAAATTTATGTTATATAAATTTTTTCTTGGAATTGATTGTTTTTGAGATATTTTTTGTTTTTGGTTTCAGCTTTGAAAAACATGCTTTTCTCATACAGGAATTTGTCCATACAAACAAGTCACATAGCAACCAACTTTTGACTATCACTTTAATCAATGGTACTCCCTTATTTCGCTTCTACTTACAAGGAAGCAAGTAATAAGACTATTTCTGCTAATTAGTTCTCGATTAGATGAAGTAAATAGAATAATTTGTTGCAGAAATGTGAGAAAGTCATGTGAATGGAACATGTCAGATTTTTATTATTATTAAACAATTTTGATGTTATATTGGTTTACCTTGGCTCGAAGTAAGTGAATGATAGAAATTGAATTGTGGCACTGCAGAAGAAAAGTTAGACATAATTGGAAATGGAAGAAATTGGATTTATGTAAAAACAGAGAGTTAAAATTTGCAATAGGTGTTTTCAAATTCTCTCAAATATATGACTGTGGATCAGCAGTAAATAAGATTGTTACTATTTCTTTCAGTTTTATATAAAATCAATGCATTTTATTATTTTTTAAAGTAAATAGTTTTTTCTTCATAAAGAGCAAAATTTCTATGTGCATTTAATTTCAGTTCGTGTTGTTTGACAAGGGGAGTGGGGAGAGGGGTAGAAGCCTGGCTCGAGCAACCAATGTGAACTGGGCCACTCACCTTCTGGAGAAACTGGGGTGCAGTTCTGCAATGCCCACAGCTACAGGTAAAATTCCTCACATTCTGACTAATGGGAAGGTGGTTGTTATTCTCTTCTTTCATAACTCCCTAGGATTTTCTGCAGTTTACTGTTTTATGTGCAGTAGTAAGGGATAGTTCTATTGTTAGGTTACTGTAGTTGTGGAAAGTGTAAAGAGATTAGTCTTTGAAGGGAGACCTACAATTATAGCGTTAGAACAAAATGAAACATTTTCTTCCATAAGTTGACCTTGAATGGTATTAATATTATAACACAAGTAGTATGCCTGATATTAATGCAAAATGCTTCAAGGTCCATACAAATTGAGTTATATTAGCTGAAGATGATATTACCCAATTTCTCATACTTTTATCATTTGGTCATTGCCATTCAGTTCAAAACATTGTGAATTGTATTGGCAGCATAAATTATGATGCAGATAATATTGGATTTAGACTGATACTCAATTTTCTGGTCCATAGATGGCATTTCTGAGGTGCATTTGTCTGCAGGATTTATCAGTGAATGTGTAGCTTATCTATAGGTTACTGGAACATACACTGAGGTTTCCAGATGACATGTGCTTGAAAATTGAGAACATTTATTCTGTTTATTTTTTATTTTGCTTTATTTAATTATTTTTTTCTAATACTTAAGATTGACAAATATGTAACAAATTTCATATTTGAACCCTGTGGATCAGTTTTATGTATGTTGCTGTTGAAAACCGAAATCAATCCTAAGTTTTAATTAGTGAAAATTAATGGACAAATTGAATTAATTGTAGTGAGTTCTAAAGGTAAAGGTAGGTGCTTAAAGGGATGAAATTAATTAAATTTAGTTTTATTTATGAACACTCTTTATTTGCTCTGGTTCTTAGCATTTCATTCTATATGGCATGAAACATCACTAGAATTGCCTCAGAGGCAGCTTTAATCAGGCTGGAGATTGTTTTATGGGTTGTAAATCTATGACATAGTACCACCAGCTATGCTTCCCTCTTCAAAGTAAGCCATGCTAAAGATTTTTATGTCCAAAAAATGGTACAAGTAATATTTTTCAAATCATTTGTGCATGCATGTGAAAATTATTAAAGCAATTGGAAATGTTTAATATCAAAACTTAAAAGAAATGTCCTGCAAAAATACCAAATTGGTAAAAGTATCCTTTCAGCATTCATTGATCTCAGCTGATGTTCCTCTAACACAAATATCTGCTGATATTATTGTTAATATATTCAGGGCTATTCTGCAACTTCATTGTTGAGAAGCAGCTGCACTTATTTGTTAAGCTTAAAGAACCATTCATTCTGAAATTTGTTTGTTATATGTTTATTTCGTTGTAGTTCATTAGCTAATAAAATGTGTGTGCGCTCTGTGTTAGTGTTTTGTTTTCCCAATGTCACCAGCATCAATACACCAACTACAGAATGCATTCATTACTTTTCTTTGTGAAGTAGAGAGGAAGCATGCTGTGAAAACTTTACATAAAAATAATAAAGTCTAATGGGGATATTTAAAAGTTATGCCAATTTCTTAAATCAGGATGTGACCCCAAAGAATTACCATATTTATATGAATGCAAGACGACCTCAAATGAAAGATAAGGGCCTTTATTTACAGCTTAATTTAAGAATTTTGCATTACATCTATATGTATAAAAAGAAGAAATATTTTGATTTTGCGCATATATTTTGAGCAAACTAAGGGTCGTATAAGCTAATTAACTCCTTTTATTTTTACTTTCTCTATACATACTATGTACATAGTGTATAAGAAGGTATTAATTCAAAATCTTCTTGGAGCTTAATTTAAGAATTTTGCATTACATCTATATGTATAAAAAGAAGAAATATTTTGATTTTGTGCATATATTTTGAGCAAACTAAGGGTCGTATAAGCTAATTAACTCCTTTTATTTTTACTTTCTCTATACATACTATGTACATAGTGTATAAGAAGGTATTAATTCAAAATCTTCTTGGGCTTCTAGCCAGGTAAAAACTTGGTTTTAGCTGGCTAGAAGCCCAAGAAGATTTTGAATTAATACGTCACCAGGAAAGCTTCAGTTCTTATTTTAAGAAGGTATTGTAATGCACCCAAAAATTCGATACCGAGATTTCACCGGAAATACATGTTTTAAGACATCCTGAATACAAAAAAAGCATTTTTAGAAAAATGTCCATGTGTGTATGTCTATCTACGTGTATGTGTGTCTGTGGGCAGCATAGTGCAAAAACAAAAAGTCTGTTAAATACCAAACTTGGTATTTAAGTTCAGTATCTTCCAAGGATGCGACACAAAGGTTTTCAAGAAAATCCCCCCATCCCAAACTACACTTCACATGGAAAAATTATCGAAAATTTTGATTTTCTAAAAAAGGGCTCTAACGATTTTGATTAAAATATTGTATGTTAAAGATATATACCTGACAAATAATATGTATATCTTGAATTTTCTGGGAATAGCCTCTGAAGACTACTTTATTCTGCATGAATTTTACGGAATTGTGTATAACTGGTAAACTGTAAGAGATTGACAAAAACTTACCACACAAAAATTGTAGAGCACACTAAAACACACAATTTATGTTATATACATTTTTTTCGTGGAGTTGATCGCTTTTTAGATATTCCTTGTTTTTGGTTTCAGCCTTGAAAAACTTCTACTTTTCTCATACACAAATTTGTCAACTCGTGTTCATACACGAAGTGTAGGAAGAAACTTTAGTCACATAGCAACCAGCTTTTGACTATCACTTTAACCTATGGTATTCCCTTTTTTTGCTTCTACTTACGAGGAAGCAAGTAATAAGACTATTTCTGCTAATTGTTTCTCAATGAGCATGAAGTAAATAAAAGTAAAAGCTTTTTAACAATAATTTGTTGCAGATATGTAGAGAAAGTCATGTGAATAGAACACATCAGATTTTTTAAGCAGTTTGAATTTGAGTGGAAAGTTAAACAATGGTCACTAGAAAGAGAAAGAGAGAGAATGGAAATGTATTGCTATGTGTGCAATGGGAGTAAGTGACAGAGCCAATAGTAGTGGCAGCTCAGCTGCAACAGCAATAATAGATAAGATTTTTATTTTGACAAAATACCTGATTGAACACATCATTGTAAAAAGTTTGACCTAATTTGAATTTGCACAAGAATTCAAATCATTGGGGGAGAGAGGGAGAAGGGAAAAAGGAAATACACCAGTATTACTGCAGTGGGAAGAAAAATTATACAGCTAAACCTCTTTCTTTGACCATTGGCGCCCAATAAAACACTAAGCGCAACCCCCGAAGTGAAAGGAAACCCTCTATTTTAATTTTATTTTTGGAAAGAAATGTTTTTTCCAATTAGAGTGCTTATAATCCCACTAGGTCCATTAACAACTAACTTTACAGTGGAAAATGAAGCAAACAAAATCTGTCACATTTGCCACAAGTTTGGTGGTAAACTTCCTATGCTTCACCATTGTTATATCCAAAAAGTTCAAAACTTGGTTTTTCCCATATGCTATTTGGAAAACGTATATCAAGATATAGGCTACCCCAAGTTATTAATGCTAATATATTGAGGGGATAGGGATCTTGTATTTGGATAAATGCACTAATTTTTTTTTTTATAGGGAAAACTTGCCCTGTGTCAGTGGCTCTGTAAAATTTGTTTCAATTTTAGGCAAGGCAGCAAAAGAGTTAATAGCACAGAGTTGGAGTTTCATATTGTTTTGATGCAAGCTTCACTAATTTATAACAGTCCACAATTATTACTTAATTTTCTTTGTGGTTTATGGCCAGTTGCAATGCAGATTTATCTGAATTTTAATGTATACAATTAAGTACAAGTAGGTAGTTAGTTTTTTAATTCATGATTTGGCAAAGTCCAGTCAAATTCTGTAGAAATGTTCTTGCATCTTAACAATCTTCAAATTGAAATGATAGTTGGTATCTGATAATACTGTAACAAAATTTCTTGATTTCAATAGCTGATGTAACATCTAAAATCTAGACTCAATTGCATTAAGCAATTTTTACTAGTTAAAATTAGTTTTGACATAGTTTAGATTTTAACAGTAACATACACCAAGGAAGTTGACTACTTTTTTTTTTTTTTTTCATTTACATAGTACCCTTTAACATCTAAGGTCATAATGGGGACTTTGCACTTGAAACAACTTGTCTGTAGGTTCCTTTACGTTTGGTTTAAATCATTTTTTTTCCCCCCTCAAATACATACCCACATTCATTCTCATATATAGACTCTGTGAGGGATAGGGAATAATTCTCACTAAAGAAAAATTCCCCGTCCCAGCCGGGAATTGAACCCGGGACCTCCGGGTGAGAAGTCAGTTCGCTGACCACTCGACTGCAGAGGCAGTCTGACTGCTTTTTCTGTGATAGCGTACTCTTATTTGTAGCACTGCACTTCAATTTGACACTGCAGACAGCTGATGAATGACTAGGGTAAACTACATGTATTGGGCATGTGTCTTTTCTACATTGTTCATGAAGAGCAAAATAACAATGCACAAATGCTTGATTAGTTCCATTTTTACTTTCTCTACCACATATAATAAGCAGGGGAAGTATTGCATTCCACCCATAAATTTGATGCTTGAAATTATACCGAAAATATATGTTTAGAGGCCACCTGAATCCAAACCAAAAAATCTGATGCGTTCCATTCACATGACTTTCTCTACATCTCTGCAAAAAATTATTGTTAAAAACTTTATACTTCTTTTTACTTCATGCTAATCGAGAAAAAATTAGCATAAATAGTCTTATTACTTGATTCTTTGTAAGTAGAAGCAAAATAAAGGATTGCCATAGGTTGAAGTGACAGTCAAAAGCTGGTTGCTATGGGACTGAAGTTCCTTTGTTCGTATGGACAGGAGTTGACAAATTCCTGTATGAGAAAAGTATAAGTTTTTTAAAGGTGAAACCAAAAACAAGAAATATCTAAAAATGATCAGCTCCATGAAAAAACTGTATCTAACATAAATTGTGTGTTTTAACATGCTCTACATTTTTTGTACTGCAAGTTTTTGTCCTTTTCCTTATGGTTTAGCAGTTGTGCAAAATTCCGTAAAAATCATCCAGAATAAAGTAGTCTCAGAGGCTATTCCTAGAAAATTCAAGATATACATTTTATTTGTCACTTAATATCTCTAATATACAAGCTTTTAATTAAAATCGTTAGAGCTATTTTTGAGAAAATCAAAATTTTTGAAAGGTTCCATGTAAAGGGTAATTTGGTGTGGGGGGGATTTTTCTCAAAATCTTTGTGTTGTGTCCCTGGAAGATACTGAACTTAAATACCAAGTTTGGTATTTTACCAAGTTTTCATTTTTGAGTTATCCTCTTCACATACGCATGGATGCATGTACTTTTCTGAAAATGCTTTATTTGGATAAAGGGGACCCTAAAACATATATTTCCGGTGAAATCTTGGTATCAATTTTTTGGGTAGAGTGCAATTACTTCTCTATAATACTATGTACATAATACATGTAGAGAAAGTAAAAATCTAATGTGCTCCATTTACATAGCTTTCTCTACCTATTATGCAACAAGCAAATCATACAAAAGCTTATTCTTCATGCTAATCAAGATAAACATGTGCACAAATGGTGTTATTACTTAGTTCCTTGTAAGTAGAAGGGAAATGACAAAATACAGTGGGCTAAAACAATATTCAAATCTATTAATGGCTTTTGCTATGCGATTGTCATTGAAATTTGGTTCTCTTTCCATGGCCAGGAGTAAAATAAAATAGAAATGAAATGAATGGGGATTTCCTGTTTGAGAAAAGTTTTAAGTATTTTAAAATTTTAACCAGAGAATATCTTGGAAATGGTTAGCCCCACAAAAAAAATTGTATATGACATAAATTGTGTGTTTTAACTTGCGAGGTAAGTTTTTTCTATTTCTTAAGCTTAGCAGTTACCCAAGTGTCATCAAAATGAAGAGAACTTCAGGGGCTATTCCCAAGAAATTCAGGATACACATTGTATTTGCCATTTACTAGAGGGTATTTTAATCAAAACCATTAGCCATTGTTTTAGAAAATCAAACATTTTGAATAATCTTCAATGTAAAGGGTAGTTTTGAGTGGGGAGGGGGGATTTTACCAGAAATCTTTGTGTTGCATCCTTGAAAGATACTGAACATATATACAAAGTTAGGTATTCAACAGACTTTTTGTTTTTGAGTTATGCTGATCACAGATACATGAATGTAGGCATAGACACACATGCACGAACATGCAAACCTTTTTCTAAAAATGCTGTTTTCGGAATCAGGGGTCCTCAAAACAAGTGAAATCTTCATATCAAATTTTTGGATGCCATACAATACCTTCACTCCTCCTGTTATGTACAACATATGTAACAGGAGAAAGTAAAAATAATTTTTACAAAAAGGTATGTTTGTGTGGGTGCATGCATGCACTTCAACTAAAAAAAAAAAAAAAAAAAGTTGGTTAGATAATGAGTATTTAAATTGCCACACAAAAGTTTTCAATGAAATTCTCCCATCCCAAGCTACCCTTTAAATGAAACACTTTTTAAAAATGTTTATTTTTTCAAAAAAATTGTTCTAAAGATTTTGATTGAAATATCAATGTTTAAAATATTTTCAATGCAAATGAAACGTTAACCTTGAATTTTCAGGGAATATAGTCTGAAATCCTCATCTGAAAGACTAAGCCTAACTGGTAAACTGGAAGAAAGAAACAAAATCCTATTGCACTGAAAATGTCTACCTCTTTAAGACACTCAGTTTTTGCCATTATACACGCACGTGGGGTCAGGGATGCTCCTTGTTAAATCTTCTAATACTACTATTCTCAAATGGGAAGTTATTATTCTTTTAAGATTTGATTATCACCTAGCCTCCTAGTGCATTCCCTCCTTCCCTTTGTGTCTACAAGGAAGTATGTAATGAAATCATTTCTGCTAATGTTTTACCTTGGTTAGCATAAAGTAGATAGAAGAATAAACTTTTTTAAGAATAAATAGACGACAATCAAGAGAATGCAGCATATCAGTTTTAAACCTTTTAGAGTAATGTTTTGTTTCCTAAGGAGTATAAATACACATAACTCGGGCTCGGATTTTTAAGTAAATACATATTTTTTTTGCATCCCTAAAATGAACTTGAAACTGAGTCTAGTGTTCTGGATATGTACACTAGACCAAATATTTTAAGTTTTATTGCACATAAAAATGCATGTTTTCTGATTTTTTTATGTAAGTAAATATTTTTTTGAGATTCACATAAATTACACAAAAATCGCATAAAGGAAGCGCTTTTAAAATAATTTTCGTATAATTTTGTAAAATTACTTTTAATTATTTTTTAACAAGTCACTTTTCACTTCTGTAATGCTCAATTATGCATGTCAGACGATGCAATTTGTTGTTAATTATTGGAAGAACTGATATGTCAGCTATAGTGTCCCTTCAGTTTCAAGAAAATATAAACATCCTGCTTTCCTTAGTTACACGAGCTCGTAAGATAAGAACGGAAATTCCTCCACTGCCATATGCTTGAAATAAACACCTTTTATCACTTCACAGCCCGGCTAGTATATACACTGATGCTTGTGAAACTGCATAGTCAATTATTGTAGTCACTCGTTTGTCATTTGTGAATACACAAAGTTTAGTTGTGTTGGAAAGTTGCATATCGACAGTTTTGACTTCACAGTGGATTAAACATGCCCAGAGTGAGAAGTAGTGCAGGTAATCGCGTGCAACTATTGTTACACTGCAGAATTTAAGGATATTTTCAGTTCAGGCATGGTGTCTGGTGAATACCACGTACATTTTTATTAGATCGGCCATTCATATCTTTAAAAAAATATTTTATTTGTTTGGCACATATTTTTTAACATTTTTAGTGCATAAAAAAGAAATATTTCCCAAGTTTTTAACACCTAAAAATCCGAGCCCTACACATAACTATAGTTATTGATAGTGACCCCTGTTCTTCTAATATTTGGCAACTGTAAAAGAATGGTAGTTTCAATATCTCCAAGCAGTTGGTCCCTATGAAAACACCAGTATATGTCTTAACACTATTTGTGACTTCCACTAACATTTTCAAGTATATGCCAGCTATTGGATGGCAGTCCAGTCTGTTCTGTGGAATTCCTTTTCTTGTAGAGCTTTTACAATCTTTTGCTGCTTTCCTATTCTAGAGAAATATTATATTTCACCCAAAAAGTTGATGTTGAAATTTTATTGACTGAAAAATATAAATTGTATACTATAACATGACTAAGAGGTACATAGTTATGCATGTATATTTCTTTGTTAACAGCGTAACCAAGAAACAAATATGATATATCACAAATTTCATGCTTCTAAGGATGCAATATTATTTTCATCCAATTCTCTCACATGGAATGCTTGTACTGTCAAAAATGTATCTAAAAGATTTTGATTGAAATGTTGTAGACATAGATATGAGAAATTTCTATAAGTAGCCTGTTAAGCCCTTATTATTCTTGTCAGTTTATATAAATAAAACCATAAGAGAATATCTAATGTGTGGCATTAATGTGGCTTTCTCTAGTTGCTAGTTTAAAAACTAATTTTGCAAAACCATATTCTATTTGCTTCTTGTTAATTCATATAAACTTCCAGCACACATTTACACATTTCATTGTAGTTATAAGGATACAGTGATATAAACTGATAATAAGATAAATTTTGACTCTCTCTAGTACTTCATAAATGTACAAAGGTCATTCAGAATGCAGAGGACTTCATAAGCTGTTTATAGAAAATTGAAAATACTTATCATGCACATATTTTAAACATTGTTAATTTATCAAAGTTGTTAGGACCCAGTTTGAAACAAATTGAGTTAGGAATGTATAGGCTAGTTTGGGATGGGGAGATTTTCTTGAAAATTTTTAGGTTGTACCAAGTTCGGTACTTAACAAGATTTTTCATTTTTACTTTCTCTAGCATTGTACAATATACATTAAATAGGTGAGAATGTATTGCATTTCACCCAAAAATTTAATATTGAGATATCACCAGAAATACATATTTTGGGGGTTCCTGTATCCAAAACCTGCATTTTTAGAAAAAAGTCTGTGTTGGTAATTCTGAATATAGCTCAAAAACGAAATTTTGATAAACTACCAAGTAACTTAGGTATTTTCCAAGGATGTGACACACAGATTTTGACAAAAATCCTCCGCTCCCCAAACCATAATTACTCTTTATATAGAAACATTTTCAAAAATATTGATTTCCTGAAAAATGGCTCTAGGTAAAAATATACTGTACTAAAGGTGTAGATCTCATTAAAACACATATACTTTTTTTTTTTTTTGTGGAGTTGACCATTTCCAAGATATTCCTTGTTTTTGGTTTCAGTTTTAAAAACTTAAAATTTTTCTCATTCGTGAATTTGTGAACTCTGGGCCATGCAAAGAAACAAATTTCAATCACATAGTAACACCTTTTAAAGCAATTGATAACCTATAGCCTGGTGTATTCCCTTATTTCCCCTTCTACTTAGAAGTAATTAATACGACCATTTCTGCTATCTTGTTTATCTGAATTAGTATAAAGTATAGAGAAGAGTCAGCTTTTGTAACAATAATCTGTGGCAGAATGGTTAGCGAAAGTCATGTCAATTGAATACATCAGGTTTTTAAAAACAAGTCCGTTAATGTGTAGGTGCGTGCATGCGTGCGAACACGATAACTCAAAAAAGAAAAGTGTCTTACAAGGATGTGACACAAAGATTTTTAGGAAAACTACTCTTTACTTGAAAAAAAAAAAGGTTGAAAATTTAAATTTTCTCAAAAATGGCTCAAACGATTTTGATTAAAATACTATGTAGTAAAGACATTAGCATGGCAAATAAAATGTATATCTTGAATTTCTGGGAATAGCCTCTGAAGACCGCTTTGTTCTCTATGACTTTGCATAATTAATAAACCGTAAGAGATAGAAAAAAAAATTACTGTACAAAAAATATAGATCTCGTTAAAACACACAATTTATGTTATATACATTTTTTTACATGGAATTGGCCATTTCCGAGATATTCCTTGTTATTCATTTGAGTTTAAAATGCTTAAAACTTTTCTCATATGGAAATTTATCAACTCCTGGCCATACAAGGAAACAAATTCCAATTACATAGCAACAGCTTTTAAAGTATTTCACTATTGATTTAGCGTAATGTATATTCAATTTCCTTTTTACTCATAAGGAAGCAATACAACCATTTCTGCCATCTCCTGTTTATCTTGATTAGCACAAAGTAGAGAGAAGGATCAGCTTTCGTAAAAATATTGCTTAATAGCTAGAGAAAGTCAATGTGAATGGAATACATAAGATTTTTGAGTTGTATTTACTTATGGATGCATGGACATATGCACATATCTTTTTTCTATAAAGATTCTTTTTTTCCATTTTTCTTCCCTCCCCGAATAAGAGACCACAATGTAGGTTTCCAGTAGTACCTCTATATAACATTTTTGAATTGAATGCAATGCTTCCCTTATTTACTATAGGTAAGTAATAGGAAAAGCAATGAAAACTTACTGCAAGAAAAACATGATCCTAGTTAATTAATCAAATGAAATGAGTATTTTATTACTACTGGCTGATTGCCAAGAGCCTGCTTGAGTTGGGTAGAACAGGTAGTAATGAAAGTGGTTGAAAGAGGATTAAAATATTTATATAGAGTGGAAATGTTGGAGGGTGGAATCATTGTCAAGGAATATTTGCCAATTCAATAAAGAGCAAAAATTAAACAAAAAATGTTTCTGTAAACATGCGCATAAATTTGTAAGCTAGTTATGAATGAATAGTGATACTGTCTGACTTGATTTGTTCATATAAATACATAATCTTTTTAATATGATTCAGGACAATGATATTTTTCAGATAAGTCGAGAGCCAGCTTTAATGTTTCTGTTAATATTCATTCTGTACCAAAAACAAAAAAAAAAAAAAACAAAAAAAAAGACACCACACATGCACATGCACACGCACACGCACACGCACACAGAGGATGTCCCAGAATTCAAGTACACAATTGAAAGGATTTTAGAGGGGTCCTAGACAAACACTTCCAGATAGCGAACCTATTGTTTCTTTTGCCAAATATCAAAAGTGATGGCACATAGCACATCTGTGGCTATAATTAAAAAAAGTGTAGACATGTGTCTTCTATTTTCATTTAGAATGTCTTATTGGCAAAATTCCCCATTTTTGGAGGGTTTGTATGCCATTGATAACCATTCTGTTGATTTCAGATCATGTACTATAATGTACTGGTGGATGAGTTGGTATTGCACTGGCCATAGAATCATATGGTAGTAAGATCGTACTGCTCTCTGAAGTTTTCACTATAAAGTTTTTTAATTTTATTGTTTTTCTCAAAGAGTTACATAATTTGACTTGCATTAATATGCTTAGTTTATATTTTTGAAGTCAAGACAAATTACTTTCAAAAGATTGAATGAAATCTATGTAGCATTCAATATTCAATGTGATAATTGTTTGTTAAGGAACCTGCATAGATTAATTCAATAAAACAATTAGGTTGTTGAAAATATTTTTGTAATGTGTGCTTTGAAATATAGAAACTAAACTATGATTTTAGTGGTAGAATAAAAAAGAACCCTCTGTTATTGCTAGGATTTGAACATTTAATTTTGTCTATGTAAGTATCATGCAGTTTTAACCACTTGAGCCACTGTGATCCTGAGGCGTTGTGCTTCATAGATGTAATCTCTGTAGGGATATTGTAGGTTGTTACATCAAACTGTTCTTCTGGTAACAAGTTGTGTTTTGTACTTTGGATATTGTATTATTTCTCAAAGCCTCTTTTTATTTGCCTTTTATTTGCAGAGATGAAAAGGTATACATAGTTCTTAATAGTTTTTACTATATAGAGATTGTTCATTTTGTATTTCATTTGAAGTTCATTTGACACAATGGTATTTTTTAATAAATTATGAACTGCACCTACAATTGTAATGCATAGTACATAGTATGTCAATGTGTGACACACTGTATTTTAGAAACTCCTCCGAGAGTTACAGAGAAGTGTACTCTTTTAGATGCTTAATGTAAAATTGTTATTGAAACATTTTTTCATTGTACCTAGATGCTAATTGTACATTACTTTTTTTTGTCAGTTCAAATAGATTGATTTGAATAATGCAGCAAAATATGAATGGCTCATTGTAAAATTCAAACAAAGGAGACAACATTAACATAAAGGTACCTATGGAGACTTGAACCCTTAACTTCGTCAACATCTTAACCAGATATGCTAACATTAACACAAATAATGCCACTAATATCTACTCTCTCCAAAATTTGAGTATTCAGATCAAGACCCATGGCAGTTTGAATAGTGGTGTGCCAACTCTTAATACATTTTATACTATAGCAAACAATTTAGAACCCTAGAGCCCATCGGTTGCCAATCTCAAAACTATTTATCTTGGACCTCTTCACAATCCTGCTAAATTGTGTGGTTGAATTCTGGGACACCAATATATATGGGTTCATTAGTGCTCTTGTCCTTTGGGAATACTCAGCTTTATAAACTAAGAGCAAATTGTGGAATTTTTGTAGTTTCCAAAGTTTTTAATGTTCCAGTTAACTGTTGAATGTATCATGTATATTCAGTTATCTTTCAAAAAGCTCACATGCACAGTTCTTCAAGGATTTTATGTTTCTATTTTGTAATTCGTCATTTTGAACTGATTTGTGTGCACTGTAAATTTTAATACACTTTTTAGATGATTCCCTTTTTATTATTAATTTTAAGTATATGATTCCAACCTCAAAACAAAGTCCAAGCATTTATTTAAACAAAAGGAAAACAGTTTTGTCAATTCTATATTGGTTAGTAATTTCTCTCAAGTAAATACTATTGAAGTGTTCTTTATATTTTATGATAAAGGCAATATATTCCTTAACTTTTATTGATAAGCTTTTACTGGAGTGTTTTCAGTGGAGTAAAAATAGTTGGTATTTATTGAGATGAAGTATTTTCTCAGTTTGCATTACATTCTATGGAATAAAAGGGATGTGTACTAACTTAATTCTCTGACATAAACCATCGGCTCCCTGTTATGGTAATAGTACAAAGTTTTGTTTGAGTTTGATCTTACAAATTTGATACATAATCTTAATATTGTTTTTATTGTTGATCATGTTTTAAATAAAACACATTTTGCATTAAGTGAGGCATTTATCTGCATTCCAAGTGATAAGAATTATTCAACTTCAATAACTGGGATTTTTTTGTACTTCTAACTTGGGATATACAACATAAAAGCAAATTATGTTAAAATCAACTATTTCGTCTGCAATTGAAATTAATAAAAATATGTGTATAAAAATATAAATTTCTAAACACTGTATTCCTGTCTATATCCTAGTTGTGTCGATTTCATGGAAAGCAGGAAGTCATATGGGTATGCAAAGTGCAAAGGCTTTTGCTCAGAGAAGTGACATCTTGAGGACAAGACTGGCAGAACTATGCTTGTATGGTAAATGATTATTAAGTGATGCTTGTGTTGTACTGAGTATTCAGGATGTTTGGAAGTTATCACATTCTTTGTAATAAAACCTAGCACTCAAATGTTTTCTTCTGTATCAGGAACTCCAAAGAGAGAAACTTAGTAGAATTCACTGTACTAAAAATTCTAAGAAAAGAAAAGATTTTAGTAATTCCTTCTGCTTTTAAAACAAATGTTTGGAAAATGTTTATTATATTGTATACAAGAAGTTTATTTCTTGTAGTTTAGGGGTAGTATGTCAGCCTCACATTCAAGAAGTCCTAATTTGAATTTTGGTTAGTTTTTTTCTGGGGTTTTTCCTTATCCAGAGAATTGGTTAGCCACTTCAAAATAGCTCTTTAAAATTTATGTGAATATTTTTGGTATTATTACATTGGAAATTATGGACTATTGAATGTTTATGGAATCAAAGAATCAGCTAATAGTTTTGACTGAAGAGGTTTTTAACTTTTAATCAGTATTAATCTTCATAAAAAACCACCATGTTAATTCAGAACCTTAACAGCATTCCACACTCAGTTAACTGGCACATCAGCTAATCAACATATTACTCAGTAAAGGAGGATATTAATACAAATATACACTATGCCTTACATTGGAGTACTTATTGGCTTCTGTCTCTTTCTTAACAAGGTTGAGGATTTAGCAGCTTTTTCCACCTTATCCAAGACTTTTCTATTGTTTTGGTCAAATATATATTATCTTGTCTTGCAGAGACTATGGTAATAAAATTGCATGTTTTATATCTGTCTTAGCTGTATCACATATGATTCAAGGGACATTCAATATGTGCTTAGAAAATTTAAAAGATGGTGCTCATAACTTCAAAAAAGTTTTGCTTTTAGAAGCATAATCTCTTAATAGACTGTGGTTAATGTTTTAGTTATATCCATCATGTAGTTTTACTGTCATAGACGATTGTAGCAGCAAACTTTGTTTGTTTAGAAAGATGGAATAAAAGAATTTTGCATAGTGATTAAACATTTCTATTTAAAACATCTAATACCAAAATGGAGTTGAAGTTTATAGCACAGGAAAGAGCCTCTGAACAAAAGTTATTTCTCTTGCTCAAAATGGAATGAGATGCTAAGAACTGTAGCAGTTAAAGCGTCCAGAAATAAACCTCAGCTTCAATTTCACATCTATTCCTGCATTTGAGACTGTTTGCAATTGAGTAAATGAATTAAATGTGATCCTTCATCCATAAATGGACATCATTTGGATGTCCAGTGGAAATTACTTCCTCTGAAGTTGCTGACAAAAACCATGACATGGTTTTAATGATCAATAAAACAAAAGCTCACAAATTAGTCATACAGTGTTTTAAATTTTACACAAGTTGGGTCTGATCTTGTCAAAAATCTTGGCAAGATGGCTGCTGCATTTACTCTGTCATGTTCAAAATTGATTCAGAAGCTGGTTTAGCACTTTTCATTGCAGTCAAGTTCCTACATCAATACAAAATTGTGGATGAAACATGGATACTCTGCTAAACTCCAGAGACAAAGGAACAGACCAAAAAAGTGGACTAAAGAATGCCAAAATGGTGAAATTAGCCGATAAGATGAAGACCATAGTTTTTACTTTCCCTACATGTACTATGTATGTAGTATATAGAGAAGGTATTGCATTACACCCAAAAATTTGATATTGAGATTTCACTGGAAATACATGTTTTAGGATCACCTGTATCCAAAAAAGCATTTTAGAAAAATGTCTGTGAATGCGTGCGGGTCTAGGCCTGGGGTGTGTCTCTTTCTCTCTCTCTCTCTCTCTCTCTCTCTCTCTCTCTCTCTCTCTCTCTCTCTCTCTCTCTCTCTCAAAAACGAAAAATCTGTTAAGCTTAAGTTTAGTATCTCCCAAGAATGTGGCAGGCACAAAGATTTTCAAGAAAATCCTCCACCCCAACTACCCTTTACATCATAAATTTTTTCAAAAAATTTTGATTTTTTTAAAAACTGGCTCTAAAAATTTTGATTAAAATACTGTATATAAAGATATTTACATGGCAAATAAAATGTATATCTTGAATTTTCTGGGAATAGCCTCTAAAGAACTCTTTATTCCAGATGATTTTTGCATAACTGGTAAACTGTAAGACAAAAACTTACTACACAAAAAATGTAAATCTTGTTAAAACACACAATTTATGTTATATACATTTTTCCTTTTGTGGAATTTTCTGAAATATTTCTTGTTATCTATTTGTTTATGATTTAAAATACTTAAAACTTTTCTCACACATACGCTTGTAAACATATCCATGCATAGAATTGAATTTCAACCACATGGCAACCAGCTTTTAAAAGATTTGACTATCATTTTAGCCTAGTGTATTCCCATATTTACCTTCTACTTACAAGGAAGCAAGTAATAAGAAAAGTAACGTTTATCTGGATTATCCTACAGTAGATTGAAGAATAAGCTGTTTAACAACAGTTTGTACAGCAATGTAAAGAATGGAATACAGCAGATTTTTTGAGAAGCACACTGGATCATCTATATCAATTTCTTGCAGGAAGTATGAATTTCCTGGGAAGTGTTTAGTATTATTATTGCACTGCTTGAGCTAGAAATCAAGAATAAATGATCTTATTGGCAAAGCATAAGATTTTCTTCCTTCAGGACTGTTTGGGTGTATACCTGCACAGTTGTGTTGGCAATAATATGGAATTCAAGTTTGAATTACTACAACATACACCATATATACCAGATTTGGCTAACGATGACCTTTTATTTTCAAACTTGCAAACATGGTTTGGCAGGAAATAATTTGCATTGAATGAGGTCATCTCCAAAACAGATGCCTATTTTGATGAGATTCTGAAATCCTACTTTTTATCTGGTTTAAAAAGCTGGAGAAACATGGGAAAAGTATTTTGAGCTATAACAGATTATGCTGAATAAACCATCTACCTAAAATAATTTATCTTTCTAACTTTTTTTAGGGCTTACTGAATGCTCCTTGTAATATTCATTATTTTACAACTTAGATGAATAGAAATTAAAAAAAATCTACGTTAATGAAAACTTTACATAAAGGACCAAAATTCAGATTTACAAATTCAGAGGCAAGGGTAGAGACTATTGCAATCTTCTGCAGAGGATACTTGGAAGGGCTTTAATTTCAACTTCAGTAATATCTGTTAGGTTCACTAAGATCTTTGGATTTGGCACGGCAGCTCTGATTCTGGCAGATAAATAATAAAACCTTCATGTCTTAGAATTCCTCCAGAAGAAGCCATGCATGATATTGTTTAAAAAAAATAACTTTTGATTCTCTGCTATGTAAGAGGAAGTAGGAGGAAAGGCTAAAATGCATAGCATTTGCTAAAGTAGAGGAAAAGATCCTTAGGAAATAAATGCATGGATTCTGTGGTACCAGTGTGTTATATCAAGCAGACAATTTTGCAGAGGGGAGCTGTACTTTCAATTTTTTTTCTTTGATAATCAATTTTTAAGTGGGCTGTTTCTGCAGAACTCAAGGGGTTTGCTTCTAGTATATCTAACTTAAGTTCTTACTATTCACATGGCATTTTGAATTCTGATGGTTTTTTGATACATAGTTTCTGTGTATGGAATCTTAACAAATGCTGGAAATATTGATCTGAACACATCTTACTGATAATTTAATTTGGTCACCGTAATGTTCCAGATTTAATTTTCTGTTTTCCTGGAGTTCTTCCAACTGATTTGTTTCTACACTTCAACCTTCAGGCTAGCCCACAAATAAACATTTCAGACCATTAAGAACACTTAGTAGTGTCAGAGTAGCAATTTCCATGTAGAATTTCAAAATGTAAATGTCCCGTTATTTATGGATGCTCTTTAACTGCTGTGGTTTTCAGCGTCCCATTCTAAATTGGGCGTGAAATTATTAATTTTGCTCAGAGGCCTCTCAATCAGGCTTGAGGTTCTTTTACGTGCCGTAAATCTACGACACGGGACCAACGGCTTTACTTCCCTTCCGAAGGAAGCCATGCTAAGGATTTTTACGCCCGAAAAAATCCATCTTCCTCCGCCGGGTTTGAACCTGCGACCTTGGGTATATGAAGTCAGCATGGTAACCATTACACCACGGAGGGCGACATAGAATTTCAATGCAATATATGTTAGTGTTTCTTGAAAGCTATGCATAATGAAACTTTTACCACTTATATATCAGCCTTTTCTGATTCAGAAACCATAATCAAATCATAAATAAAATGAATAATTCTTGCTCTATTGATATTCCAATAAACACAAAATTTTCAAAAATTTTCACGCATTTTCTTCTTTAGGTTTACTTTTCTAGAAAACTATAATAGATAGAGAATTTAATTTTTTAGTAGATATACAGAATATACTGCTCTAAACAGTTGGTATAAGCTTTATATGTTACACTTGCATGAAATTCCTCAAAGAAATATTTTCCTATATAAAAAATTAAAAAAATGAAGAGTACATTTATTATTTACTTATTAAATTGCTATTATTGATTAAAATATCTTAATGGTTCACCACTATATTGAATAGCATGTTTGTAAAGTGATTACAACGTTTGAAATGTGTCACTTTAACTGTTTAGGAGAAAAGTGCACCTAAAGAAGAAAATGCGTGAACATTTTTTAAAATTTTATGTTTATTGGAATATCAATAGAGCAAAAATTATTAACTTTATGATTTGATTATGGTTTCTGAATCAGAAGAGACGGGTATTTAAGTGGTAAAAGTTTCATTAGATTGCATAGTTTTCAAGAAACACTAACATATATTGTATTGAAATTCTACATGGAAATTGCTACTCTGACACTACCAAGTATCCTTAAGGCCTGGGAAGTAAAGGGCCACACACTAGTTTTGATAACTCCATCTTCAATTTCCTAATTTTACTTGGACTGATAAAAACCGCCCATATGATTTCCCTTCTTTCACCAGTCAAGTAATAAATGGGATTAAAATTTCTTCAGTAATTTTTTCCATGCTTACATAAAGTTGGGCTGATTATGTGTGCCTTGCACAGTAAACTTCATTCAGGCAGGCAGATGGAGGAAATGGGAAGGGCAGCTGGCTAAATTGTGAATGTGGTTTTTGAATGCAGAATAATCTACTTCCATTAACATTTGAGCATGGAATTACATCATCTTATTATATTCCACCCAAAAATTCAATGTCAAGAGTTTGCCAGAAATTCATATTTTGAGGCCCCCTGGATAAAAACATATTTTTAGAAAAAGGTCCATCTGTATGCATGTCAAAAGGGAAGGAGGGAGAGGAAATTGAGGTATTTTTATAGACATTATTTAACTGCTACGGTTCTCAGAGTTCCTTCTAAATAGGGCATGAAAGAGCACTCAATTTTGCTAAGAGGCCTCTTTATTAGGCCATAAATCTACAACACGTGGCCATTGGCTTTGCTTCCCTTCCAAAGAAAGCAATGTTAAGGATTTTTATGCCTGAAAAAATTCACCGTCCTCTGCTTGAGGAACCAGAGTCTAGCATGAGAGAAGGAGACGTAAACTGTAAAAGATAGATAAACAAATGGTTAAATCTTGTCAAATCATAAGTTTGTAAAATAAATTTTTTATGTCATTAACCATTTCCAAAACTCTTTACAATAGGTTTGAATTGTCAAATACTAGTATAGTTTTTCAACTGCAATTCACTGCTCCTCGTATTTATTTCTTGCAAATAGAAGAATTTTAAGGCAGGTTGCATGGCTTTAAAAAGATTTGCTTATAACATTAGCTACCTCATTCTTCTTATATGCAGGCTGAACTATTTAAGTTGAGGCTGTACAAGTGTAATAGAAAGAAATGTCCTGGATATTATGGCTGAAAGTAAATGCCATTAGTCATTTTTTACTTGGAGTTTCATTTTAGGGCCAACTTAATTTTTACTTTCTCTACACGTACTCTGTACATAGTGTATAGAGAAGGTATAGTAATGCACCCAAATGCATCCAAAAATTTGATACCAAGATTTCACCGGAAATACATGTTTTGGGTACCCCTGAATAAAAAAAAACATTTTTGGAAAAAGCTGAGTGGGTGTGGTGGGGGAGGGTGGGTGTGGGTAACTCAAAAACTAGAAGTCCATTAATTATCAAACTTGATATTTAAGTTTGGTATCTTCCACCAATGTGACACAAAGATTTTCAAGAAAATCCCCCCACTTCCTACTACCCTTTACATGGAAAAATGGGCCGTGCCGTGGCTGAGTGGTTAGACCACTCGACTCTCACCTAGACGGCCAGGGTTCGATCCCAAGGGACTGCATGTGAGATTTGTGGTGGACAAAATGGCGCTGGGGCAGGTTTTCTCTGGGTACTCCGGTTTCCCCCGCCGTCGCATTCCACCGGTGCTCCATCATCATTCATGTATCATCAGTGTCACCGCCTGCAGTGCCATTAGTAGTTAAAGCAGGCATTAAACACTACCAAAAAAAAAAAAAAAACGGAAAAATTTTCAAAAATTTTGATTTCCTCAAAAAAGACTAACGATTTTGATTAAAATATTGTGCTTTAAAGATATTTACCTGACAAATAAAATGTTTATCTTGAATTTTCTGGGAACAGCCTCTGAAGACTACTTTTTTCGGGATGCATTTTGCGGAATTTTGTATATCTGGCAAACCCTAATAGATAGACAAAAACTTACGTAACAAAAAAATATAGAGCTTATTAAAACACACAATTTATATTATACACATTTTTTTCGTGGAGTGGATCGTTTTTTAGATATTCCTTGTTATTGGTTTCAGCTTTAAAAAACTTTTCTCATATGCGGATTTGTCAACTCCTGACCATAGAAACAAAGGAACTTCAATCATAGCAACCAGCTTTTGACTATCACTTTAGCCTATGGTACTACCTTATTTCACTTCTACTTACGTAGAAGCAAGTAATAAGACTATTTCTGCTAATTTTTTCTTGATTAGCATTAAGGAAAAAGGAAGCATAAGCTTTTTAACAATAATTTGTTGCAGAGATGTAGAGAAAGTCATGTGAATGGAACACATCAGATTTTTTTAGATGGGAATCAATCCTTTTTATGTTGTTTTCTCACTCATTAAAAAAGAACAACCTAAAGTACATTTGTACAAAGCACTTGCAATTTCTCTTACACTTAGGTTAATAACAATGGAAATTCTGGATAACTGCATATAAAGAGTGCAATGAGATATTGTAATCTCAATTTAAATGGTCCACCCTATATACCACAAAAAAAGTAAAAAATTTATCTGTATTAAAAAGAATATAGAAGAATAAACCTTTGAAAATAAAGTTTGTTAGTGTGTAGAGTAAGTTGTATCTATTTAATATATTAGATTTTTGATTTATGCTATTTACAGACACACATACACACACTTGCACATTATGCGTGTGCATGCTTACACCTTTTTTATAAAAATGCCCTTTTTTGAATTCAGAGGGGCCTCAAAACTTTTAATTCTGGTGAATTTTGATTGCATGGAATGCTTCCTATACTTCCTGTTTGTTCTAGAGAAAGCAAAAGTTTGAACAATATAGAAACTTGGTTTTCTTGGAAAACAGACTAAGCCTGGAACCTTAGGTCTTTAATAAAAGACTATCATAAACCAAAGGTAATAAATTTGTTGAGTTAATTTCATAGAATGCAGTGAATATATGCAGGTAATATGAAATTTGAAGTCTAAACTTGAGCGTCAGTAACACATACAGATCACATGAAAGGAAAATCCTTAAATACCTTACTAACCCTGAATAAAGGTCGAAAAAATTACTCATCAAGATTAGTAAACTTGTGGTTATTTGGTGTTTCTTTGCAAAGCAGCTCATGCAAAACTTCTGTTCAAAAACATTCCTCATATCTCAAGTCGACTAATTTGGACCCTAGTTGAGGATTGGATTGGAGTCAATAATTTTGAAAAATGCAGTAATTAATTTTATAAAAGCGCATTTATTGCCAACACTGTGGTATACAAAATTTGACAGCATAGTATTAATCCTCAAAATTGTTATGATTCTTCTCAAGTTCCCTTTGAATGCAATGTGCTTGTTCCAGAATTTCTATTGAACTAGTCCAAAATTGCCTCCACAGACTTAGCTACTGCTTTTGATAGTAGAAAATGACTTCCATGAAGGTGTTTCTTCAAGTTAGGAAATAGAAAACAGTCACATGGGATTAAATCAGGACTACAAGGATGGTGAGGGGAGTACTTCACATTGACGTTTGGAAAAATTCAGTAGCAACTTTTGTGATGCTTACTGTGGTGCAGCATCCAGCTTGTTTCATGGCTTTAGCGCATGACCTTGCAGAGTTCCCAGAGCTCTGTAAAGTGTTGCCCAATTACTGTTGGTGTCCATGTATGACATGCTGATAAATCATTCCGTGAATTTAAAAAATGAGATAATCATAACTTTCCTAACAGAAGCAACAGCTTTTGCTTTTTTGGGGGTTGGTGATGGAGATTTTCCACAGAGTTATGCTGTTTTCCCTGAAGATTGAAATGATGTCGCCACATTTTGGCAGCAGTGAGAGTACTTTTGAAGGAAGCTCAGTATCTTCCAGTAACATCATCTTAGCTGCATGCAAACCTGCATACAAGCTTTCATTTGTACAGGATTCAATGGTCTTAGAAACCACCAACACATCTCAAGTACAATTTTTTTGCAATGTGTGGGTGAGAAACCATCTTTAAGTTGTGCAACAAGGAAGAACATCTCCATAGGCTTCAGCTGAAGATTTGTTGAGACAAAAAAATTCAAAGCAGCATATTGTTCGTTATATGTCACCCCAGTTTTTACAGTAGGCAGTGCTGAACATTCTGTCTCAACTTTCATGTCCCTCACAAGAGGAATCATGTCAACAATGAAATTATAACAATGTACTCATTATCCATTGAGCTGACAGAATGTAAGTATAAAAGTTTAGCATGAAAATTATTACTGAAAAGAAAAATTATCACTTCTATTAAGCAGCCCTTTTATTACGTAAGTGATTTATGTTTCAAAAATGAAACATAAAATAATAATATAAAATAATATTTTGCAGTGAGAGATATTTAGATTGTTGAATGGTAAGATAAAATGTTCGGATAGAAATAAAAACTTATAAACATGTTGCGTATAGCATGTAAACAGTTCCCATAACCAAAGTTGCATTTAAGTGTGTCTCAGCCTTAGAAGACCATATAAGTTAAATAGAACACACTGTTGCTTCATGTGCTATATGCACGTTAAGAACTTTGGCTTTGAACTGTGATAGGTCTATCAATTCAATGTCACCTTGTGAATTATGTGTCACCAAAGAGTGAAATATCTGCAGGTATGTTAAGACATTTGTTTTTCACCTGCACTTTTCTCTTTATTCTTGTAGTATTCAAAGTATGTTTTATAGATATAGAAATATAAAATATGGAAATATAAAATGATACCGATTTTAATTTTTTAGGCCATCATCATTGTTTACTCAACAAAATTACATTCAGAGGGTGGAATGTTTTAAAACAGCAAAGAATGAATGATGCTCCATACTGGGTTGCATGTTATTCCATTGTAATAAGGTATTTGTTAAAAACTAGTGTTTTTTTTCCCTTGCCCTTTTTGCTTTCTATTTAATGGCATCCTTATAGGTCCTTTTATTTGTTTCTGTTTTAACCTATACACTACTGTTTCTGACTTTTTGCTTTCTCTACACGTACTATGTACATAGTTTATAGAGAAGGTATTGTATTGCACCCAAAAATTCGATATCCAGATTTCACCGGAAATACATATTTTGGGTCCCCCTGAATCCAAAAAAAGCATTTTTGGAAAAAGGTCCATGTGTGTGTGTGTGTACAGCATAGCTCAAAAACGAAAAGACCGTTAAATAGCAAACTTGGTATTTAAGTTTAGTATCTTCCAAGGATGCGACACAACAATTTTCAAGAAAATCCCCCCACCCACAACTACCCTTTACATGGAACTTTTTTCAAAATTTTTGATTTTCTCAAAAATGGCTCTAACGATTTTGATTAAAATATTGTATATCAAAGATATTTAGCTGACAAATAATATGTATATTTTGAATTTTCTGGGAATAGCCTCTGAAGACTACTTTATTCTGGATGAATTTTGCATAACTGCTAAACCATAACACAATTTATGTTATATAAATTTTTTTCGAGGAGTTGATCGTGTTTGAGATATTCCTTGTTTTTGGTTTCAGCTTTGAAAAACTTGTACTTTTCTCTTACAGGAATTTGTCAACTCCTGTCCATACAAACAAAGGAACTTTAGTCACCTAGTAACCAGCTTTTGACTTCACTTTAATCTATGATACTCCCATATTTCGCTTCTACTTACAAGGAAACAAGTAATAAGACTATTTCTGCTAATTTTTCTCGATTAGCTTGAAGTAAATAGAAGAATAAGCTTATTAACAACAATTTGTTACACAGAAGTAGAGAAAGTCATGTGAATGGAACACATCAGATTTTTTGTACTAGCACTCATTTTACCTGAATAATCTTAACTCATTCATTATTATTTTGCATTTATTCTTAGTTTGCAAACATTTTCTCTTTACTATAAATATTTAAATAACCTACATTAACACTTCACAGCATTCCATATGCTATAAACACCTCCTTACAAACTTATGCTAATTTTTACTGTACCACATTATCTGCTTGCTGCACGCCAACAGTGAGCTGAATGGATAGATTGGTATTTATTGTTATGGACAATGTGTGCTACAATTTACAGGATTCCGGCTTGTTTTAAAAACTTCTCCAACTCTTGTCAACATTTTCTCTCTCTTGGTCCCCATTGTAAACCCAATAATAATAAGTGTTTTATTTTTTTTTTTTTTGACTAACTTTTGTACTACATAGGTGTAGAATTTTCTATACATTTTTTATTTAAAAAGATCATTACTCAATAAAAATATAGAGAATTCAAAGTAGGCATGTATTAGCATCCTAGTTTACTCCAACTTAGAAAAAATGAGCATAGAAGCAGCAAATATCAGACTTTTACTGAAAAACATGTTTTCTTTGAAAATTTGGATCCACAGAAATCTAAAAGGCGTAAAATTATGTAATCTGAAAGAGAAAATAATTCTGCAAAGGATGTGTTCATGTTGAAAATTATAACAACTGAACATTTACTCAATATTATTAGCAACTTTGTGATAGCACGAGAGTAAAAAAGGAGGATGATAATGTCAACATGTATTAGATAGAGGCAGAGATATCCCATTTAACTCCATACTATCTTTTAAGGCTGAGACAGGGTATAGAATGGCTTATATCAGTGAATTTAATCAGTAATATTATTATATGATAAGTCACAATCAAATTAACAGTACATTTATATTAAATACATGACTAAGGTATGTCAAAAAGTACTTCTTGTAACATAGCTATGGATAGAGTATGCATATTTTAATTTGTCTATACATACTATGTACACAGAGAAGGTATTGTATTGCACCAAAAATTCGATACCGAGATGTCACCGGAAATATATGTTTTGAGATCCCCTGAATCCAAAAAAAGCATTTTTAGAAAAATGTATGCGTGTGTCTGTGTCTGTCTGTCGGTCTGTCTGTGGTCAGCATAGCTCAAAAAAAAAAAGTCTGTTAAAAACCAAACTTGGTATTTAGATTTGGTATCTTCCAAGGATGCGACACAAAGATTTTCAAGAAAATCCCCCACCCCCAATACCCTTTACATGGAACTTTTTTTGAAAATTTTGATTTTCTTAAAAATGGCTCTTAACTATTTTGATTAAAATCTCGTATATTTAAGATATTTACTTGACAAATAAAATGTATATCTTGAATTTTCTGGGAATAGCCTCTTAAGACTACTTTATTCTGGATGAATTTTATGGAATTTTGCATAACTGCTAAACCGTAAGAGATGGACAAAAACTTGCCACACAAAAAATGTAGAGCACGTTAAAACACAATTTATGTTATATGCATTTTTTCGTGGAGCTGATCGTTTTTGAGGTATTCCTTGTTTTTGGTTTCAGCTTTAAAAAACTACTTTTGTCATACAGGAATTTGTCAACTCATGTCCATACAAACAAAGAAACTTCAGTCATATAGCAACCAGCGTTTATCACTTTAACCTATGGTACTCCCTTATTTCGCTTCTACTTACAAGGAAGCAAGTAATAAGACTATTTCTGTTAATTTATTCTTGATTAGCATGGAGTAAATAGAAGTAAGAGCTTTTTAACAATAACTTGTTGCAGACATGTAGAGTAAGCCATGTGAATGGATCACATCAATTTTTTTTTTTTTATTGATGAATTAAATAAAAATAAGATTGGCTAGCAGAGAGTCTTCTATTAAGTGTAAACATTGTTTTTTTCCTTTTCATCGAATGCTTAAATAAGCACATGAAGTCTTTTGTAATTGATAGTTGAGAGTTGCTGTACTGTTTATGGATAAAAATTCAGTTAAAGCATTAAGTTTCATTTGTCCTTTCTTTCAAAGTTTAAATACATTTGTTTTGAAAGAAAAATGGAGAAACTAATTTTTGAATTACCAAAAATGCCATTTCAAAACATTTGCACCTAGCATGGACTGCCATGTGTTTATTCAAATTTTTGGCAATCCTCATTTTTATGGAAAAGCGCAGACTTACCAACACATCTATTTTTCAGAACATTTTTGTTCAATTCTATAAAAGATTTGAATGGTTTATATTGGATACAAAGCATTACTTTCATTTGGCATGAGGGGTAATTTGAAACATTCTTGGAACAAAGCACAAAATGATATGACAGATTTTAAAATTCTCAATATCACTTAGCCTTTATCTAATAATGGTAATCTGATGCCTTCAGGCCTGCAAGATACCTCCTGATTTAGGTTTTTTGTCCAACAAAACTTCTTTCCACCAAGTTTAGGGAACAGATGGAACAATGGGGCCAAATCAAGAGGAAGGTGCATATGGCAACAAATCCTTACATTGCTACATATGTGAGACTGAGAGAGAGCTTTGTCTTAACAGAAAATGATTTTCTTCTTTGCTAAACATTTCTTCTTGCATATTTTGGTCTTTAACTGCTAGTTTAGCGAAGTACTCCAGGCAGAAGATAATCAATTGTGAGCATTCCCTTGGCATCTCAGAAAATCAGTGCCATGATCTCAGCTAATTTCATGTAGTTTGCCTTCTTTTATATTGGAGAGTGTTGGTTCTCCCATTGACTAAGACTGTTGTTTTTTTTTAGGAGTAGTAGTGCACCCATGTTTCATTATGTGTAATAATCCTGTAAAGTCAGTGGAATCCAGATTTTGCACAGAGATTTGAACTCTTGATTTGCTTTTGATCTGGAATAAGCCATTATGGCACCTATCTTATGTCGAGCTCTTCTCTCAAAATGTAAAACACTTGTAGTTCTAAAAAACCCAGAGCCGTACAATTTTGGACAGCTTCATGTGGCAACCTTGCAAAATATCATATATTTTATTGATTTCTATTATGACAAATTTGGCTTTCCACTGCATCATTATCTTTCATGCCTTCACCACTGGTATAACTCTGAGATTGTCTTGGAAATAGCATAATGATGGTAAAGAGTTTGTCATATTTGTATGAATTTCCATATCATTCCTTACCAAGTCTTAACAACTGCACAATATATCATGTGCAGTTTTGGCACTAAACAATTATACCTACTATGATAAACAATCTCTATGCAATTGCACAGATGTTTCCATGATGATGATGATGATGAATGAATGATTTCCATCTTTTGGTACTACACTATTGCAACAATAGCAAATTTCTAGAATCTAGTATGTCCACCTGCTAGCTTCCCCATACTTATTGTATGTAATATTTTTATCTTTGAAGAATTTTTTCAATTTCTTAGAAGTGTGGCAGGAAGCTAAATCTTGCTGAAATATTCAGTCATCTTCCGGAAACCTTTTATGGAGTTCATGAATAACTCTCACCAGTACTGTAATGTATTGATCATTTTTCGTGATGCCTTTGACTGGAATTTAAGGTTCTAGTCCTTAATAGGTGAAACCGATCCAAAACATTTTCTTCTGTTGAAAATGTGCCAAAGTAGCAGGTTCAATATTTGCTTGGTGCACATAGTGGACCCAAAAATTCTTCAAAGACAACAATGTTCGTGTACTTGGATGGCCAGGGAATTCGCCTGATATTAACCATAGAAAATTTGTGATCTATTTACTGTTACAAAAGAACGTTTTTGGTATTAGTTTTAATTCAAATCTGGTTTCATGATAATCTCAAAAGTGCGTACTTCAATTTGTGGAGTCAATTTGTATAATGGAACTTATAAAAAGAGAATGGAGGACATATTAAGTATTAATTGGAAGTAACTTATGATTAAATTCATGAAAGTGTGAAAATTTGTGTTATTGATCTGTGCAATTAATTTGCATGGGACTGTACCCAAGTATTCTTTCATTGCTTCTTATAGTTAATGAAAGTAGTCCAGCAAATTGCATAAACAGATTGAAAGTTTATTTTAGCCTTTCAAAGTACGAATTGTACTAAAGTATTCTTATTATAAAACAAGTGTTAAGGCCACTTGAACTACATTTTAAAATGGGATCACTCCTGTCATATGAGACATCTACCAAGTAGTGTGTATATGATTGCTCACCGATGAAGTTCAGTACATGCTACTTGCAGGTGATATTATTTAATCTCCTATAGGGCATCACAAAAAATATCCCTAATAATGGAGCTTATGTTTAGAACATCCAACAAAATGTGATTTAGTTCATATAATTAATCAGACCAGAAAAAGTAACTAACTATATGGGAAAAGGTAGTAAATATATTCGACTGCATTGAAAGATTTGTTTGAACTGAAGCAATCATTTAAAAAATTAGATGTAAGTTTCTTAATTTCTGGATATACTGCAAAACATAAACTTGGAATATTTTATTCCCTTATAGAGGAAGATATCTTCTCTTTTGTCCTAAATACAAATACTTAATCTCTGCTGTTCTATTTATTCATCATTGATCATATTTAAAGCAGCTAGTGAATTGTGCTCCCTGACACCTGATAGTGTTTCCAGGTGGCCTGGTTTGACCTCTATAATTTGGGAATTTTTAACAATGCATTAGCTCTCTGCTCTTGGAGATCTCTGACTTGTTAGTATTGGACTTAATCAAAATTAAAAATAATGATTGAGCAATCAAATTAAAATAAAACCAATAGTAATAAATAACCGAGGTGCAAAGGATAATCAATAAATAAAAAAAGCACAGATGAGATGCAAGCGTACCTTTTGGCAGAAATCCCACAACTTTCTTTGATATATTTTGTTCTCTAAAACCATATTTATAACTGTCTTATTTCCAATTATGAAATTTTTATGAAAGGATAAACTGACCTGAAACTAATTAGAATTCCTCCATGTTTCTTTTGCAGACAGTCAGCAAAGATGTACAGATCTAAGAACCTTCCAAACATCCTTCCTAGTATTGCTTAATATATATTAGTAGAGTTGAAATAGTTGTACATAATTCTATAATTGCTTTTATGCATCTTTATATGTAATAAAGGTGCTTAAAATTCAAACTTTTTTTATTGGGCAATAAAGAAAAGTGCTAACAAGAATAAAATAATGGACATATATATATTGTAAGACATCTTTGAAAATTTTGTTGCAGTTAAATTCTCGTAAAGGAGCATGAAGAATTCTTCTATATAGCATCCTATCTATTACCAGCTTAGATATTTAGTTCAATAAAACTTGTTGGCTTGTGTTTTGCAGCATTAATGCCTCTTTTTTTGTACCGAAGGCTTAAACAGTATCAACTGATGATTCCTATTGCTTGTCTTTTTTTATTTGGCTTTGTTTTAACATCTTTAAACCTAATAGGTCATATTGTATGATGAATGAAATTGGTGAAATGATGCTCAAAAGAGCTCGGTATCCATGGAGCTTAAAGTTACGGGACATTCATCTTCTCAGGATAAGGGAAAACCCCAGAAAAAACCATATCTGGGTAACTCGCCCTAACTGAGATACAAACTTGGGACCTCATGAATGTGAGACAGATATGTTACCTGCACACTTAAAGGACAGGCATTTTTGTGTTTTGTTCATTTCTTAGGGTTCTTGGAATTATTTGGTGTTCAAAGATGGTAAATAGCTTTGGATATCTATATAATTCAAAAATTTTTTACTAGGGAACGGCAGTGCGCATAGTGGACACACAAACATCCCGAGTAATGAAGAGTGTGGCATTCGGGATGTTTGGGGCCATAATTTGGAGGAAGAGTTTAGGACCATCAGACAAGTGGTGCAGAAATATCATTATGTTGCTATGGTAAGCATTCAGTCTGTTATTCATTATTTAAAGTGTGCATTCATGCATTAATAGGGTCAATGTTAGTATTAATATTTATATTATCTTAAAAGCAGTTTGGTTGGAAATAGTGACTATTTTTTTTTTTTTTATCAAGAGCTTGTTATAACCTCTCTATTCAAAAGCTGATATAGAAAATGTGTGATGTGAAAATTACGAGGGGCATACTGAAAGTCATGAGCAACACTGTTTTACAATCTTAATATTTATTTTTAAGCCAAACCAAATACATCATCATAATCTACAGAGTTTCTTTCACTTTTCGACATAGTCTCCATTGTTTTGCACACATTTTTCCCATCGTTCTACAAGTTTGAAAATGCCCTTGTGATAGAACTCTGTTCCAGCTGCCCACAGACCCTGACGCACTGCTTTCCGAATATCCTCCAGCGCCTCGTAGCGTTGGCCACGCATCTGCTCCTTCACAGAACCGAAAAGATGGTAGTCAGAGGGTGCCAAGTCGGGACTGTAGGGAGGATGTGGAAGCTTCCCACCCTAATGCCCTGATCTTCTCCATAGTGGCACAGGCAGTATGCAGACGCGCATTATCCTGTTGAAGGATGATCCTCTTTCCAGGGCGTTTATTACGCAAAGCCCGACGGAGCTTCAGAAGTGTCTTGATGTAGCGGGCAGAATTTATGGTTTGTCCAGGTTCAAGAAAGTCAACCAGAATGCAACCTTGTGCATCCCAAAAGACACTTCCCATAACTTTTCCTACAGACTGCACTGTCTTCGCTTTCTTCTTCGATGGTGAGTTCAAGTGGTGCCATTCCATACTCTGACGTTTCGTTTCTGGCTCATAGTGATGGAACCAGCTCTCATCTCCAGTCACAATACACGTCAAAAATTCATCACCTTCATTATGAAATTTCTGAAGAAGGTTTTGTGCAATGGTTCTTTTCTGAAGTTTGTGGTCTTCAGTCAATAAACGGGGGACCCAACGGGCACAGACCTTTCGATAACCCAATCTGTGGATCATTTCTTGCACTGCACTATGTTCTATTCCAAGTTTCGCAGCAATTTCATTCACAGTGAAATGCCTATCTCGTGTAATGAGCTCATCAACTCCCTTGTTGCGTTCTGTAGAGGCAGTTCGAGGACGCCCGCTACGAGGCGCATTTTGCAGACTCGTGTTTCCATCTTTGAAATGTTTCACCCATCTTCGAACACTGCTGGCACCTATGCAGACACCTCCATACGCACGTTGAAGTCTGAGATGAATTTCAGAAGCAGATTTTCCTTCTTTCACAAGGAATTCAATGACAGCACGTTGTCGAAATGAAACATCAATGTCAGCCATTTTTCAAACACCGTCTGTGGTCACCTGATAGAAGCTAATGACGTCACAATATGTCAACATGTGGCTTAAAGTCTATAGATTACGATCCTGCAACTCGTTTCGTTACATTGTTGAAATTTAAATTTTTACAAAGGGTTGCTCGTGACTTTCAGTATGCCCCTCGTAGATGCAAGGTAGAAACCTGGAAAGTGGTAATTCATCATTAAATGCTACCCAAGCAAGATGTGAGAAGGAAAACCTAAGGATAAGAAGCAAATGCTAAGTTATAACATACAGTCATTAAGTTTGATGTTGTAATGTAATCATTAGTTTTGTGAATAAAATTATCCATATTACTAAAGTATGACAAAATAATAAAATGGTAATGCAAATATTGTGTTTTTTTAAGAACTAGTGTGAGGAAAAAAACCTGCTATACTGGCTAACTTCCTTAGAAAATGCTAAAAATTTATTTCCACAATACAAATTTATTTGTGTTGATTTTGCTTTTGAAAGCATCAGTCTGTATAAAAATAAATCAAATATTTTTGTTATGATTTGTATTCATCTTATTTTAAACATTTTCATTTTTAACTTCACTTAATTTTTTTTGACTCTTACTTACATTGACTGACATAAAAATTCTTCATCTTTTCCCCTTAAATTCTAAAGTCTGCACTATTTGCTGAATGTGGTATAGCTTTTAACCTTTAACTTCTCTCCTTCCTTCACTTTGTATAATTATGTAAGTTATTCAATTGTTAGAGTACTGGTTCTTTGTAAAGTTGTTGCTGTTGTTATTATTATTATTATTATTATGTCGAACCAACAACATTATCCTAATCTATTCTCATTATTATTATTTATTGTTTATATATTTAACACAGGGGGTAATGTCGTAACTAATATCTAAGCAATGTTCTAACTCTCGTGCTCACTTAACATAATAGAACATTTTTTTCTACTTGCAAACATTTGTTTGCTATTGTAACCTAATTACAGCTCTAAAATTTGTGTTCATTTTTATCCTTAAAGATCTGTGCTTGTAGTTATTGCAATTCATTTCTGTTTGTGGTTTCCTTTATTCTTTTTTCTTCCTATTATTTTGTTTGAAATTGCTATCTCTATAATGCTTATCAAAAAGCAGTAAAAAATTGTAAATTGTATATTATTTCACATAGCTAAACTATTATTTTGTCCTGTGTTTTATATTCATCCCTTTTAACCTTTCACAGACGACTCTTTTATTTTCCAATAAATTGTTACATTTTCTCAACTTTATCTGAGATTTAAAACTTCCATACTTTTTTAGATGTTTGTTAATGGCATTTGTTTTTCCTTCATTGTGATGCAAATGTTTCTACTCCTTAATGTTTCTACTTCTTCAATTCTTATTTCTATTGTCTTTTATGACAATCACATAACTTTTTGCTTATCTTTGGGGTTAGTGCCATCTCAGAGTCAATTCACAGACTTCTCAAGAATACTAGGGGTAGTTACCACTTAAACCACTTTATACATCTCATCATCCCACGACTTCTCTATTGAGGGGAAAAATAAGCTTTTCACACGCTTCTCATAATTATCCTGAGAAACTTTCTCTTATTTCCGCTAAAATAGAATGTTGGTTCATTGCTGAGTACCATTATTTGGACCTATATAGGGACATTCTATAAATCATTTATTTCTAAATGGTTGATGGTTACGATGCATATATGTTGGAAGTTTACAACATGGTGCATCATCACTTATGTCACCATTTTGTTTTTCTGTGTGTGTCACTTTTGTGCTAAGTTTTTTCTGGGATGACTACCTTAACTTTTCCTGAAATTTTATACTGATTTATCCTTTTATTTTTACAATAAGATTTATAAATTTACTTTTACAGTTTTACTGTTATATTTCTTTTTGAACTTTCAATAATCCATAGAAAGAAATCTTGGTTTTTATTTTAACATTTTTATATTGCTAAATGAAATTAACCTGCTTATACTTGTCTTTTATTTGTTTTTGTTTTTCCACTGCATATGGATAGACTTTTAAACTCATTTGTGTTGGGTCAGTGTTAGGCCTTGCAAGCAAAGGCAAGCTTATGTCCACAAAACCAGATTTTGCATTTCTCTCAGTGAACAACTTGTAAATGGTGTGCTGTGATTTTCAACTTGCTAAATGAAAACTGCTTACATGAATATTTGGAGATACACTTCCTTCTTTCTCTTTGAATACATTTTACAATTATTAGTCCAAATAGTGGAATTTATATTTTCTTTGTATCTCCTATTAAATGTGTATTTTTATGAATGATAACATATTTAAAAAAAGTGTGTGATAGCACTATAAGTGGAATTAATTTTGTCTCATCTGATAACAAATAATAACATATAAAAAAAATGTGATAGCCTTGTTTTGCTCTAGTTTGATCTTGGAGGATGAAATTCAACTCCATTTGCTGAGAAAAGTTACTGAAAAAAAGTTTTCAAAGAATTCAACATAACCATCTTGAACAAAAATTTAGACGTATTAAAAAGAGTATGAGATGCTTCAAAGGATCTTAGAGCTTGTTACTTTGATAAACTCCCTTAGATACTTACTGGTAGTGTACCATAACTAACATAAAATCCCATAACTTATCAAAACATTTCTGGCCTTACTTGTAAAGTTGATCTATGCAAACAGTGCTATCAAAGAATTCCATTATGACACCATTTCTTGTTTTCACAACTTTACTATGTGCCGAAAATAGCAACGTAAGTTTCAATATTTACATATTGGAGGAAAGATGTTTCTTCCATAGTTTTCTTATGCAGATAAGAAATGCGTTATAATTAATTTATGTTCACCTCTAAAGCATGTTGCTAGGATATCCTACTTCTTGTACTTATGTTTGGTGCAGTAAGCATCGAGGCTAACATCTTGCCTACCATGGCCTCCAAAGTGTTGAACATTTATGATAAAAACTGAATTTCCTGCTGGTGCCTCTCTTGCCCAGTTATTATTCTAAGCTTTCTCGTGAACAGCTGAAAAAAAGAAAGACACTAAGCTACTCTTATACACAGCCTATTTAAATTATTGCTATGACAATCATGCTCATAAGGGAGGTGGTGGAGACGTGGCATATTTTGGACAAAAAGGAGAGGAAAAACATTCTGGCAAATCATGGGGAGTGTTTAACCTTCACGTTCGTGTGGAACACTAGCAGGGCATCTCTGCCAGATTTTAGAGGGTTTTGCACCCTTCTTACGCCTATGAAATTAATACCCAGTGCCCTAACACCAAATGTAGGATAACTAGTAGCTTTCACCCCCACTTTGCACATTCTAGGGGTAGTAACTACAGAGGCAGAGCTGTTTGCACATGATACAGGAAAGCAGGTGGCCTCAGGGTTTAAGGGGCAGGAAGGTGTGTGTACCTTTGGGTGGAAATATCAGGAGCCATAAATAAATACAAAGGGTACAAGGAGACACAGGGCTTTTACTGTTAATAAATAATGTATGGTTAGAGGATGAGGAAAGCCAGTTACTCAAATTCCATTCTACTTACCTGGTCACACTTTTAAATAAAACTATGCCATTGGTCAGTACGTAGGATGTCAGCAGCTCAGATGATCAAGGCTGGACAAAAAGCTGAATAGGCTCTTCTGATCTAGTCACTGGAGCTTTTATAATAAAATCCATGCTTATGCCAGCATTGCGTTAGGAAGGCAGAGCTATATTGACATTTTGAAATTTTGCCATTTATATCAATTGTTGAAACTGGTGTCACATTACCTCTTATTAAATGAAATACAACTTACTCAAAATGACTATATCAAGTACTTGCTATATATAGATTTTTCCCCTGTTCTAACCAAGAAAGGCTATGACTTTGTCAATGATATCTCTCACACTGCAATTTGTGTAGCCAAAGTATTTTGGCATGTTTATTGCAAAAATCCTGTGTTAGTTAAAAATTTATTTTGAGTCGAAAAGAAACCTCAGGCTACCTGCTTCTGGGTATTTAAATTAACACACCCCCTTACAGACAACCATTTAAATTCCATTACACCATATAAAGGGTGTAGATGCAAAAAAGTACATGGGTATTTAAATTAACACGCCCCCTTACACACAACCATTTAAATTCCACCATTACGCCATATAAAGGATGTAGATGCAAAAAAGTACATGGAAATCGAAGCCAAAGGTTTAAATTTAATTATGCTATAAGAAGCCAAACATTAAACATTTTGTCAATTATCAGTTGTTCACCAAGGGTGTCTGATTGCAAAGTGCACTTCAATTTCCTTCTGATCTGCATTTTTAATCCATTATAAATTCTCACATTTGTCCATCTCTCTTTACCTTAAATTCAGTATTTTGTGGGCATCAGCACAATTATTCTAATGTGAGCAAATAAAATTGTTTTGAACTGATGATATGTATGCTTGCTATGCTATACTGTGCTGTGCTGGTTTAGAAATAGACTCTGTAATAATGCCTGTTGGAAATGAAGGCTAAAAAAGAGAAAGTTATGTGGAGGGAGAAAGTTAGCTACCTAGTTTCTGCAAAGAAGGATATGAGAATAAGGTCTTCAATTATGATAAAGAACTTTGGCTTTTTAAAGAGAGTGATTAAGAATAAAACTGAAACACAAGTAAATTCTGATTTTCCAATTAGGTAGTAATATGTGGTTTCAACAGTGAGTTCAAAATTTATATAATTGTTTGACAGAAACTGTGGCAATGAACCATTCCTATTTCTCCATAAAATAGAAAATCTCAATGGAAAATAAGCTGATGTCTGTGCTGGTGGCACAGTTCTCTTGCTAGGCTTGAAGTTAAATATGAGACTTAGTCTTTAAATATATAATCAATTAGAGATTTGATTTAGATATTTAGTTTACTCTGTTACCAATTGGAATAGAAATTTTGAATTAAGATTTTTATTTTTCATAATGATTTTTATATTTTATCTCATGATTTTTAAGGACACAGAGTTTCCTGGGGTGGTTGCAAGACCAATTGGAGAGTTCCGCAGCACAGCAGATTATCAGTACCAACTTTTGAGGTGTAATGTTGACCTCTTAAGGATTATACAGCTTGGCTTAACATTCTTGGATGAAAATGGAAAAACTCCCAGAGGAGCATACACTACTTGGCAGTTCAATTTTAAATTTAATTTGTCGTAAGTATTAAAGTAGTGATTTTGCATAAAATATACACTGAGAAAGTAACAAGGATTTTCGATTAAAATATTAAATACGTAACAAATTTAATTCTAATTTTCAGTTGACACCAAAAGCTTACAAATGTATTTGTGTTTATTTATAATAAAATATTTATTTCAGTGATTTTAATAGTTTTGATGAACATCAAATAGAATAGAAGAAAGTTGGTTGGTTGATATCTAATGTTGAGCAGTTAACAGTGAAGCCATTCACTCTCTTGCATTCCAGTATTTTGATGTTATATTATCATGTCGACTCAAGGTGGGACAGAGGAGTAGATGGTTTCCATCTATGTCTTCTTTAAGTGTACAGAAATTTACATTTACAAAGTTACAAATCAGAAACTGTGCCAAAAATTATTCTAAGTAGATTTTTGTGTTGGTTATGACAAACTCCATTAATTTTTTTTTAATGAAAATGTTGTAATACTATTTGAGATTAAAATAATATACTAGCTGTGAGTAAGATTTGTGCATTAAAATATGCATTTTTACTTTGTATAATAATCAGCAGTGCATAAGTAATTGCTTGCTACTTTAATATTCAGAAACTCTGCAGAAAGCTTTGGTGATGAGCTTTAGGAAAATATGAGTTTTAAAAAAATCAGTTTCAAATTGAAGAAGTTAGTGATAGTGAAACAGTGAATCATTATAATTTACAAATTATGCTTTGCTTTAAGTAGCAAATAATGCAGAAAGAGAAGAACCCCCTTAAGCAGTACTGCAACCTAGTAAATACAACCTTAAAAGATAACAGCATTTTCTCACGGAAAGATAAACCCAGGATAAAACCAGACAACCCAATTCTTCCAGGAATATTTGGCCTTCCCAAAATCCACAAACCAGACAATAGTTTCTGACTGATTGTCAAAAGCATTGACCCACCATACTTACGAGCTAGCAGGTGGCTTTCTTACCAATTCAACAGCCTTGAAAAGTATGAAGTTCAAAGCATCATAAGTTCATTTGATCTGATGGACCACCTAAAAGGAGTAGCAGTACATTCAACAGATTTATATACATTAGTATTCTTTGATATCTCTGTCTTATTTCTGAGCATTCCAGCAAACTATTTTCAAATGCTTCTCAAAAATGGCTACAAACAAACAAAATTCCTCCAGAGCAAATAGAAGAAGATATAAAACAGAATTATATATCAATTAGATTATTTTGGCTTTAATGGTAAGATCTACCAACAAAAATCCAGTTTAGCCACTTTCTCGTTTTCTAGCAGACCTATTCATGGGAACTTTTGAAATTCGCATTACAAAATCTTTCCCAAACATCTTCAAAACCTGGCATTGTTATTTAGATGTTTTTGCAATAGTATCCAAGAAACTAGCCAAACATACAGGACTTTATCCTAGAAATGGAAGAGGATGGTTGCCTTCCATTTTTAGATTTAAACTTCAAAAGACACAATAGCCGACTCTCTTTCAACATCATAAGGAAATCAACCCACACTGGTAAATGCATAAAAACAATAGCTATAACCCTAAACCTTATCAGCATGCAATCTTGTTTGGTTCACTGTCTTATCATACCAATGGTCAAGGAAGAATACAGTAAATAATATCAATATGCCATCAATGGCTTCAATCCATAGATAATTTGACAGTAAGATCAATAACTATAAAAGGCAAAAAGAAACTGAGGAAAAGAATGAAATTCAGAAAATTCACATACCACAGTTCATAACAGGTTCAAATTTTTTCTAAGTACAAGCAAAATTTAAAGAACCTCTTAAAAGTGCCACCAAAAGAAAGATACCACAAAGCTGCTAATTTGGAATATTCAAAATTAAATACAAAGATTGTAAATGCACACAGAGTATGCATAGCTAAAACAAAAAGGAAACTGAACACTTTTGTCATGTAAAGTACTAACAGTAGAAAAATCTGCAACTGCCACTCATTTCTGGGACTTCAATCATAAATTACATGCAAATACAACTATGATAAAACATGCCAGCCATCCACTTGAAGCAGCAGCTTGGGAGAAAATGTATTTGCCAAATAGACACCAACCATAGGACCGATTGAGCAGAATCATCATGCCTACTTCAAACACTGCCCAACAGATGCCCTGTTTTCATATCCAATTCTATTGCTGTTATCAACACTAGTCAACCTTCAGCTGAGGAAGAAAGCAATGGCTTGATGGCTCTTGAAACATGTCCAAGTGTTAGCATAAGTGAAGTTGTGTGACAAATTTGACTAAAAAATTTCTAAATTTAAGGAAGGTATTAAGGGAATACAAAATGTTTACATTGCCAGCAAAAGGAGAAAGAAAGAACATTCAGTCTAATTTCTAGTCTGTCTATTCTCCAAATCTTTGCTTTAAATGTTCTTTGGGTGCCATTACATTGAATCTTGTAGTTCTTCTTGCATTGCTTTGCACAAGATTGTAGCTACATTTGCTCACAGAAGATCGAAAGGTTATATGCATGAGAACCTCTGAGCACTGTTTAGAGAGTTTGAACCAGAACAACACTGACTTTAATTGCAGATTTGTTAAAAGGGTATTCAAATATAAATGGTAATTGGTTAAAGTATTTATTGATTAACCCTTTTAGTGCCAGCCCGAATAGCAAAATACTGTCTGAAAATTGCCAAGCAATTTTAGTGGAGTTTCAAATTGTTAGTAATAAAATGAGTATCAAATGACATAGAGAGCTGAATATTTTTTTCATTTTTAGTAAACCTTTTTGTCTACTGTATAATATGCATTATGTGGATGAAAATTCTTATCATTATTTTTAAAAAAAATTAAAAACTAAAGAAAAATTTTAAAATAAAACTAAAAATCTCAAAATAATCAATAATTAGGCATTCAAAATTTTACTAAAATTTCCACACACCTAAGTATGATACCACTATTAATGAAAATGGCATAAAGCAATAGGACACAAATGTAACATGGATTACTGTACAATTTAGCACTCGCATTTGTTGTCTGGTTTTACCAACGTAAATCCATTTTGCTAAGTATGCTGATTATTTGCATGTGCACAAGGTCTGTTGATATCGGTTGCATTTTTATTGCAGAAGCTAGAATATGTATCTTTCTCTCTCACGTCAATGTCAGAAACTCTTTCATCAAGGTCTGAAAATTCAAAATCACTCACTTTTTTCTAATACATTGTGATGTGCACCTCTTATTTTTTCTTTGGTTCGTAACCTTCAGCTAGACAATGCCATGTTTCAACCAGCATACACAAACACTAGCTAGAGAAATTAAATTTGGAGCTAATTTATCTCTTTGAAGTGAAAATAAGGCCCTGAAATACTCCAGAAAACCTTTCTCTATGACTATGACGTAGAAATAACACAGACTTTCCCACTGGAAAGAGTTAAAATGTATGAAAAACAGCATTTCGATTAGATCTTGATTGGCAATTTTTGCAGAATTTTTGGATCACAATTAGATCGTGATTGGCACTAAAAGGGTTAAACATATACACTAGTGACACCATCAACATTTCTCTACATAGCCTCCTTCACACTCTAAACATTTTTGCCATCGTTTTAGAAGCTTGAACATTCCTTCCTAAAAAAAGGTTTAGGGTGCTCATAAACCAATTGTGCACATTCTCTTTGATGTCTTCATTGCTTTTGAATCATTTCCCTCTAAGTGATTCTTTCATGGGTGTAAACAAAAGATAATCTGGACTTTAGGGAAGGTGTTCAAGGATTTTCCAGTGCATGTCTGCCAATATGTCCATTGTCAAGTTGACCATGTGAGGTCTACTGTTGTCTTGAAGGATGAGATCTCTGATGGGATTATGACATCTTTTGTTTCAGTAGGCAGCTTTTACAGACCTTAACAATGACAATAGTAAGCTGCATTCACTGTTTGTCAATCGTGAAGAAAATCAACAGGTAAAACTCCTCTGTAGTCAAAAAACATCATCATAAAAATGGCACGGATATTATCTGTAAGGCTTAACCTTGGGTGCTGTGCTGCTGCTCTTGGCTGCTGTTAAATTGACTGGCCCAAGCAAACATACTATTCTGGGACAGACTAGTGTCCCCAGTTCAGCCCGTAAATGAGTTAAAAATCTCTGAACCTCTTACTCACACATGGCTGTGTGATGCCAAAACCTAGCAAAGCAGCTAACCAAGCTGATTCCCCCTCCCTAACCTCGCACTCCACTGTCCTGTTCAGAGCTGCTTGCTCCGTGATTTGCAACAATTACCCTTTAATTTGAATCACTCTTGTCAATTAATAATCCTCATCTACGTAAACCTTTATAATTAATGTTAGCCAAACAAAATAAACTGGTGGAATTGGTTTGGTTGGTGAGGGGTGAATTGAGTAAAATTCAACAAAGACCCTTCCCAAAGAAATGAATTTTGCCCCAAATTTTATTTTTAATAAAAACAAAACAAACAAAACATTGAAGCTTAGATTTAACACATATTAATCGAAACAGCAGTCCAATGGTGCATAGAAGCTAGTTGTTCATCGCCAAATAAGGTAGAGTAAGTTCCAGGAGCAGGAAAGGTTGTGGCATTTTGTTTTGGGATGTTGATTACCTTGAAAAAAGTAAAACAATAACTGGAAATATTACTTTAATCTTATAACCAAGCCAGATACCAACATTTGAGAGAAATAAGCTGTTTGCAGAGGAAAATGGTTTATATTTTACCAGGACAGTGTATCTGTTACAAAAGTGTTCTGCCAGTTTCAAAACTGAAGGTTTTACACTATGAATTGTTTTGGAACATCTGCCATACTCCTCAGATGTAGCTCCCTCGATCTTCCATCTCTTTCTAAAGCTTGAGAATTTCTCGCAGGACAGCATTTTTAAAATTAAATTAAATATATATAATTGTTATATTAAAAATAATTGAATTAATATTTTACCTGTCAATGTGACAACTGACACTACTTCTTACGAAGGAAGCATTCAATATCTAATTTGATTGATGTTGTAGCAACTTGAAGTGAACTCTCCAGATGACTGTTGGTGATTTGCACTCTCGTTTCGCACTTCACATGTTTTAAAAACACTTATTCACATGCGTATGTGCTACCAAAAACTGTGTGGAATGAAGTGCATGTCTCCAAGCGACTACATGTGAGATTTGTAGTGGACAAAGCGGTGTAGGGGCGGGTTTTCTTTGAGTTTTCCGGTTTCCTCCGCCATCACATTCCACCGGGACTCCATCTTCATGTATCATCAGTGTCATCGCCTGCGGTGCCAGAGCAGTAAAAGCGGGCATTAAACACTACCCAAAAAAAAGAAGAAGTGCATGTCTATTAATGCCTGTATATTGGAAATCAATGCACTCCATTTACCGATCCTCGCAGACCTCGTTTATGTTAATGGAAAAAGGAGAAAAAAAACTGATTGAAACTCTCCTTGAAGTTTTGAAATCTTAATGCAGAATACGTTTTATAATTCTGATATAATTTGAGTACTTTTGAGAATTTTGATTATTATAGTTTTGTAGAGCTGAGAAATGTGCAAAATTGTTTTTTGTGATTCTCAAAGTCTTAATTTTGTTTCAAAGGCCTTCATGTATCAATCATAGTAGTGGTCAATTGGAGATGTGAATTAAGTTCATTCAGTTGTGTTGATATATCTACCACAAAAGCAAAATCGCACATCCATTCTGTCTTTATATTCAACATAGGTTTGCTCTTTTGCTCCATAAATATTGTTATTACTTTCTCTACATGTACTTTGTACATAGTGTATAGAGAAGGTATTGCACTCCACCCAAAAATTTGATACCGAGATTTCACCAGAAATACACATTTTATGGTCCCCTGTATCCAATAAAAACGTTTTGAGAAAAAGGTTTGTGTGTGTGTGTGTTATCATGTGTGAACACAATAACTCAAAAATGAAAAATCTGTAAAATACCAAATTTGGTATACGAGTTAAGTATCTTCCAGGGATTCGATACGATTTTGAGAAAAATCCCTCCCCACCCTAAACTACCCTTTACATGGAACATTTTTCGAACATTTCGATTTTCTCAAAAATAGCTCTAACGATTTTGATTAAAATATTGTATATTAAAGATATTTACCTGACAAATAATATGTATATCTTGAATTTTATGGGAATAGCCTTTGAAGGCTATCTGGATGAATTTAATGGAATTTTGCATAACTGCTAAACCATAAGAGATAGACAAACATTTACCATACAAAAAATGTAGAGCACATTAAAACACACAGTTTATGTTATATACATTTTTTTTCATGGAGTTGATCATTTTTTAGATATTCCTTGTTTTGGATTTCACCTTTAAAAGCTTACTTTTCTCAATTTGTCAACTCCTGTCCATATAAAAAAGGAGCTTCAGTCATATGGCAACCAGCTTCCGACTATCACTTTAACCTATGGTACTCCCTTATTTCGCTTCTATTTACAAGGAACCAAGTAATAAGACTATTTCTGCTAATTGTCTCTCGATTAGCATTAAGTAAATGGAACAATAAGCTTTTTAACAACTATTTGTTGCAGAGATGTAGAGAAAGTCATGTAAATGGAACACATTAGATTTTTTTGTTTTTCAGATTAAACACCTTGTTTTCACAAAATTGGCCCTCAAATTTATCATATGAAGATGCATGCTTAGTTGTAATGTCGCTTTATGTTATACTCCTTAAACACTGAAACTGTTTCACTTCAAATTAAACACACTGGTTTCTTGTTTACTTCAGTAAAAAAAAATACTGTTTTATCTGCTTTATTTGCATTGATCTACCTTTGTCTGAAACTTTTCTTTTGGCTGCTACATTTAGAAGCCATAATTATCAATTATAAAAAATAACAGAATTAATTATATTCAAGAACAGCGAAGAAACCCTGCAGTGCTCGATTTATAAATTGCACCAACTGGGTAATGAATATAACTTAAACATTTCTATAAAAAGACCACAGTAATGGCTCTTCAAGGAAAATACCCAGTGAGAACAAAAATATATATATATAGGAAATAATATCCTGGAACAAGTATCAAATTTTCATTATTTGGTTTGTGACATAAGCCTCAATGTCAATAGAGATACAGAAAACAAGATAAATAAATTCCAACAAATATGTGGAACAATAACAAGAATGTTACAAAATAAAACAAAGAAAAAAACAAAAATTAAGTTCTTTAAGACCATGGTGGTCCATGTGCTATGTATGGTAGTGAATCGTGGTTAGCGAAAGAGAAGGACCAAAATAAAATTCAGTCAGCAGAAATGAGATTTTTACGAAGAATTAAAGGATGCACCAGATTAGACTTCATAAAAATTGAATAAATTAGAGAAGAATTGATTATTTATAAATTAAACAATAAAATTGAAGAAAATAAACATAATTGGATAGAGCACATGAACTGCATGAATGAAGAAAGAATACTACTGTTAGTTAATAAATATCAACCATTAGGAAAAAGAGACGTTTGATGCCCAAGAAAAAGATTGGAATAAAGTAATGAATGCGAAGACGGAACAGGTGTAAAGCCTAATCCTTGAAGAGTAGAAGATTATGTTCTTTAAACCTCTCCTAACATTGACATTAAAATGTGAGTGAACAACTGCAAACTGAAAATTAACATGAAACATAGTTGGATAGGTAGAGTCAGACTGAAAAATTCAATGCCATAGCCGGGATTTAAGTCACGGATCTCCCGATCTCTAGATGGTTACTCTGCCACTGAGCTACCATGGCAACATGTCGGCATAGCATTGAATTTCTCAACTGACTCACATGTTTCCCGGTAAACCACAAGGTGTTCTCAAATTATTTTGAGATGATATCCGGCTATGGTATTGAATTTTTCACTGTGACTCTTCCTATCCATCTCCTGTCCTACATACGGCTTGTGTGAAAAAAACAATTAATCCAATACCTATTGACCATAATAGTTGGCTATACTATGAATCCTGGGACTTATGTACTTCCAACATTGTAAGTCGCCATTGGGATTATCATCTTAAAATAATTTGAGAACACCTAGTGGTTTACTGAGAAATATGCCAGTGAGTTGAGAAATTCAATGCTATGCTGGCATGTTGCCATGTTAGCTTAGTGGCAGAGCAACTGGCTAGAGATCGGGAGATCCATGGTTCAAATCCTGTATATGGCATTGAATTTTTCAGTCTGACTCTTCCTATCCAACTCCTGTCCTACACACAGCTTGTGTGAAAAAACAATTAATCCAATCTGACACATACTCACCTTTGAAAGTTTGAAACGTTACTGTGTGGTCAACAATGCACAGACACTTCAAAGTGAAGTAGAGTAGGAAGGATCATATATAAAAATTTGGGCTGGGTATTTCTTAAAATGGATGTGATGTCTCCATGTTTTGAGTAGGAAGATAACTGATGAACTTTTAAAACACATGTATTGGAAACTGAAAAAGTCTTAATCTTTCAAGTTTATCTTATTTCATTACATATTTCATAAATAATTTTATAACTTATAAATATCACTGCAGATGGAATGCATTGTGATAGAGCAAATATCACTGTGGGATGCATGTGATCGGTTCAAGGGCTGCTGGGTGAACACACCTGCATTGGGGGATTGTTTGATTAGCAGTGATGAAAATAGAGCAAAAAATAAAATGTGTGCATTAATTGATTGATGTTTGGAGGAATTTAGTAACAGTGATGGTCAAATTATATGTTTTATTAAAAAACCAATTCAACAAATTAATAAAACATGTGTGTGCATTAACTTTCTGAATTCTGAAATCTAACTTATATTTATCAGAAAATTGGTGTAAATGCCAGCATGTTGGAAAGTATAATTTCTTCTATTGATCAAAATTTAAAAATTTCCATTAGATGAATTACAGGCTTACTCTAACTGCCTGCAGTGCAAAATTCTTTTTAATCTTGCCATTGAACTAATTGAAGTGGAATTAAAATAAAGTTAAACATTTTTGTTTTAAAATATTTGTAGATTTTCAATGCAAAGTATTGCTCAAATTTTGCTTAATTAGTGGGAGAAAACTAAACAGTGCATAACATCTATATGTGCATCATTACTGGAGAAAAAGGAAAAATAAGAAAAAAAATTCTATATCATAGCTGTTATTTAAATCATATTTCATCCTCTTGTTTCTGTCCAGTTGCTCTCAAACCGAGTTACTATGCCAACATTCCAACATTTTATATTCCAATTGACTTGCATTTTGTCTGGTAAATAACAAAGAGATCTCAAATTCATTTTGAGATGACATATACTATTGGTGACTTAGAATGTTAGGTTTCTGCAAAAATATGACCAATGATTGTTCCACTGGCAAAGGAAGCTTATAGGCTATTCAGATTTCCAGAACTTTGAAGACCATTGGAGGGAAATAAGTCAGACATTTTGACAAAATATGTACAAATTTTTCCATCCACTATTAGGAATAACCTAAGCTGCATGAAATTGTAAGGGTTAAAGGGGAGTTGAAAATGAGTCGGAATAGTAACACTCACCTCACTTATATGTAATTGTTCAAAACATATGTTTCAAGGGCAATTGCCCTCTTCTTCAGTTGAAGTCCGACTGATGGCTGCTATTTGTGCTCTGAGCCATCAGTCGGACTTCAACTGAAGAAGAGGGCAATTGCCCTTGAAACATATGTTTTGAACAATTACATATAAGTGAGGTGAGTGTTACTATTCCGACTCATTTTCATCACATTGATTAAAACTTCACTTGTCTCAAACTTCTGAGTTATTTAATTTAATTTAAGTTAAAGGGGAGGATTATCAACCATAGATCATTGAGCTATACTCAGGCTTGGGCTCCAATGTGTTAATAGAACTGCCCTTTGGCATCACATTAATGAGAATTACACCCTCAAAGTCCCAAGTTTAAGGATATCTGAACAAATCTCAAAACTGGGCTGGACAGTAGTACCTTACAACCTAATCTGGCTCCCTTGGGACGTCTACTCAATAGGACCATAAAGCTTGACCTTCTTGGAATACATTTTGAGGACAAAAAGGTGCAGGGAAAACCTGGCCAGTTTTATACAAGTAATAATGAACAAAATAGTAAAATGCTACATGATATCCAATGCTTGTCACTCAATCACTGCTATTGATTCAGCTCTGCTAAAATTATCTGTTTTTCTTTCTAATATGAGTTTTGGCAAATTTGTGTCCAACAATTTAAGCAGATATTATGTCACCAGCTGACCTTACCTCTGTTCCTTCTTTGACCACTACCATTGCATGTATAAAAAGTATAAGAAAAATCAGTAAATCACAAGGAAAAGATTTTTTTTCTTTCTTTTTTTTTCTTTTAGCTTGTTGAACAGCAGTTGGAAGCAACTTTGTTGAAGATATTACTTCTTAGCTTGTTACAGCATGAAAGGAGAAGTTGCAGTTTGAATTTAATTACTTAGGTATACTTTTATTTGTATTCCATACAGTTTACATTATAAGACCTTCTAAATATTTAGGCTTCTTTTTAGCATTCATTTCCTCTTCTGTTTTCAGGGAAGACATGTATGCACAGGACAGCATAGATCTCCTTCAGAATTCTGGTATACAGTTTAAGAAACATGAGGAGGAAGGCATTGACCCTCTGGATTTTGCTGAACTTCTCATGACTTCAGGAATTGTACTCATGGACAACATTAAGTGGCTGTCATTCCATAGGTAAGAAAATAGCTTAATTTTAATTATAGTTCATTTAATTGACACTTATTATTTTTGTGTGAAATTAGGAATTTAATTTTGTTTCCTTCATACTGACTTAAGATTTACAACTTGCTTTTGTTGTTGAAGTGACTAAGGTAGATGAAAACTACAATATTGGATACTAAAATATGGGCCTTTGGTGTCATATGAACTTATTCAAAAAAGGATAGAAACAAAAACCACTTCAGAAAGTAAAGTTATTTACCAAAGTTCATTATAGACATTGATGGTATAGCTGTCAATTAGGAGATGTGCGGTTTTTAAGAGCCCAACCCTTTTAAGCATATTGGATTTAAACTGTTTGGTTAATGGTGGAAAGGAATGAGATTATATATGTTCATATATTGTTGGGTATTTGAGAAAAATAAAAATCACAATGGTGATTTTTGAATCCTGAGATAACTTGAAAAACAATATGATGGTGAGGTGAGTAATGTCTGTATATTAAGTAATTAAAACAAAGCCAACAATGTCTTTAAGGTATTTGATGACGATGATGGTGGTGGTGGTAGCGGCGGTTATTGTTTAGTTATAAATAGACCTACAAGACGTAAAACTTTTTTATACCTTTTTCAGGGGCTTTGGAATAAAAAGAAAAAAAATATATATAAAAAGTGTGAAAAATGTATTAGTGAAAGCATACAAAAGGTAAAAAATCTGATGTGTACCATTCACATGACTTTCTCTATATCCCTGCAACAAATTATTCTTAAAAAGCTTATGCTTCTATTTACTTCATGCTAATCTTGAAAAATTAGCAGAAATAGTCTTATTACCTTCTTCCATGTAAGTAGAAAGGACATAAGGGAGTACCATAAGTTAAAGTGATAATCAAAAGCTGGTTGTTAAGTGATTGATGTTCCTTTGTTGTATGGACATGAGTTGACAAATTCCTGAATGAGAAAGATTTTTGACCCTGAAATCAAAAACAAGGAATATCTCAAAAACGATCAACTCCAAGAAAAAAATGTATACAACATAAATTGTGTGTTTTAATGTGTTCTACATTTTATGTGTGGTAAGTTTTTGTCTATCCCTTACGGTTTAGCAGTTATACAAAATTCTGGAAAATTCACTCAGTATAAAGTAGTCTTCAGAGGCTATTCCCAGAAAATTCAAAATATACATTTTATTTGTCGGGTAAACATCTTTAATATACAATATTTTAATCAAAATCATTAGAGCCATTTTTTAGAAAATCAAAAGTTTCGAAAAAAGTTCCATGTAAAGGGTATTTTGGGGTGGGGGGATTTTTCTCAAAATCTTTGTGTCGCATCCCTGGAAGGTTCTAAACTTAAATACCAAGTTTGGTATTTTAACGACTTTTCGTTTTTGAGTTATCGTGTTCACAGACACACTGACACACGGACCTTTTCCTGAAAATACTTTTTTTAGATAAAGGGGACCCTAAAACATATATTTCCGGTGAAATCTCAGTATCAAATTTTTTGGTGGAGTGCAATACTTTCTCTATACACTATGTACATAGTTCGTATAGAGAAAGTAAAAATGGGGTGGGTGAAGAACCAACAAAATTGTACAGACCTTGGATCAGAAAAAAATCTATAATGCACTGAATAAGAAATCAAAATTTAAATCAAATAGTGTAAGAAAGCATACATGTGCTAAGGTAACCCCATAAGCTAAGAGAAAATGGTAACAAGGAGCATGACAATGAATGCAGCAGTTAAAGAATTGGAAGTGTTGGAAACAAAAATGAAACAGAATATGGGTATTCAAAAGGATAGAAAAGGAGAAATAAGCAGGAGGAGAAGATGGCAATAAACATGGCTAAAATATGCACAGATTCTGTGGGAGGAGGGGAAGAATCAATAATACTCTAAAACCAAATATATAGATGAAACACAAATAATGTTTGAAACAAAACATATCTTGTTGTGTCAGAAAATTAGATAAATATTGCATCAGAAAATTACAAGGATCATGATAAGAAGCAGCAACAATTCCTAAAAAGGTTTCTTGAACTTGGTACTTGTATATTTGTGTTTTTTTTTTTAATATACAGTAGTGTTATATATAAATAAAATGCTATGTCGCTTACAGTAATTTATGACGGACTAATTTCAGGAGCTGTTCCTTTCATTTCAACCTCGGGATCATGAAAACTGCTTCATGCACTCTTCGGAGATTAAATGCTGTATCAAAAAGCCTTTGACCCTCTAGGGCAGTGTTTCCCAACCTTTTGAAGTTCACGGCACCCTTGGGAATAACATTAAACACCAGGGGCACTCTTCCTTGAATTAAAAGAAAATTAAGCTTAATATGTTAATTTATTGAAATATTATATAATAATGTACATCATAACATAATACAGTAAACTTTACTACAATCACTGAGTAAAAATACATCAATAAATTTTGTTCGATTACTGATTAATGTGAAACTTGTGATTGATGCTTAGAGCACAGATATGTGATGTCGGGTCTTACAGTTGACAGTGAAACACGCAAATCATCCTCAAGGTTATTCAGTCTATTTCTTGCTTTGCATTTTATTGTCACCATAGCAGAGAAGGCTTGCTCACATAGATACGATGTTGAAAAAGTCAAAAGTGCGTTAATTGCTTTCTTCATTAGGTTAGAGTACTCTCTCCATTGAAACCAAAAACTAGCCACCGACACCTCACTCTTGGTGAACTTACCTTTGAGTGTGGAATCAGCACAAAGATCAATAAATTCATCTCGTTCACAAGCAGTGAAATCTATTTCCTCTGCACTATCTACGAAATCAAATGGTGAGACAACCCAGTCAAGATGCGTAGTGGAAATAGTTGGAAAGTACGCATCTATTGCATCTTGCAATCTTGATAAGTGATCACAAATGCGGTCTTTCAGTTTACCCACATCTTTATCTCCTGCCACATTAAGAACAGATGGAAAGTTCGACAAATCTCCTTTTTGAACTGCAGACTTTCAAGAATTAAGTTTTCTTTGAAAACCTTTCATTTTATTGGTTGAGGAGATTATTGTTTCATGTCAACCCTGCATCGAAACATTCAGTTCATTCAGCTTATGAAAAATATCTGCCAGATACGACAGTTCAAAACACCAAGAATCACTTAGTAAGAGCTCATGAAATGTGTCTTGGTTTTCATCCTTAAAAAAAGTTTTTAGCTGTTCTTTAAGTTCGAGAAACCGGTTCAATATACGACCCCGCGACAACCACCTTACTTCTGTGTGAAGTAACAAAGAGGTATGAGCTGCATCCGTTGCACGACATAACTGTTCAAAAATTTCTGCACTTTAAAGGTCAAGACTTCATATAGTTCACCATTTTCACAACTTGGTTAAACACTTCAGCAAAATCTTCATTACACGCTTTCACGACTAATGTCTCTCTATGCAGAAAACAGTGAGTTATAATAATGGATGGATTTTCATTGAGAGCTCTGGCAGTAAAACCTTTAATTCTCCCAGACATAGATGGTGCACCATCTGTACATATACCACAACAGTCTTTCCATGAAAGATCATGGTCATTGAGATAGGAATTAATAGAAACGAAAATATCATGGCCTGTGGTTGTAGTCTCCAGCAGTCTAAAGAACAGAAATGTTCACTAATATCTTTTTCATCAATATATCTGATAAAACCAAGGAGTTGCGGTTTGTCACCAATATCGAGACTCTCATCTACTTGCAAAGCAAATGTTCTATAAGTTTTTATTTTCTCCGTGACTTGTTCGTTGATATTGCATGACATTTCAGATATCCTGCGGCTGATTGTGTTGTTGGACATAGGAATTTCGAAATTTGATTAGCTGCTCCTTCGCCAAGTATTGTTGAAACTATAACTTGACATGCAGGGCCAATGATTTCCTCTCCAAGAGTATGAGGTTTCTTTTTTTTAGCTATCAGTTCTGCTACTTTAAATGAGGCTTCAAGAGCAGTGTCAGCTATGGTCATTCTCTTTACCATTCGCACAGTTGTTTTCTTCTCCCCTTCTAATATATGTGAAAAATACATAACACTTTTCTGTGACACACTAGGATGCTTTGTTGTAAGATGCCGCTTCAGTTTGCTAGGTACCATGGCCTCATTGCTAAGTGTTTCGCCACAAATTAAACACACAGGGATAGGGTTTTCCTCGTTGTTACTCCACTTAAATCCATACGCTAAGTAACTGTCCTGGTATGTTCTTTTCTTTCGTTTGTCTTCTTTATGTGGTGAATTCGACGGTCCGGGAGAAACTGTAAGATTTGGCTTCTTAAAGCAAGCAGTAGGAGCCGACTGTTCACTTTCACTGTTCTGGCGTTTACGTTTAACAATGATATTATCCATAGCTAAACACTGTGAATCAACGCGAGGAAGACAACTGAAAGCTCCAAGCGGCGTACACTTTTATATATTCATCTGTCGAAGTCTCGGGAATGTTCGTGAGGAAGCGAGTAGTCTCGGGAATGTTCGGCAGGGTATAGCTGTAATGCCATCTGTGGGATACTAGTATAACTGAATTATTGAAATGAATCGACCACTATCACCATCTGCCGTGCATGAGAGTAATTGATTTGACTTATTTTATTTCAAGACCTTACAAGACTTAAGGCTTCAGTAGAAGATATTTTTTTTTTCTTTATCTCAATAGCTCGTGGCACCCATAGGGTGCCAGGGCACACCGGTTGGGAACCGTTGCTCTAGGGCATACATGGCATGATTAAAATCCATGGGGTAATATTTAGTGAATGCTGATTCATTGCCTGATGGTTAGGAGAGTAACACGAAGTCAGCAAATAAATCTAAACTGCGCTGTTATGATCATGCTTCTGTAAAGGCTGGTGCATCAAAGACTGTATGACACTGGAATGTTTATTAAATGTGGAATAAAGAGCATTCTAACATTTACAAATTCTTTGCTTTCATTGGCTGAAGCAACTCATTTGTGTGAAAAAACATATTGAGTGTAGTGGCAACATGGAAGCTAAAATGACCAAAAAAAAAATGCTGAAAATTAATATACGTTCTTGAAATTTAGCAACCTACTATATCATGACATGAGGACATAACTCAGATGGATCTCATGGGAATGGCTTAGGACCCTGCCTAGTAATAAAAAGAAGAAACTTAACTACAATAAGAAGATAGGAGTAAAAACAGATTACACTCAAACTTCACTCTTGAAATAAAGCAACTTACTTCAGGCTTTTTCGGTGGCTGTTGCCACCATTTTCAACGGAGATTCACTGATGAGCTCCTGGTAGCAGCCTGTGGAGGTCTCTCTTCCGGATAGATGAATTTTGAGACGAGTCCATTTGTTTGTGGTATGTCAAAATTTATAACCTGTTTTTGTGTTTTAAAATTAATAGATTTTCCCAAACTGTTAATCCAATTGGGTTCTGCACTAATTTTAATAACTTGGGCTCACTGTGAAAATTATGGTTTTGAGTCCAAAAATGATGTGCTACAGCTTAATTATCTGTCTGTTTATATTTTAAATATCTCATGTGTTGTTTAAAACGTTGTCCAATGCTTCGTTTTGTTTTTCCTATAGATATCTTTTCACATTCCTTGCAGCTGATTTCATACATCCATGATTGTTTTAATGGGGGGGATTTTATCTTAAGAAGATTGGGGTGTCAACTTATACAATTTATTATAAAAAGTCTTTGTATGTTACCTGTTGTGGTGAGGTGAGATGTGACACCAGTTCTCAAACACAAGCTTCTCCTTCGCAGGACAACCAAACAGAGAGAGGCTTTTGTTTCTTCAATTCACAATGTTATACCACATCACTTCCTCCTTCCTTACTACCCTTTGCAGTTAAATAGCTGGAGTCAATGACATAACATTAAGACTGAAAAAAATAATATACAAAGTGATAAAATAAATACATAAAAAAAAATCAATACTGCAATGGGCAGATACCATTGCAAGTCCATATTTCTTTTTCTATGCATGCACGCATGTCTAAATATGCATTTTTAGACTCAGGGGACCTCAAAATATTTATTTCGGTGAAATCTCAACATTAACTTTTTAAGTAGAATACAATACCTTCTCTATTTACCATGTACTTACATAGTATGTGTAGAGAAAGTAAAATGATAATACTGTTCACAATGAAGTTATATCAAACATTATGAAAGTGTGACCTAATCATCCTCACAGCTAATGCATGAGCTGTGAATTATACAAATAAGCTATTTCTTTACTTAAGACGCTTGAGCACCAGGTAAAAGAAACTAACAAGAAGGATTGTTATCTTCTTTGGGAAACATTAAACATTATCAAAGCCCAAATAACCAAAATGTCACCATTGATCATTTTGCCTTGTGTATGATAGGAATTCCAGAAATTCCAGGTTGTAAAGAAAGCAGGTACCTACAGGCTAAAAGCTACTACTATGAATAAGAGGAGGGGAAAAAAAATGCTAGTCTGTTGAGACATTATGAAAATTAATGTATAAACTGAATTTTCAACAGAGGAAGTGGAAATGTAAATATAAGCTTCTAATCAAGAGACCAAATATTGAATTTCAGCGTTTAGGTATTTAAGATATCAAGAAGCCTCGTAATGAGAGAAAATCAGTAATTTATCTGTACGAAACCTTGATAAATATCAGGCTCACTTTTAGAAAATGTCGGCAGATGTTATTGATGTTTGTGCTGATGGAAATGCTGGTGATAGATTCATAACAGCTTTTGCAAGTTCTCTGAAAAAAGCAGTATTGATTTATAAAACTGGTTCTGTAGTAGGCGATTATCATGGCAAATGAGTAGTAGTTTTGAGATGAACTATTATTAAGTCTATCACAGATACTGTGATAAAATGTTATATTCAGGAACGTACTGCTTCAGGTGATTGTCATTGTTACAGCTTAAAGAACTAGTCACACAGAGACTTCAGGGTGTGACATCACAGAACTGGGAGCTTTACTGTACAAATGTAGATAAAGTAAAAGGATTGGATTTCTAATGGGATTCCAACAGATGTGATAAACACAATTTTAATTGAAAATGTTAATAACACAGGAGAAGAGAAATCCAGTAAAGAAGAGGAACCCTCTGATTCTGAGCATGTTCAATTACTATTAAGTAATGCTATTTTCTTATCCAACGTTGACGTTTGGTGAAGCCTATTACTTTCTCTATACATACTATGTGCATAGTGTATAGAGAAGGTATTGTATTGCACCTAAAATTTTGATACCGAGATTTCATCGGAAATACATGAATCCAAAAAAAAAAAGCATTTATAGAAAAATGTGTGTGTGTGCGCATGTGCGTGGGGGTGTGCATGTGCGTGGAGGTGTGTATGTGCGTGCGTGCATGTGTGCGTGTGTGTGTGGTGCAGCATAGCTCAAAAACGAAAAGACCATTAAAAACCAAAGTTGGTATTCCCCCACCCCAAACTACCCTTTACATGGAAAACATTTTGAAAATTTTTATTTTCTTAAAAATGGCTCTAACGATTTTGATTAAAATCAATTATATTTAAGATATTTACTTGGCAAATAAAACATATATCTTGAATCTTCGGGAATAACCTCAAAAGAGCTCTTTATTCAAGATGATTTTTATTGAATTTTGCATAACTGGTAAACTGTAAGAGACAGACAAAAACTTACTACATAAAAAATGTAGGTCAGGATAAAACACACAATTTGTCATATACATTTTTTTCATGGAGTTGATTGTTTTTGGTTTCAGCCTTAAAAAACTTATTCTTTTCTCATACAGGAATTTGTCAACTTCTGTCCATAGAAACAAAGGAACTTCAGTCAGAAAGCAACCAACTTTTGACTATCACTTTAACCTATGATACTCCCTTATTTCGCTTCTACTTACATGGAAGCAAGTAATAAGACTATTTCTGCTAATTTTTTCTCAATTAGCATGAAGTAAATAGAAGCATAAGCTTTTTAACAATAATTTGTTGTAGAGAAAGTCATGTGAATGGAGCACATCAGATTTTTTTTTTTTTTAATTTCTTTTCAATCTTATTTAAAGTTTGCAGTGCAGATGTAAGCATAATTTTTTTATTTACTTATACTGCACTGTCAGATTATTCAAATGTGATCTGGTGTGTAACTCATTCTCTAACAGAGACTTTCACTGGCATATTCCTTATTCAGTTTTGTTCTGGTTATAAATTAGTAATATGGTTTCATATTTGTTTCAGTGGTTATGATTTTGGATACCTTTTGAAGTTACTGACAGACCAGAATCTTCCCCAGGAAGAAAGTGATTTCTTTGAACTCCTTAGGATATACTTTCCAACAGTCTATGATGTTAAGGTAAGCATATTATTTAGCAGATTTCCATATTGGATCTTACAGTCAACAAGTAATCCTCCACTTTCACTCATACTTACTCTGATTGGCCATCCTCACATTGAATATTCTAGATTGAGCTATTTTTACTTTCTCTATACTCACTATGTACATAGTGTATAGAGAATGTATTGCACTCCACCAAAAAATTTGATACCGAGATTTCACCGGAAATATATGTTTTAGGCTCCCCTGTATCCAAAAAATGTATTTTCAGAAAAAGGTCCATGTGTGTGTGTCAGTGTGTCTGTGTGTCTGTGAACACGATAACTCAAAAACGAAAAGTCGGTAAAATACCAAACTTGATATTTAAGTTTAGTATCTTCCAGGGATGCGACACGAAGATTTTGAGAAAAATCTTCCCACCCAAACAACCCTTTACATGGAACTTTTTTCGAAAATTTTGATTTTCTAAAAAATGGCTCTAACGATTTTGATTAAAATATCGTATATTAAAGTTATTTACATGACAAATGAAATGTATATTTTGAATTTTCTGGGAATAGCCTCTGAAGACTACTTTATTCTGGATGAATTTTTCATAACTACTAAACCGTAAGAGATGGACAAAAACTTAACCCACAAAAAATGTAGAGCACGCTAAAACACACAAGTTATGTTATATACGTTTTTTTCGTGGAGTTGACCGTTTTTGAGATATTCCTTTTTCTTGGTTTCAGCTTTGAAAAACTTATACGTTTCTCATACAGGAATTTGTCAACTCCTGTCAATACAAAGGAACATCAGTCACATAGCAACCAACTTTTAGCTTTCACTTTAACCTATGATATTCCTTTATTTCGCTTCTACTTACAATAAAGCAAGAAATAAGACTATTTCTGCTAATTTTTGTCGTTTAGCATGAAATAAATAAAACATAAGCTTATTAACAATAATAATTTATAGAGATATAGAGAAAGTCATGTGAATGGAACACATCAGATTTTTAAATTTTGAATTATGTTGTTAGATTATCATTAATTGGATGCCTTAGTGGGAAAGTGGTGGTAATTTTATAATATTTTATCTGGGCTAGTATAGTAATGAGTTGTTCTAAGACTTTTAAAATTTCCTTAGTAATGAATAAATTCCTGTATAAAATGTAACTTTAAATGTGTAACTTTTAAGAACTGTCATTCCCAGATACTTTTACTGAATATGCATTGCTAAAGCCTTAGAACTGCACAGTGTTTCTCTATGAATTACCTGCAATTTAATACCAAGGGTTTCTTTCGTGCTTTGTCAGTATGGTGAAATTGGAGGCGATACACAGAGTTTAGTAATTTTTTTCTCAATTTTTATTGCAGTTAGAAACTGAATTGATCTGCATATTTATTGCACATACCTTTACATAATGACTTTAACCTCATTTTTAAGAGTTTGTCAATCTCTGAGGACAAAAAGTACTATGACATGTCAGAAAACCATTTTGATGCATTAATTTTGTGACACTGCTGAAAATAATTACTATTTTCTTTCAAACACAAGGCTACATGTTCCCCAAATGTTTCACGATAAGTGCTGAAACTATCCACTATTTTCTTGTAGTGAGTGTGGGTTGCCACTGTACACTCTTCCTTAACAGAAAGAAATCTGGAGAGGTCAGATCGGAGGAACTTGGAGGCCATACATTTTTGGAGATTATTTGATTTTCGAAAAATTTCAATATCTCCATGGACTCATTTTCAGTATGATATATGGCACCATCTTATTGAAAACAACTGTCATGTTCAACCTCTTCCAACATATTTTTCACGATATCGAACACCAAATGCTGATTCTTTATGACTGAAGCAGCTCTTCATGGCAGACATGGATTTTCAATTGCCTGAAACCTAGTGTTCTGGAAGTTAATGTAGACATTTAAGAGTAACCATGCGTCATCCGTATAGAAAGTCTTATTGAAAATGGCTACATTGTTGCATGTGAACTTTGGAACCATTGGCAGTAATGGGACATTTCCCTAGATTGGCAGCCCAGCTCCTGGACAGCTTTGACACAATACAGGTGCAGTTTGGCTAGGTTAAGCGCTTTATGTGTAGATAAAATTGATTATCCAATTTATTGTGCCAAACGTCTCACTGATTTTCATGGTGACATAACACTGCTCAGAATCATTAACGAAATCTTGTGTGACTACCTTGGGTCTTCCACTTCTTCGTGTATCATCCAAGGAGCCTGTATCACAAAACTGGTGCACAAGTGTTTAAACAGTTCTTTTATCTGGTGACAAATCATTGGGAAATAGCCTTCTCCATCTCTGGAAACATCTTGCATATGATTTGAACTCAAAATATGCTTCCAGCATAATGACATGCTGTGCGTGTGTAAAAGCCACTGTTTCTGATTGCAATTCAATATCTCATTGAGCAATGTTGCATCTGTACTTACCTAAAATTAACATTAAGGTATTCTTTAAAATTACAACAATCTGTAATGCAAAGCTTACCAACTCAACAAGTAAAATACTCCAAAGATAGTTTTTCAAAGTATGAATGCAGCAACTTTTCGAACACATTGTATTACCATAATGTATGGCACCATGACTAAGAGAACATAAAGCAGAAAATAGACATCATGCTCTTGCTTGTGTTTCTGCTGGAGTCTCTTGGAATACAACTATCAGTGTGACCCTATAATGCTTTTTAACTGCTAAACAGATGAAAAGATCAGAATAAATTATGCTACGGAGAGTGCAGCTATCATCCTTACTACAAGCATTATAATAGTCCTTTTGTCTCTTGTAATAAAGTTTTTTTTTATATCCTCTCTAAGTGAACTTTCATATCTGAGCATCAGATATATTTTGTAAGAAGGCAATAAACATTGTGCCTGTAATAAACAGCTCTACCATGGAGCCTCCTGGTTTCAAATTCTCCTGAGTGGGAACCTTTATGTTTTGCATATACAGCAATGCAAATTTGTCCCTAAATACGATTATCCCATATTGGTAAAATGTGAATTTATATTTCTTTTAGACTGAAAGATCTTAAAACCGTATTTTGTCTGAATATCAAATAGGTACACAATTTTGATAATTTTTTATAATTTTTTAATTAATCTTCATCAATGGCATAAGCCTCTTAGTACTTTTGATTGTCTCTGCTTATCCATGCAAACTCATTTAAAAACTTTGACCATATTCATTTGTGAATTCAGATGTTTCAACAAACTTCTGAATCTAATCAGAATCCATCTAAAGTAGTTCCTAATAAACTAGCAAATGGCAGTACCACATGGAATGTTCTTAACTACAGGCTTAGCTAAACTGTGGATTGGCAGCCTAGCTAAATGTGTGTAAGGTGAAATGCCAACTAGATTTTAAAATGCTAAGGCATCCATATAGAATGCTCTTAACTGTAGGCTTGGCCAGTTTGGATTGTTAGCAAGTTTGTCATGGAAGTCACTAGCTGTAGGGGCTAAATGCAAACTAGATTTTAAAATGTTAAATGTGTTTTTTGATGATAACTGTTAAAAGCATTAAAATTTGAATGTAATATAAAATAGAATTCGCCTCTTTAGCTCAGTGGCAGAATGCTGGCCCTATAATCCAGGGATCATGAATTCAAACCCCACAGGAGGCACTTAGTTTAATCGACCATCATGACAAAGGGTTATCATGCTAGCTTCTAATACCTAAGGTTGTAGATTAAAACTGAGTGGAGGTTGATGAACTTTTTTGGACATAAAAGAACCCAATGTAACGCTTATTTGCGCATAAAAGAACCCCATATCTTGAAAGAAAAAGTCCCAGGGCTAAATTTGCCATGTTTTGTGTCCTCAAGTTGTGATTTTGTCCTATAGTGCCCTCTATGGGTGATGAATGGAGCCTTTGCTGGCATGTGCACCCTCAAACTAGAAATTCTCTGATTAAGAAAATGCTGTAATTGGTGTCCCAAATGTGCCAACATAGCATGATGGACTCCAAAAAAGTTGCCAATCCCAAACATGAATTTCTGACCCTGTAGTGCTTCTCAAATACCCCAGATTTAGCCAACACTGGTCTTAACATTGCAGCTTATTGAAACTCATTGTGGCGTTCTGCTTCATTACCTATTCTTCTTATGACTTCAGATTAGTTGAATCCATCATTACATTTTAAGTAACCAATATAATATTCTTTTTCCCGCTTTGTCATATATTTGGCTTGTGTGAAAGCAAAGTATTCTATTTGCTTAAATTCATACTTATGACCAATGTTCTAACTAGCTTTCTCCCCTCAATTCCATGTGTATGCATTTGTGAGGCATGCACAATCCTAATATAAAGCAAAGGAGCCTATTGATAAAATAATTTTCACTGCCCTGCTAACTATATGGTCATTGTTTTATATATGTATATAGTATATTAACAAGTGTTTGTTTTTCTTATCTGCAGTATCTCATGAAAAGTTGTAAAAACTTGAAGGGTGGACTTCAGGAAGTTGCAGACCAACTGGAACTGGAAAGGATCGGTCCCCAACATCAAGCAGGCAGTGATTCTCTCCTTACAGGCATGGCTTTCTTCAAAATGAGAGAGGTAAGTTAACCAGAATCTGAATTGTGGGTGCAAACTGTACGCAACTCTGGGGAGAAAGTAAGTGAAAGTTACATAATGCAGCATAAAGTAAGTTTAAAACCGGTTCTCAGACATTTTCAGGCTAATGAAACATTGTTTTAAAATAATAATAATGATAAGGGCAATCACAACCACAATAATAATTTAAACCTTGAGACTGTGATGGAGTGATGGCATGAAGTCCTCATTTGGGGTCTCAAGATCTAGTTCACAGTTTGACTCGTCATGCATATTGCTGCCTGTAATTTTTTAATGTAGTAGAATATTGTAAATGTAGAAATTTCTATCAATGCCTTCTCTACAATATTAGTGAACAAAATCATGTTGCTTAAGATATGAAGTATGTCCATGGCATTACCATCAAAATTTACCTTACAGTCTGTAAGATAATGTGATAATACAGTATATTCTCAGAGAGATTAATAGATATGCATCATTTTGGTAGGAGAAGGATGATGTATGACTAAAATAACAGGAATGTACAGCTTCCAAAGAAAACACTTTCCACATTTATTTCTTGTAATACAAAATATAACTTGTACTCATATATGTATCAGTTATATGTTTACGAAGTGCTATGCAGAAAGTTAGTTTGAATAAGAAAAGAATATTAGCAAAAGAGCCACATGAGGCCTCCTCTTCCACATGCAGGAGAGACCAGCGTTGGTGACACTGTTGTGATAATACTGAGACCAATATGGAATATGATTGGCTGTCCCATGCTTCAAACACCATCCTCCTGTATTAAGAGCCAATTACTAACAAATTATGTTACAATTATACATTATTATGAAAGAAATGTTAATGAGTTAATATAAATGAAGGCAGTTTTATTAATTGTATCTTGTGGGGAATCACAACTAACATACAAGTACTAGCACAACCATTGTAGGAAAAATGCTGGACAAAATTATAAACAAGCTGAATTACTCACCACCAGTTAATGCTCATTTAGAGATATAATTTCTCCAGAGTTCCTTTATTCCCCCTCCAATTGCCTCTGTCTTATTTTTTTTTTATCATATCTTGTTACTGTATTCATAGCATTTGTAACTTTTTTCTTTTCTTTGTTTTATTCCTGATATTGTTATGCAAAGGTCTGTAGTAATTTTAGTTTGCAATAATGTATTATATATACAACAACAATACTTCATGAAATCATGTATAACTTATTTATGAGGGTCACTCCAAAAGTTTAAAGAATGGACAACAATGAGATATGGTAAGCCATACAGCACCACTGCCTGTTAAACACTATAAAAATTACTAAAAACTATATTACTCATATAACAATTAGACATTAATGTGAATCACAACAATAATGATATGATAAGTTTTTCCTGCTGCTCTATGCAAGTTTCAGCATTTCAATGCATATTTCCATGTAAGTTTTAAACAGAGTAATTATGTAACTCTTTGTATCTGACTTTTTGTTGTTGTTGTAATCAAATGCTAGCCTTATAATTACTAGTATCAGGAAAGCCTGTTTTTGCTACCTTATTTTCGCAAATAGTAGTATTGTGATCAGTTCTGCACAAAAAATATTTGAACTTTACCCATTTACACCTCAATAACATGAATAGATTCAAACTTTAGATAATAGCGGTATAGGTCTACTTACTAATTTGTTTTACTTTAGTTAACGTTCTTATCATTAAATCTGGTGCAAGCATAAAAATAATGAAAAGTAACGTTACACTTGACCAAGCTGTTGTCATGGGATGTGTAATTAATGTTAAGGTCATATTTGGGGCATTACTGAAACTAAATGCTTTCTCAATTAAGAGTAAAAACACAGCATCACATTCAAACTTCACTAGTTGAAATAAGTAACTTACTTCAGACATGTTTCAGCAGCTATTGCCACCATCTTCAGTGTAGATTTACTGATGAACTTGTATCAGCCTGTAGAGGTCTCTTTTATGGATAGAGCATTTTGAGATTAGACCCTTTGTTTGTGGTCTATCAAAATTTATGACTTTGTTTTTGTTTTTTAGAATTACTAGATTTTTTCCAAACTGTTAGTCCAATTGGATTCTACATTGATTTTAATAACTTAGGTTCACTGTGAAAGTTTGGTTTTGACCTTAAATGGTGTGCTACATCTGTTTTTGCTTTAAATACCTCATGTGATCTTGAAAACATTGTCCGATGTTTCTTTTTGTTTTACCTATATGCAACTTTTCACGTTCTTTGCAGCTGATTTCGTATATCCCTAATAGTTTGAATGAGGTTATTTTATCTTTTGTGTTTGTATGGAGGAGATTTTTTAAACTGTGCTTATTAACTGGGGCTAAATTGATGTTCCATTTTTTGAAAGTCTTTGAAATTTTTGGTGTACCAAAATTTGGTGAATTTTTTTATGCCGGTTTCTGATTTTATTCTTTTTAGAGTGCTAATTTCTTTTACTTCCTTCTGGTCCATAAATTTATTGACCTTCGTCTTTACCAGATGTTCTGTCTAGCCATTCTTTTGTGCAATTTTTATAATCCAATTAAGTTTTAATTTATTCCTTCTGGCTTAATGATAGGTTTACCAGTCTGAATGTAAGGCTGTTGATCATGGCTTGTTTGTATGAAATTGGGTTGTACCTGTTGTTTATTTTGTAGTTGTATGGCTGTGTTTCTTTCCTGTAGATTATAAATTGTAATTTGTTATGTTTCCTGATCATCTTTAGGTCCAAGAAGGGAAGTATGCTCTTGGATTCTTTTTCTATTATGAATTTTATCGAGGATTTTATATAACTTTTATTTTAATAATTGCTCATGGTTTATGTTCTTCAGGTTTATTTTGTTTGGCTAATATTAGTTATGAACGTTTAGGTAGATGGAGATTATTAATTAATAATCTTATTAATTAGCAATTTAAGGTTGTCCTCGACTATTTTTCTGTTTACTACTGTCAATATGTTATACATATGTATATCAGGTTTTGTATATTTTTGGAAAGGTGGTTATGTGGATTACTAAATACTCATATAGATGTCTGCAAGTATTGGAGTTAATGGATTTTCCATGGTTAAACCATACTTTGGTGAACAAAATTTGTCTCTGAATATGAAATAGGTTTGGTCAATACATAATTGAATGAACCTAATTAAATCCTCTGCTATTTCACCAGAAATGTCAGTGGTTTTCTCTACACGTACTATGTATGTAGTGTATAGAGAAGTATTGTATTGCACCCATAAATATGATACCAAGATTTCATCAGAAAAAAAGCAGTTTTAGAAAAAGATCTGTGTGTGGGTGTGGGTGTGCTCGTGCATCCATAACTCAAAAATCAAAAGTCCCTTAAGTACCAAACTTTGTATTTAAGTTCAGTATCTCCCAAAGATAAGACATGAAGATTTTGAAGAAAATCCCCCCCCCCCAAAATTCAAAAATGGCTGTCCACAATTTTGATTAAAATCTCTTATATTTAAGATATTTACATGACAAATAAAATTTATATCTTCAATTATCTGGGAATAGCCTCTAAGGATCTTTTATTCTGGTTGAATTTTTTTGAATTTTGCATTAACTAGTAAACTGTAAGAGATAACAAAAACTTACTACACAAAAAATGTAGAGTTTCTTAAAACACAATTTATGTCATATATTTTTTTTTTCCCCTGGAGTTGACGGTTTTTGAGATATTCCTTGTTACTAGTGTCAGTTTTAAGATACTTAGACTTTTCCCATACAGGAACTTGTCAACTCCTAGCCAAGCAAAGAAATGGATTTCAATCCCTTAGCAACCACATTTTGGATCATGTGATTGTCTGTTTAGCCTAGTGTATTTCCTTATATCCCTTCTACTTATAAGGAACTAAGTAATAAGACCTTTTCTGCTAGCACTTGTCTCTATTAGCATGATGCAGATAGAAGAATAAGCTTTTAAACAATAATTTGTTACAGAGAGGTAGAGAAAGTCATGTGAATGGAACACATAAGATTTTTTTTAGTACAGTGGGTTTTTCTCTTGAGATACTGGGTTTCATACGAAACCAACATGGACCCGTGAGGTTGAAAATGGAAGCATAGGCTTCCGAAACTAGTCCTTCATAATAAAAATGTAAGTGACGTAGTGTTAAAAAACCAACTCAAATTAATATTACATATGTCATTATCACTTAGGCTTTTCTGTTTTATTTGCTCTATGAATTCAAAGGAATTTTTTATACTTAAACTTTTATACTGTGGAACTGTTTTGTGAGCTAATTTGCTAGTTTATATGTAAGGGAGTTGGTGGTGTTTACAATAGGTTGCATAGTTCATGTATTTTCGGTAGTCCAAATATTCTTGGTGTGCAGGGGTTACTTGGAATTAGTTTCTTTTTGTTTTCATCACTGATTAGTTATACACTGTTAGGCTTCATGAAGGTATTTTGTATATTTTACAGTGGGATTTTATGGAATTTCTATATATTCTTTTGACTGCAAAAGTTTCCCATGCTGTTTTCATAATCCAATTTGCTCATGACTACTATTTTATTTCATTTATTGGTTTTTCTGTAGAAAATCTCCTTTTTGGTTAATGACTTTAAATTTCCACTGAAGATAATGGCAATAGTTGCTGAAGAATGACCAAAGTAAGTTACTTATTTTAACTAAATGCTTTCTGTTTGTAATGCACTGCCTTTATCATGCCACAGTTGTGAGTTCGGTCATATCCATGAAGGAACCGATTTTGTGACTACAGTACTTTTCATTTCAATGCTTTTTGAAATATATTATTTCGTAAAGAAACTTTCATGATAAGTTTTAATACCATACACTTGTATATAATGCTATTACATTTGTGAATTTAAGGCAAAATATTTGCAACAACTCAAAATTTAAAAATATTACATAACGTTTTACTTTCTGAAAATTAGTGCACCTCAGTTATACTCATAATTTACGGATTTATTTTTATTCATCAAACATCAATACACAATTGACAACATTTTTCTCCTTCATACTTCTTCTCATATCTCGCAGAGTAAGAATTTACTGGAGAGGAGAAAGAAGTAACATTGAAAGAGGCACCACAATGACTGAATACAACTATCAATACATTCCTTAAACACGTCATCTATTGATTGGCCACATCTACATTGTTGGTTGTATTGTTTTGTCCCATTTCTCTGGTAGGTTTACAAAGTCTTTCTACAGCACTACTAGAGGAATTGTCCAACTTATAAAGCCATGTAGGCTGCTTGCCCACATACATTTCAAGATTGCTGGTATAAACATTACATTTGTAAAGGTTAAACTTTTGGATTCCATATTTGTTGGGTTTACTTTGGATATACTGCAAAATCCACATTGTCCCCTAAAAACCTCCAGCTTTTCATCCACAGTAAGATGGTGTGTATGTTTTACTTTGTCAACAAATGTTTCTCTGGTTGTTTTAGTTCGTCCTCGGCCTTGCGTTCTTGATGAGTAGTAAGGTCATCAAACATGAAATGCCTCAAAAGAAATCTAAACCTGGATGACGACATAAGTAAAAATATTTCAACACCTATGCCATCCTTTTGCCATAGATCTTCGCCATTCTGTCAGCTGCATTTCATTACCCCTGCTAGGCAAATCAAACCAATGAGAGCCTCAATTTCAGCACTATTCATCTGCATTGTGTCTCTGTCATGGGAGTAGTTTACTGTTATTGGTTCAGTGCAATTGTTGGTGTTATGTACAATATTTTGCTTTACTTCCTCAGAGATAAAGTATCTTATGATCTGAAATGGATTTTTAAATCCTTTGAAAGGAACCTATGATAATTATATTTTCACCCTATTTTTACTTTCTCTATACCTGCTATATGCATAGTGTATAGAGAAGGTCTTGTAATTCACCCAAAAATTTGATCCCAGGATTTCACCAGAAATACATGTTTTGAGACCTCCTGAATCCAAAAAAAGCATTTTTAGATAAATGTCCATGAGTGTGGGTGTGTGTGGGGGTGGGTGCACGCGCGATCATCCAAGGATGCAACACGAAGATTTTAAAGAAAATCCCCTGCTCCAAACTACCCTTTACATGGAACTTTTCGAAAATTGTGATTTTCTAAAAAATATTGTATATTAAACATATTTACCTTTCAAATAAAATGTATATCTTGAATTTTCTGGGAATAGCCTCTGAAGACTACTTTATTGTGGATGAATTTTACAGAATTTTGCATACCGGCTAAACCATAAGAGATGGATAAAAACTTACCACTCAAAAAATGTAGAGCACGTTAAAATACACAATTTGTGTAATATACATGTTTTCATGGAGTTGATCGTTTTTTAGATATTCCTTTGTTTAGTTTCAGCTTTGAAAAACTTATGCTTTTCTCATACAGGAATTTGTCAACCCCTGTCCATACAAACAAAGGAACTTCAGTTATATACCAACCAGCTTTTGACTATGACTTTAACCTATGGCACTCCCTTATTTCGCTTCTACTTTCAAGGAAGCAAGCAATAAGACTATTTCTGCTAATTTTTTCTTAATTAACACAAAGTAAATAGAAGCATAAGCTTTTTAACAATAATTTGTTACAGAGATTTAGAGAAAGTCATGTGAATGGAACACATCAGATTTTTTTTTCTCTGATGCACTTAAACAGTTTAGCCTGACATTATAGGTCATTGCAGATCCCTGCTCCAAAACCGTTGTAACCTGTGCATAACAGAGCTCAAATGCTGCATCAATAATGAGAAGTGTTGAAAGGTGCTAGAAATGGAAAGAGGAATGGATGACTGGTGTGCAAGAAATTCATTTTAACACTCTCTGGGGAGTGGCAGTCTACTTGCAATCTAGAGAAAGTTAATGTTATTTTATGGTCTTGACGAGTGGCTACTTACCTCACACCAGTATCACTCTCTATTAAGTAAATGCTTTTGAGGAAGAATTTATACTCATTCTTGAGTGACTGATGAATGCATGACCCCCAAATAAGGACAATGGATTTGCCCCTAAATCTTTCAAACGATTGAGAAAAATATTATTAGTGCATTATGAATCAATGAAAAATTGCAAATTGCAAATTAAATTTTTCATATAGTCAGTGTTAACTTTCTCTACACGTACCATGTACATAGTGTATAGAGAAGGTATTGCACACCACCCAAAAATTTGATACCGAGATTTCACTGGAAATTTATGTTTTAGGGTCCCCTGTATCCAAAAAAAAGTATTGTCAGAAAAAGGTCCGTGTGTGGGTTTGTCCATGTGCCTGTGAACATGGTAGCTCAAAAACGAAAAGTCGATAAAATACCAAAGTTCTTGGTATTTAAGTTTAGTATCTGCCAGGGATGCGACTCAAAAATTTTGAGAAAATCCCCCCGCCCCAAACTACCCTTTACATGGAACTTTTTTTTTTTTTTGTGGAGTTGATGGTTTTTGAAATATTCCTTGTTTTGGGTTTCAGCTTTAAAAAACTTCTACTTTTCTCATACAGGAATTTGTCAACTCCATACAAACAAAGGAACTTCAGTCACCTAGCAACCAGCTTTTGACTATCACTTTAGCCTATAGTACTCCCTTATTTCCCTTCTACTTACAAGGGTGTAAGTAATAAGACTATTCTGCTAATTTTTTCTCGATTAGCATGAAGCAAATAGAAGCATAAGCGTTTTAACAATAGTTTGTAGAGAAAGTCATGGGAATGGAACAGATCAAGTTTTTTTATATTGTTCTTTTTTCTGGGATATTGTGAATCAAAGCCATTTATGCCTTTTTGCTTTCCATTCTCGTTCATTTTCCTGTTTAATGTGAACCAGGATATATAAATGAACAACTATAATATTTTCACTTCCAAGCATCTCTTCCATTCTCTGTTCCTTTCTGCCAAACTGTGCATTTCAAAACAAAAATAATGATTGATTCTTGTTTCTGTTTATAGATGTTCTTTGAAGACAACATTGATGATGCAAAGTATTGTGGACACCTCTATGGTCTTGGAACATCGTTTGTGATGAATGGTAACAGTTATCATGACAATGGTGATAACAGCAGTTCTTCGTGATTAATTGAGGCAGTTGACTGGCCATTAAGACAAGAAAAAGACAGTCCTTCTTTGTGTGTGTATGTCATGTTCAGCAAGCTATGTCACTGCATCTTTTGACAAAGAAGATTGCCACAGAAAGCAGATAAACCAGTCCGTTTTATATGATCAAGATTGGCACCATCCCCAGTAATGAAGAAAATTGTAATTTTATTTTATATAAATAATAAATAACCCTAAAAAATATATTGAAAGGAATTTTAGAATTAACTAGAAAGATGTACAGAGTACCATTTGCATCTTAATTGTTTGTGAATGTCTGCGCAATGCTACAATTTGTACAAATACATCATGGATATGACACGTAATGGATTGTATAAATGTAGGGTCTCTGACTGGATATAAAGTAGTCTGTGTAGATACCATTTGTGACTATAAATATACCATTATACACAATTTTTTCATTGGTAATACAGGAACTTTGTATGTCTTTCTTTTGCAAAGTGAATCTGTTTCATGACCTGAAGCATTTTGATTACTTATTATAAGGGGATGGCGTTATATGAAAGGAGGTTGTTTGACATAATTTGCACTGCCGTAAAACAAAATGTTTATGTATAGTTAATTCTTCTTTATATTCTGAACATCAACCCAACTTCTACAAACTACACTTTACATTCAGCAACTTAATAAATGAAACGATCAGATTGTCCAGACATTTTATATATGTGGTGTGGTAAATACTTGTAATTGTACATATATACATATATATATTGCACTAAATCTACATTAGGATGGCGTTTAGAAATAAACAAATTTAAATCTGAACAAAAGATATATTACCAATTTTCATTACCAGTGCAATTTGCTTCATGCTTTGTTATTTTTATTTTTTCAATTTTAGCATCATCTTATTGTTAAGCGATAATTGAACAGCATATTTTGCTTTGTAATTGAAAATTTTATCTACGGCTGATGCTCATCTAGTGCTGCAGTCAATTTCTCTCCATTTTGCCTTTTAATTTACACCTCTACTAATAACAAAAATAATAATTCAAACCTTTAAATTAATTAAGGTTTTGGAAGTTTTAAAAGTTTGTATTTTTATATAATTTTTATAAACTGTTTATTCTAGAGTGCCAGTAGATTTTACATTTATATTGCATTATTTCCTTAAAGGAAGTGAATATCTAGTTATACTAAGTAGTTTTAGTGCAGAAAAATTATTGATTAAACTTGATAAGCATATATATAGTGCTTAGCATTTGTCAGTCAAGTGTTAGAGAAATTGATTTTAAAAGATCACTGCCATAACATAATATTGACTGTTCTGTTGTAAATTATATCTTGGCTTCAACACAAGACTCAAGGGCCTTTTTAGAATCTTGTACTGTTGAAACTGTACACTTACCAATAATTGTCATACTATGTTATACAGTGATGTTAATACTGCATTTAGATAAAAAGTGAAATAAGAATAAATTTTATCCTATAATTCAAATATTAATTGTGGGAATTAGTTTGTTAGACAGTGACGATAAACTCTGCACCCTGAAATCATAATTTTTCCTTTAAAGGTAAAATACCAGATCTTTCAAGGTCACCATTTCCTATTGCTATTGAGTTTAACAGACGAGAGTGGATGGACCATCTCACAAGGGAATTATCATGAATTGCAATAAGAAATGGTTTCATTCTTATCTAATTGAAACTTGTCCATTTCAATGGTGTTTTGGAAAGTAGCATAACTTCCATTGTAATTCATTGCAAATATGAATTGTAATTATATTATATTGCAATTATTACAATCCAGATATGTAAGAAAAGCAGATTTAAAAACATGAAAACCGTAGAAGCAGCTTGATATAGCATCTGTGTTCACATATGCAAGCAAACCTAGTGGATCTTTTTGCTTTCCTTATTCTTGATGATTATACGCTGGTCAAAATACTGGAAGTACTGATTTGCTAATGACATGAAATTTGGCATATTAATAAAAAGTATGCAGTTTCCCCACCCAAAAGATGCATAGGTACACATACTCAAAAATTTATTTGTCACTATCTTCAAAAGTGATACCAAAATCAATTTTTGTATCACTGCTTAAAAATATTAAAAAATGCGGCTTAAAAATATTAAAAAATGTCAAAATGTTGAAGAAATGCATTCAGCATAAAACAAGTGCATTTTACTCTTTAATAGCTTTTATGGAAGCAGAATTGAAGCTGCTGTGCTGAATTAAGTTACAGCATATTTTTGTTTCTTTTGTCAAAGAGTATGCTGTAGGTTGTTAAAATACTGGAGTATTTTATCATTAATTTTATGCATACTGCATTTTGAAAAGTAAAATATGCAACTATCAAATTGTAAAAAAATTCTCTTATTAATTACAGTTGAACCTGATCTATGCGTAATTCCCTTTCGACGAAATGTGTAATAAAAGTGTTGGTGGAAACTATTCCTGATTGTTTTAGCACGCCTTTTGACTTTATGTTACAAAAGCGATTTGTACATTTTTAAGATGAATTTTATTTAACTTGTTACAACATTTTTAAAATGGTATCCCCAAAATCTATAAACTCCTTTTGTTTTTTTAAATATCTGAGTACATTGTTAAACTGTTCTAATTTGTATATGCGCCACATCACTGCCTCTTCGGTATAAGTGTCACCCAACAATGACTGTAAACTTTACAGGAAATTTCACCACACATCCTGATTTTGTCGTATTTTGGGGTACTGGAAACATTTTGTATCTGGGTTAGCTGGCAGCTGACCCATTAGGTTTGGTTCTTCTTATGCATTGTCATCAGAAAGAAGATAGGCAGGGTTGAGTCTATTGGTTGAAATGTTGATCAGTTTATCTTTAATTCTTAGTGTGAAAAACTTGGGTGAATGTCAAACCTCTTTATCGAGATCTTCATACTGTTGTATAAGCCCACTCTGTTCCTCTCAATGTTATTTGTACTTTTGAGATCCTTGTGGACAAATGGAGTTTCTACGGGTTTCAGACAATTCATCCATTATTTTTAGTTCACTGACATAAGTTGGAAGATCTAATCTATTGTGGTATGAGATTCCTCAAAGTTTTCAGAAACTTCTGTACAGTATCATACAATATGTCTGCCAATGCTGTAGAATTGCTTTCATTCCAGAAGGAACAAGGATGACCATTCAAATGTAGCATCATATGGCACTCTTCAAAGTACGGTGAAACCTTTCAATTTTCCCATTAGTCTATGGATGGCATGTTGTACTTGTTGCCGGTTTACTGTCACAAATCTTTGCCAAGGCACAGAATATACTGACTGAAACTGTATTCTTTGATCATCAATATCTTTTGCAGTGTTCCAAATCTGAATCCAGGAATTGAAAAATGCTGTTGTCACTGTAAGCAAATTCACTGGAGAGTGGATACATATTATATTGATATATATCACCTGAAAATGCTCAGGTGAAGCTGAAGTAGAATTTCTCAATACATGATTTAGTTTGCTTGAAATCTTTATTCTTATGGCAAGCAGTACAAGTCCTAGTCCATTGTTACACATCTTTTCTCAGATTTATCCAGACAAATTTTGAAGTTGCAAGCTTCACTGAAGATCTTACAACCTGTGTGAGCCATGTTGTTATAATGCTGAAAAACTGGATCCTAAATTGTTTAGGTACAAGTGGATGAATGGTTTCAGTTGACATGTCACATCAAAGTTTTAATCTAGCAGGAGTAGTGGACTGCTTAAATGTTAATGAGGAGCTGCCACTTGGTTGGAGATTGAGCAGTTCATCTATTTCTTATGAAATACCCATCTTATCGTTAATTCTTCTAACCTAGATAAATGAATAGCCATTATATTTCCTGTTCCAAATACATCAAGCAAATCGGTCGTGAATTGTGAAATGTACTGAAGATTTAGAGTTGCAACAGTGAAGCTTTCTTATTCTTATGTTTAAATGCAAAAGTTAATATAAGTCTATCTTTGTAGATAGAAAACGTACTTCTTTCCAGTAGGCATTTGAAATTCTTCATCTCTAAGTATATACCTACTAAGAAGCTGCTGGTCTTAGGTTGAATCATTCCTATGGGTGGGGAAAACTTCTCCGAAAAGTAGCCAGTGGGATTTCTGTTTCTGTCGCAGGGCTGTGCCAAATTTGAAGCATCCACAAACATTGCAAATTCATACTTCACACTTGGGGAAAGTTAGCAGTGCATCTTTCTTACATTTTTCAAACTGTGCTGTTGCTTCTGGAGTCCTGTCGATTTTTCTTTTGCCATTTATCTTGCTACTTTTCAGATAGTTATTTAGAAGAGCTTGATTTTGAGCTTCTAGCTCTAGATTATCATGGTAGAAATTGAGTGTGACAAGAAATGCCCACAATTGTAGTGCAGTTTCTGGTTAAGGTGCATTTACAATAACTGCTACTCTCTCCAAGTCTGACTAGGCACGTTCTGGTGTGATGTATCCCAAAAAGCTTATGTTCTGAGTACCAAAAATAGATGTTCCAAGAATAATCCTCAGACCATACTTATCAAGATGTTTGAAAAGTGTGGTTAAATGTAGCAGATGTTCTTCTTCAAATTTAAATGCAATCAGAATGCCATCTATGTAGGCAAAACAGAAGTTCAATCCTTGCAGTGCTTTGTTAATAAACCTTTGAGAAGTACTGGGGCATTCCTAAATCCAAAAGGCATGAAATTAATTTCAAAGGAAATGGAAATGGAGTGTTATTTATGGACACTCTTTAACTACAGTGGTTCTCAGCATCCATTCTATATTGGACATAAAATACAGCTTAATTTTGCTCAGAGGCCTCTTTAGCAGGCTTGAGGTTCTTTAACATGCCGTAAATCGACAATATGGCCACCAATATGGCCTTTTTGAACAGACTAAAGGCTTTTGTTTTGGTAGATAGTGGAGATGATGTCTCTGTACTACAAGAAGGAAGCCATGCTAAGGATTTTTATTCCCGAAAAAATCCATTGTCCTTTGCTGGGTTTGAACCTACGACCTCGGGTATATGAAGTTAAAATGGTAACCATTACACCAAGGAGGACGAAACTGAATTCATATAGGCCAATTTGTTGAGATCAATTTTAGATCAACCATAGAGAATATTTTCTTGCCATGAAATATAAGGTTAATATCATCTATTTGAGGAATTGGATGGGAAGGTGTGATCATTCAGGCAGCGATATCCATATGCACATCAATTACTGTCTGGCTTTATAATTATATGTAAATGACTGGCTCATTGCAATTTAGATGGTTGAATGATATTGTGGTTAATCATGAAGGAATTCTTTTTTGCAATCAGCGGTTTGTGCAGATCTAACTTATGAGGTCTGTAGAATACCAGAGGTCCACTAGACAGTGTGATAGAATGCTTAACTTCTTTTGACATAACCCGTGATTTTGTTAAGTCTGGAAATCTCTTTAAAATGTCATAAAATTTATAGAATATAGGAGGGAAATAACTGTCTCTGCTGTTTCAAAATTTGCTATATTCCCCTTAACTTTTAAGGATGTTATAATCAATTAGTCTCTTGTTTTTGAGATCCACCAGTATGGTAAAATGATGAAGAAAGTCACCTTATGAAATTCCTGCTTCAATAAATGGCCATTGAAAACTATGTTTTAACCCTAGAATAACAGTCAGTAATTTTGAACCTTAGGTTGGAATCTGAGAACTGAGAACTGCAAACAGTTCATATTCATCTACTTTTGTTTTATCACTTTTTGTTGCTGGTAGTACAGAGACATCATCTCCACTATCTACCAAAACAAAAGCCTTGAGCTTTAGTCTGTTCAAAAAGCCCATATTGGTGGCCGTGACAAATTTCTGTGACAGAACACTTAGCTGCTATTGGGTCTGCTGCTTCTTATTTCCCTGATTTTGCCATGCACAAGGCTGAACAAATTTCTTTGGTTCACATTTGAACCTAAACAAAAATAATAGTAATTAGTATTTGCCACACCTGTTTTGCCTCAGTTGACATGCACATAACTCATATAATGGAAGGCAGGATCTATCACAGATAAAGTTTTCTGAGCAGGAGTTGACTGTACTTCACTAACCATTCATTTGATCTATCATGAGAGCCATTTTATCTTCACTTTCATCCGAAATAGTCAAAATTCTTTGAAAATGGTCTGTAATCACAAGGTTTTAATCATCTTTACAGTCACATTATTTCCTTGTAATCCTCATTTTTAACAACAGCTGACTTGACTTTAGATCACTTAGCTCCAGTTCATGACTAATCATTTTATTTGGTGTTCTTCATTCTCTTTGAACAGTGCTAAAAGCCTTTCTTTTGCTAGGGAATGTTTATTAGTTTTGGAACTAGCAACCAAATCCCATATATTTTCTACGTATTGTGGCTCTAATTGCACTAATAAATAATTAAATTTGGTAATTTTCATATTTAATTGGCGATGTGAAGTTGTGCTTTTGTTTGGAAAACCAAGTAGTGGGGGCTTTTCTACTAGGGTCGACTGTTAAGTCTCGGGCCTCTCAATGGAAACGATATTAAAAAAAATATTTTTGCTTTATTTCTCAATATAAACTCCAGAAAGGCTAATACATTTGTCATATCGTATTATAATTTAATTAAACCATCTCTGCAATGTGATTTAGCTGTTTACCACATCAATGACCTCGATCTAGTCTTGAGTTAAATTATATGATGCTACCATCTAATTGGCCTAGTGGCGCCATATCTGTGTGAGGCTTGGGACTTATCAGCTGACCCTTGTATGTAAAATGGTGATAATTTTACACTTACTGTATCAATTTCCTCTTGCCCTGGTGTGGAAATATTTTTGTTGAAGGCATCCATAGTCTTCTACCATTGGAAGGTCATCACTAGTTATAAAGTTTTTAAAGATTAACAAACTTCTTTTTGAATAACAGGAAGTAGAAAAAAGACTAAGCTTTTGTAAGAATAGTTTGTGAAAGAGAGTGTAAAGAAAGTCCTGTGAATGTTAATAACAGATTTTTCCTTCTGGAGACCTAGTGGGTCTCCCTGAACTTCTGCATCAATTGTTTTGTAGTATTTCAAAATTTATTACTTAATTTTCACTTTTGAAAACGCCTTTTGCATGCTATTAGTTCTTCCCATTATTTATCTTTTTGCTTGAATCTGATGTATCTGCAGTGTTCTTTCTACTATAACTTACAATATTGTAATTGTTTTCAATATAAGTTTCATCTAATTCTGTGCTGTTCAATTTTACAAATTCCTGGTTGGTTTCTATTACCCTTTCAATTATGCTCAGTAGTCAACATTTATGCTGAAATTGTTAAAATCACTAATACCCAAAACTATTTTTTGATCTGGATTGTGATGGAATTAAGCCAAAGTGTTTTTTGGTTTTTTAAGCGTTCATCAATGTTTCAACATGTATCAATGTTTAAAATACTATTTTTTTAATTTTTATTTAGATTTATTTGTGTATAATAAACATATGCTCGATATTAAGTGACAATTTACTTGGTACATAATTAAGTATTAATGTATTCATAAAAACAATGTATTACTATTTTCACCATTTATAATTCAGTCACTAATGGTATTGAAAAAACAAACAACATTGGTGAAGCTCAACATTACATTGTATCAGCAAAATTTTTTGTATTCTCCACATTTTTACCTGTGATATTGCAGAAAACAAGAATCTGGGTGAAGAGCAACATATTTTATGCAACAAAATTTTGTGCATTTTCCACAGTTCTTGCATCTCCTCTGAGTGAAAATGTTATCCACTAAGTGTCCAACATTATCCCTGCAGATATCACTTGGGACACCTTTCCTGGATTTTGACACAAGCCTTAGAGGTTTATCTATTTCTGATGAAGTCAGTATAGATAGTACAATATTTCACCCAACTCCAATAAATCTCTGTTCTTCATCTTTCTAAGCAGCACTTAATGACCATCAAGGCATGATTATGCTGTATAACAAATTGGCAGAATTTCTTTTGGATACCAGAGTTTTCAGAGGCCCAGAAATAGAAGTCACTGTTTATTAGTATGTCTAGTTTGAATGATATCACAGTGGTTTAAAAGAAAGCACTGATCAGGTCCTAATCTACAGTTATCCTATAAAATCCACTTACAGACCCAGTATGGAAGGCTTTTTCAAAATCGCTTAGATGAAATCAACATTACTGTAATGGGCTCAGAAACTGTAATTAAATCAGCACATTTTTGAAGAAGGGCTGGGAACAGAAAGAATGGCAAAGAAAAAGAGGATTATATAACTGGAATTAAAATGATTATGGAAGATTAGGAGAAAGCATATCAAATATGTATTATCAGTACAAGAAATGAAGACAAAATTGAATACAAGTGGAAAAGAGGAATTGCTTAACTTGAAGTGAGGAAATATCACAGAAGAATTGGGATGATTTTGTATCTCTCTTAGAACGTGATGTTACATACCTCAGCACAAATATAACATCTTAAAATGTATGAGCCAGGAAAACAATGACTACACAACTCTACATAATCACACAAATGTATGGTTGAAATATCAAAAACTATGATGTCACAAGATACTTCTTCAATGTTACAGTGCTCCATTATTCTGATACAGATTCCATCTCAAAGATTTTTAGGAGTACTTAAAAATATGAAAAGCAATAAAGCTCCTGGAGATGACAGTATAAACAGCAAACTTTTCAAATATGCAACCATTATTAAGATTCAAATTTACTTTGGATTGGGGCAAAACCTCCAAGAAGTCAGTTAATTCAGTATTGTTACCAATCTTTAAGAAAGAAGATAAAACTAACTGCAATAATTATAAAATATATATAGCAACATGATCAGAAATAAATTAAACAGACATTTGTGAGAACATTTTGAGAAAAGAGCAAAATGGATTTAGCTGTGATGAAACTTCATTATTACATTTTTAATATAATATACCAAGAAATGTTAATTTCTTTTAAAACTGAAGAGAAAATCTGTTGACTAGTTACAAATATTTACTGGTGTCAAACAGGGATTTCCTCAATGAAAAAGAAACTTAACACAGTGAAAACAAATTTAAGATTAAATTTTATGGAAATGGTGTTGACTGAACACTCTGTCATCATATGACAAATATGACAAATGCAGGAATAATATTCAACACCAGCGGAGCAGAGGAAAGGATTCATAGGTTTTGCTACATTATCAACTTCTGTCACTGGTTTGAGTAATTGGTAATGGTGATGTCTCGGTTGGTGGTGTATCATCTGGCGGCATAGAATGGAACCATTTTGAATAAAAATTTTTGTCTCTTGGAATCTCAGAGTTCATGACTTGTCCGCTGTTCTTAATGCATTGTTTAATTCAACATGTATTTAATCTCTGTTTAACTTGCATGCATGCGAGTCTGGTAGGCTCGGGGTGAGCCTAGGTGTTGTTGCTGTGTACCTACGCTGGTAAGGGTTTAACCACAGGAATGAGGTGAAGGTTAAAGTTATAATTTTGAGGTTTCGAGTGTTGGTGATAAGGAGGTAGCGCTGGATAGGCTCCTTGAGCGGCTGTAGCTCCCCCAATAGCAGCATCCTTTCCTCTGATCCGCTGGTGTTTAATATTTAAAATTATCATTTTAATAGGGGGGAGTACTTAGTTCAGCTATTACGCTGTTGGCTGGTCCTGTTTGCAAACTTAAAACCACTTAAATCCTGCTTTCTCATATTCATAGTGTATGTATGCAAAATCAATATGGAGGAGTCTGGGTCAAACAGTTCAAGGTCAATTTGTGCAAGAAATAAGCCACTTTTTGAAACAAAAGGAGAAAGAAATATGACAAAGATCTTGTTTCTTACTAGTATCACAGAATACTGTTGTTATAACTAATTTAATGCAATACTATGAGTTAATATGCACTGCAATATTTTTTTTTTTGACCATGCCCTTATGTACAGGTACATTAATAAGGGTGTGTGTGATATCACCCTCTGTGGTGTAATGGTTACCATGCTAGCTTCACATACCCAAGGTCATGGGTTCAAACCTGGCAGAGGACGATGGATTTTTTCGGGTGTAAAAATCCTTAGCATGGCTTCCTTCGGAAGGGAAGTAAAGCCGTTGGTCCTGTGTCGTAGATTTACATCATGTAAAAGAACCTCAAGCCTGATAAGAGAGGCCTCTGAGCAAAATTAAGCGGTCTTTCATGCCCAATATAGAAAGGGACGCTGAGAACCACAGCAGTTAAAGAGCGTCCGTAAATAGCACTCCATTTCATTTGTGTGTGTGATCTTATGAACTTTCTGGCACCTTGCAATCATATAGAAGGAACATTTAAATATGGCCATTCCTCCATTTTGTTAAGGCAATTACAGTCAAAACTATGAGATTTCTTTCTACACATTGCACGTAACAGACATTGAAATCAAACTCATACCTGAATTGAAACACAAGCTGGTAGAAGAGCCAATGAAATAGCTCTATTGTAAGTTTTTTTTTTCTTGAGGGATAGAAGTTTGCTAAATCCTTTTCCACAGACTTATTTTGGATTTCCACAGACTTATTTTGGATGGATATAGGGCAGGCTAGAACAAGAATACTTGCGTTCAAGCATTTGCATACTGGTTACTATGGAAACTTCTCCTGCCCTGTACATTTTTGTCCCCCATGTTATTCTGCCAATGGATTAATCAGAAAGGTGCTCTGTGTCAGATATTGTTATACCTGAGAATTATTGGGAGTGGGACCTGTAACAGTTTTTAGGAGAGAGCTGGGATTTCCTAAATTAAAAACAGTTATCAGCCTAAAGAAAGTTAGTGGTATAAAAGAAATGGGAGCACTTTTATTGAGAAGGGAAAAAAAATTGGGAATTGCCAGAAAATTTAGCCTACAATTAGATATGGTGATCCCTGAAATATTTAATACTTGATAACTAATTGCACTAGTAATTTCAAATCCTAACTGCTGTGGAAAAAGCAGACACTCAACAATTTTCAATCACTAAATCCTGTGAAAGTTAGAAAGAGGTAGATGGTCTTGATTTCTTTGTTTCTGCTTTGAATAAGCTTCTAATCAAGAGATGTCAACAGAGAAAAGGAAGAAGGTGACTATTTTTATGAAGAAGCTGTTTTAGAAAAACTTCAGTATAATGTATCTTGTGGGCATATATCAAAGTTATATGAGCATAGTATGGACCCAAAATATAGAATTTTTAATTTTGAATAGCTACTTCATTAATAACTTAAACTGCAAATTTGAATGGTTTTTGTAATGAAAACTAAGATTACAATGTATTAAAGTTGGTGTATACCATGTTAATTTTAGCAATTCAAAATCTAAAAGCTCATAAAATACTTAGTTTGAACCAAATAACTGACAACTCTTGTGAATGTAATTGAATTTTTCTCAAAAGCTTAAAAGTATCTTCAGCTGTATTATGCCATTGCATATTTAAAATATATATGATTAGGAATAAAATCAGTTATTACTTTTCTGTAAAATTAGGTTTTCATCACTAAATACATTTTTAAATAACACTCCTCATATATTCTGAATAAGGGACACAACTGATTAATTCCACTTTTTTACCTAATTCAAATTTACGTAATGCCTGTGTTGCAGTCTGGCAACATGTCTGTTTCACATTAAAGAGGTCCTGAGTTGGAATCTCGGTTAAGGTGGAGTTGCCAGATGAGGTTTTTTTCCAGGATTTGTGAAGACGAACGTCTAGTATCTTTTAGTTCCATGGACGTGGGTTAATTTGAGCATCATTTCAGTTACTTCATCGTCTGGCATAACTTACCATAGGTATATTCCTAAGTTGGGGTCTGACAGAAGCACTGTAATTGGCAAAACAAGAGAGGGAATTGCCAGAATTGCTGATGCCATATTACCACATGCTCAATCCCCCTTGACTTCAGCTTGCAGTTGGTATGTTCTGTTTTTGCTGTTTTCAGTTATTTTACACCTGCATTATTTATTGTATTTCATAGTGCAGTTGTGAAAATTATTACTTTCTCTACATGTACTATGTACACACATATATAGAGAAGGTATTGTATTGCACCCATAAATTCCATACTAAGATTTCACCAGAAATGCATATTTTGAAATCCTTTGAATACAGAAACATTTTTAGAAAAAAGTGTTTGGTCATTTGAGTTCGGTATCTTCCAAGGATGTGACATGAAGATTTTAAAAAAAATACCCCCACCCTCAACTACCCCTTTCATGGACAAAATTTCGACAATTTTGTTTTTCTCAAAAATGGATAACGATTTAGATTAAAATTCCTATATTAAAGAAACTTGTAAGACAAATAAAATGAACGTTGAAATCCTTCATGCTTGTGACAAATTTCTTCTCAGTAGTTAACATGGCTAAAGAGATAATTCAATCCTGACTCATGCTCCTTAGAAATGTTTTTTATCCTCTTCAAAGGGGAACTGTTACAAAATTCTCAAAACTTGTCTCTCTTCACTAAAAGTATTTTGCATATTATTTTATAGTATTAACTACAAGAGTTAAAGTGCACCTTCTACTTTTCTGAATTCCAGATGCCCATATAAAATGCTGAGTTCGGTTCGGAGTTTATTTTTGTCAAGCTGTTTATACCGAGCGCTAACAGTCTTTAAGTTTTAGTTCAGGAAATCCTGAGAAAATAATTTAAAGTTGTTTGCTTGCATCTAATGGTTTTGCAACATCCAGATGTGCTGTAGAATTGAAGCAACTCTGTACCTCTAATATTATTCGATCACACACATCCTTAGCATCTATTACTAGATTAATTTCTTTGCAGCGTCTTTTTGCAACTGAGTGTTAGTGTCTGAATCTGGCGAGCTACATCGTCCATTCTAATTCGCATGGCATCAATTACTTTGACAAAAGATTAGACCACATTTTTTGCATCCATCTGTCTTGGCTGTAACTGGTATATAATGTCAACACGTGGCATTATTTTCTGAAAAAGCAAGCAAGAAATTAAATTATGCATCCTCCAAATTGTGACACAGAACACAAACTTCTTGCACTGTCCTGTCTAATAAAGATACTGCTAGATTTAAAATTCCATCTTGTTTTAGAGCCTCGTGGAATTCTCTGAGCAACAGTTTCTTCCAGCACTGCTGAACGATGGAGAGTTCTTGAAATAAATGCTTAAAAAGCTAAATGACTTCAGAAGAATATTCTAGCGGACTGATTTTCAGAAGCAGTTTCTCCATAACCAGATTTCACCACTGTGAGCAACAATGCACACATACTGTGCGAGCGGATAGTGCTGTTTCACCTTGATGTGCACGCTCATTTCAGATGCACCATCATAGGTCTGAGCGATTACTTTAAGGTAACCTCCTTAAAAATGGTATCCACTTCTTTCAGAATACAACCTGCAATAGAATTGGCGGGCTGATCTAAAGGATTAAAACATCCCCAAAATTGTTCGTGAATAAAGTCGTTCATTTCAAAACTAAAAACTAAAGCCAACAGTTTTTTTTTCCTCGATTATATCAGTAGTTTCATCTGCCATGATAGCAATATAAGCAACCTTCTTCATTTTTTCAATTTCTTCGTGGTACACTATTTTCAATTCCAAAGTGCTACTCTTCTCTAGTTATATAAAAAGAATGGATCACATAGCGATAGTCAGATCTTTTAAAAGTTGCAAATGAAAAAATTGAAATTCGGTTCTCTTTGCTTGCTAGAAGTAAACAAAAGAGAGACAAAAAGAAGAAAGATGTCTCCCGTGTGAGAAAAATTTTAAGTACCTTAAAACTGAAATCAATAACTCGGAATATCTCGTACACGGTTAAGTTGAAAAAGAAGAAGAAGAAGAAACAAAGATGTGGCATAAACTGTGTGCTTTAATGAAATCTACATTTATTGTGTAGTAACTTTTACTTATCTCTTGTGGTTTTCCAGTTATACAAAAAATTAACCAGAGAGAAGAAATCTTCAGAGGCTATTCCCAGAAAATTCAAAATTTCGTTTGTCATGAAAATATTTTAAACATATGACATTTTAATAAAAATTGTTAGTCATTTTTGAGAAAATCAAAATTATTGAAAAATGTTCCATGTAAAGGGTAGTTGAGGGTAGGGGGATTTTCTTGGAAAATCTTTCTCTCTCATCCTTGGAAGATACTGAAGTTGAACACAAAATTTGGTATCTAACCGACTTTTCATTTTTGAGTTATGCTGCCCACAGACAGACAGACACACACACACGGATATGTTTCTAACTATTTTTATTCGGGGGGTCTCAAAATATGTATTTTCGGTGAAATCTCGGTATCGAATTTTAGGGCGCAATACAATACCTTCTCTATCCACTATGTGTATTGCACATACATGCTAGACAAAGTAAAAAAATCTAATGTATTCATTCGCATGACTTTCTCTAGCTGTTCCATAAAAATTTTCCTTATAAAATATTTTCATATACGTCAAGCTAAACTTGCCAGAATTGGACTTATTATTTGCTTCTTTATAAGTACAAGGGAAATAAGGTAATACACTAGGTTAAATCGATAGTCAGGTCTATTAAAAGCCGGTCACTAAGTGCAACAATTGAAATTCGGTTCTCTTTGCTTGCTAGAAGTAAACGAGAGACAAGAAGAAAGGCCTCTCCCGTTTGATATAAGTTTAAGCTCTTTAAAACTGAAACCAATATCAGAATATCTTGAAAATGGTTAGCTTAAAAAAAAAAAAAAAAAACTGGTATAAATTATGTTTGAGATCTACATTTTTTTTTTTTTTTTGTGTAGTAACCTTTTCCCTATCTCTTACGGTTTACCAGTTATACAAAACTCATCTAAAAAGAAGAGGGCTTCAGAGGCTATTCCCAGAATTCAAGCTATACGAGGGCTGTCTCAGAAGTTTTTTTTTTGTAGTGTTTAACGCCCGCTTTAGCTACTTATGGCACCGCAGGCGGTGACACTGGTGATATATGAATGATGATGGAGCACCGGTGGAAACCGGAGTACCCGGAGAAAACCCGCTCCAGCGCCGCTTTGTCCACCACAAATGTCCCAGAAGTACCCGACCTAACAAAGAAAGCACAAAAAATTGGAGAAAAATATCTTTATTTATCTACATAGTCTCCTTTCAGCTTGATACACTTTTCCCAGCGATGTTCAATAGCTTCGATACCTATTTATAGTGAGAACTATCGAGGTCTGTAAAATAGCCATCAACCCTCCATCTTTTCATTGTTGGCAAATCTACCAAACCATTTTATCAAGTTTGGAAACAGAAAATAATAGAGGGGGCTAAATCCGCGAATAGGGTGCATGAGGAAACAATTCGAACTTTTAACTCGTTGCTTTTGGCCATGGCGATAATGGACGTGTGAGCTGCATTGTCTTGATGAAACAAAACTTTCCTTTTTGTTAAATGCGGCTGTTTTGCTCGATTTCATCACTCAAACGCTGTAACAAGTTCGCATAATATTTGCCATTGATTACTTTTCCTTTTTTGAGATAATCAATTAAACTTATCCCGCGTGCGTCCCAGAAAACTGATGACATGATCATGCCTGCAGATGGAACTATCTTCGCCTTCTTTGAAGCCGATTCTCCTCTTCCAATCCACTGTTTTGTTGTTCCTTCGTCTCAGGTGTGAAGTGTTGGACCCAGGTTTCATCCATTGTAATGAATCGACGCAAAAACTCAGCTTTATTGCAGCGAAACATTGCCAACCACTCGACTGAATCATCTTCACGACGCTGATTTTGTTCTATTGTGAGCAAATCTACCTTGCACACAACTTTCTTATATCCAAATTTTCAGTCAATATGCGATGTGCAGAACTTTTTGAAATGCCTGCAACGTCTGCTAGCTCGCGCATTTTCGGTCATCAATGCCATTTTGTGGACAATTTCTGGACTGGTAACCTCATTTGGTCGACTTCTGCGATGTTCGTCTTGACAGTTCGTACGGCCGTGCTTAAACTCTGCCACCCATATTTCACTGTTATAAATGAAGGAGCAGACTCCCCCAAAGTGGCATCTAGCTCAGCTTTATAATTCGTTGGACTAAGACCTTTCAGATGAAAGTATTGTATCCCATAACGATGTCCAGTTTTATTCATGTTTACAAATTCGCTGAGAGCATTCACTAATGATGACTGCCAAACAAATGCTAAGCAACGTAAGATCCTCAAACTTCAAACTTAAGCTTTCTAAGGTTGTACTTTTTACTATTATTGTTGTTTGAAACAACAACCGCTATCTATACGTCAGGTCGGGTATTTCTGTGACAGTCTTTCTACATTTCGTTTGTCTAGAAAATATCTTAAACAATTATGACATTTTAATAAAAATCTGATTTGTTCCATTCACATGACTTTCTCTACATCTCGCAACAAATTATTGTTAAAGAGCTTATGCTTCTATTTACTTCATGCTAATCGAAAGAGAGAAAAATAACTAGCAGAAATAGTCTTATTACTTGCTTCCTTGAAAGTAGAAGCAAAATATGGGAGTACCATAGGTTAAAGTGATAGTCAAGAGCTGGTTGCTATGTGACTGAAGTACCTTTATTTGTATGGAAGAGTTGACAAACTCCTGTATGAGAAAAGTATACGGTTTTCATAGCTGAAACCAAAAACAAGGAATATCTAAGAAACAATCAACTCCACGAAAATATGTATATAACATAAATTGTGGGTTTTAAAGTGCTCTACATTTGTCGTGTGGAAAGTTTTTGTCCATCTCTTACGGTTTAGCAGTTATGCAAAATTCCGTAAAATTCACCCAGAATAAAGCTGTCTTCAAAGGCTATTCCCAGAAAATTCAGAACATACATTTTATTTGTCAGTAAATATCTTTAATATATGATACTTTAATCAAAATCGTTAGAGCCATTTTTTAGAAAATCAAAATGTTCGAAAAAAGTTCCAAGCAAAGGGTAGTTTGGGGTGGGGGGGATTTTTCTCAAAATCTTCGTGTCGCATCCCTGGAAGATATTAAACTTAAATACCAAGTTTGGTATTTTTTTACGACTTTTCGTTTTTGAGTTATCGTGTTCACAGACACACGGACACACACACACACACACACACACACACACACAGACCTTTTTCTGAAAATACTTTATTTTTGTATACAGGAGACCCTAAAACATATATTTCCGATGGAATCTCGGTATCGAATTTTTGGTGGAGTGCAATACTTTCTCTATACACTATATACATAGTACGTGTAGAGAAAGTAAAAATAGAGCCATTGTTGAGAAAATCCAAATTTTTGAAAATTGTTCCTTGTAAAGGGTAGTTCAGGAGTGGATTTTTTGAAAATCTTCGTGTCGCATTCTAGGAAGATACTGAACTTAAATACGAAGTTTGGTATTTAATAGACCTTTTGTTTTTGTGCTATGCTGTCCACACGCACACGTGGACATGTTTCTAATTTTTTTTTTATTCAGGGGGTTACAATTATGTGTTTTCGGTAAAATCTCGGCATCGAATGTTTGGGTGGAATACTATACTTTCTCTATCCAGCTGTGTACAATGGTGTTTGTGAAAATTGTAACAAGAAGAAAGAATTTCCCGAATAGCTCCAAACTTGGTGGAAGTGTAGAAGGGTGTGCAAACAATAAGTGATAAGGTTTGCAGAGAAATGGGGTACATATAGGCCGGCCGAGCAGAGCCCTGTCGTGTTGGTCCGACAAGGTCAGTGCTGCACCAAGTGTAGCAGTGCAGCAAGCTTCTATTGGATTAATGTTTTTTTTTTCCACACAAGCCGTGTGTAGGACAGGTGTTGGATAGGTAGAGTCAGACTGAAAAATTCAATGCCATTTGAACCACGGATCTCCGGATCTCTAGCCGGTTGCTCTGCCACTGAGTCACTTGAGAAATTCAATGCTATACCGGCATATTGCCATGGTAGCCCAGTGGCAGAGCAACCGGCTAGAGATCGGGAGATCCGTGGTTCAAATCCCGGCTATGGCATTGCATTTTTCAGTCTGACTCTGCCTATCCAAGCTTCTATTGTCCAGAAACCACAAGCTCCTCCGACTACACGTGGGCACGTGAACACCGTCACTGGGGTGCTGAGTGGTAAAATGTAGTCTTTTCGGACGAGTCCCTCTTCAACGTGTCCTGCATACGTGCCGGGGTACCATGGTGAGCGCAACCTGGAGGGCTGCATTGTTGAGCACCAGGTGTGATGGTTTGGGGCGCCATTGGTTACAACAAACAATCTGGCCTCCTACGAATTGAGGGCACATTGAACGGCAGCCGGTACCTACAGGTGGTTGTAGAGCCGGAGGTACTCCCCCTGCTTCAGGCATCTCCACAGGTCACATTTCAACAGGACAATGCCCAGACACATATTGCGAGGAATGTAGAAGCCTTCTTCGAAGAGCTAGGGGTACTATTGCTTCCCTGGCCTTCACGTTCGCCTGACATGTCGCCCATCGAACATATCTGGGATATGGTTGGTCGGCGCCGGATGCGTCACGGTCCTCCAGTAATCAGTGTCACGGATTTGTGGGCTCGAATACAAACTGCGAGGACGGAAATCCCTCAGAAACTTATTCAGAACCGTTTTGATTCAATGTCACGGCGTATAGTAGCTCTAATTGCAGTGCACGGACGCCATGTCAAATACTGAATATGAGGACTCAAAGGTCATATACAGGATGTTAATGAACTTCACCAAAATCATTTGCGAGATTGTGCAGGTGACTGATATAAGTAATCTGAGATCGGCAATGCATGGTCCCCGGATAAACATAACGCAGCTACATAACGTTAAACGTGAGGGTATCAGGTGCTGATAAGTCGGTGTTAAAGCAAAGCAAAGGTTGACAAAATGGCTTAGAATGTCTTTAAAACTGCTGCCCCAGTATAGAAATATCGATTTTTAGCAGTTCGTTACTGGCGTTCTCAAGGTTTAATGTCGCAAAAATCTGTAAAATCTCGATCTAATCACTTGACAGTGCGACACTGAGCATTCAATAACTACGTTCTTAATTTATGTAACCTACTCTGGAGGCGTTTTTTTCAACTGCTCTGGTGCCTTAATGCGTAACGCGGGAAGCTGCTATCCCAAAGGTTATGAGTTCGGTTCCTGTCACAGAATAAATGTTTATTATTATTATTATTATTATTATTATTATTATTATTATTATTATTATTATTATTATTATTTTTCATTCCAGACGAAGTGCCGCGATACGTGAACGAGACCCGAGCTCGGAAACTATCTTTCACTTGAAAGCCAGTATCATAACCACTACGCTAGAGAGGTACGCTGTAATATGTCCCTTCGTTTTTCGAGTTATGCTCTCGAATGGTTGATAAATTAGCCAGTGGCGTACTGGCACTTCAGAAACTTATAGCCGTTGCTTCGAAATTTCAATAAAGAGGCCATAAGTCTATCTCAAATTACTTATTTAAGTAACCTACATATTCTGTGAAAATATTTCGGTATAGTTCATTAACACCCTGTATAGATTGAATAGTTTATCATTTTATGTTGGTATGTACCTAATCTGTGATATTAAATTCACTGTATTTTTGAGTTTCATTCTTGATGTTGCAATTTTCACATACCTACATACGACCTAGATAAAGTAATTAAAACATTTTTAAAAAGAGAAGTATGTTGCAATCAGCAGGAAGCCATTTTCCAGAACTAATTTTCCCCGCTAGTTTAAACAGGTAATTGGCTAATTATTGATTTATTAATGAATGCATTTATTACTTCAATTTTTTGATGTCCAACCATTTAACCTTTGTGATGACCAGTGGTAAAAATATAAATAGACTGTGTCTCAACAATTTAAATGCATTAAAAACAAAACAACAACATTAACAAAAAACAAACACACAAGATGAGCCTATACTTTTTATGTTAAATTAGATTTCAGTTTTAAAGGGGATAGCACTAAAAGCAGCATTTGAATTTAATTGTAGGAAAGCTTACGTTCACGAACATTTTTATGAGATAAAAGTTGACTGGAAGTTAGCGTGTCAACTGTAGGTGTTATTTTACCCAATGATAACGCTGACACGTTTACAGGTGCTGTATATAAGAGAACCTTTTGTCGGCCGTTGAACCGTTTCAGTGTGAACAGCTATTAGGTAAGTCACGCACCAAATCTTTTACTCTGAGAACAGACTAAGGACACAGGTATTCTTTAAGACATAAAACATAATACTGACAAACAGATCCTACGTTTTCATTTTTACTTTCTCTGCATCTACTATATACATAGTGTATAGAGAAAGTATTGCACTCCACCCAAAAAATCGATACCGAGAAATATATGTTATAGGGTCCCCTGTATCCAAAAAGCATTTTCAGAAAAAGGTCCGTGTGTGTGTCCGTTGACCTTGTGTCTGTGAATATGATAACTCAAAAACGAAAAGTCGGTAAAATACCAAACTTGGTATTCAAGTTTAGTATCTTCCAGGGATGCGACACGAAGATTTTGAGAAAAATCCACCCATCCCATACTACCCTTTACATGGAAATTTTTTCGAAACTTTTGATTTTTTTTAAAATGGCTCTAACGATTTTGATTAAATTATCGTATATTAACGATGTTTACCTAACAAATAAAATGTATATCTTGAATTTTCTGGAAACAGCCTCTGAAGACTACTTTATTCTGGATGGGTTTTACTGCATAACTGCTAAACCGTAAGGGATGAACAAAAGCTTGCCACACAAAACATTTAGAGCACATTAAAACACACAATTTATGTTATTTTTTTTTCGTGGAGTGATCGTTTTTTTAGATATTCCTTGTTTTTGGGTTCAGTCTTGAAAAACTTATACTTTTCTCATACAGGAATTTGGCAACTCCTGTACATACAAACAAAGGAACATCAGTCACATAGCAACCAGCTTTTGACTATCACTTTAACCTATGGTACTCCCTTATTTCGCTTCTACTTACAAGGGAGCAAGTAATAAGACTATTTCTGCTAATTCTTCTTGATTAGCATGAAGTAGATAGAAGCATAAGCTTTTTAACAATAATTTGTTGCAGAGATCTAGAGAAAGTCATGTGAATGGAACATATAAAATTTTTAGAAACATGTCCGCGCGTGTGTGTGTGGGGGGGGGGAGCATAGCCCAAAACTAAGAGTCAGTTTAATACCAGACTTAGTATTCAAGTTCAGTATATTTTAAGCATGCCTGGGTGGTGTGGTGTTAGCGTGTCTGCCTCACATTCAAAGGTCGTGAGTTCGAACCTCTCTTAGGGTGAGTTACCCGGATAAGGTTCTTTTTTTCCGGGGTTTTACCTTATCCTGAGAAGACGAACGTTGAGTAACTTTAAGCTCCATGGACCCCCGAAATCATTTGAGCATCATTTCACCAATTTCATTCATCGTCCGATATTACCAACCAGGTTAAAGGACGTTAAGAAAAAAAAAATCAGAAAATCCCCACCCCCAAATACCCTTCAAATGGAATATTTGTCAAAAATGTTGATTTTCTAAAAAAAATGGCGCTAAAGGTTTTGATTAAAAAACCATAAAACTAAAATATTTTCAAGACAAACAATTCCCATAAAATTCAAGATAGGTGTATATTTTGTTTATTATGAAAAACTCTTATACATATGGATTTTAGTCAAAATATTTAGGACCATTTTCCTTTCGAAAATGCTCTTGTGAAGGGTAGTTGGGGGTGGGAGAATTTTCCTGAAAATCTGATTTTTAGATCCTTGGAAGATACTGAACTTAAATACCAAATTAGATATTTAACTGAATTTTCGCTTTTTGAGTTATGCTGTCCTCAGACACACACACACAAAACACATGGACCTTCTTCTAAATATGCTGTTTTTGGACTCAGGAGACCTCAAAACATATCTTTACGGTGAAAGAAATTGAATTGTAGGGTGGAATACAGCCTTCTCTACCTACTATGTGCATAAAAAAACTAAAATGTCAAAGGTATGTGTATGTGTGTGAACAGCGCAACTAATAAACAAGGAGTCAACATACCTAAATTATAGTATCTTCCGATTTAAAAAAAAAAAGAAGAAAGAAACCCTCAAGAAAATTACCCTTACAGAGCGCTAATCTATTTACTGATAGTGTAAACAGCTAGACCGATCGGCATCCCAACGCCATCTGTTTGTCGAGGAGCAAAGTGGTATGGTGTAAATGACTCCATCTGAGTACAGATAGCGCTATGTGAGTTAAGATGGCACCCCAATACTATATGCGTGTAGGCATAGGAATGAGACTATGAAGGCTACAGTTCACCTCATCCCGATTAACGAGTATCTAACCTAACAGATCCGTCACAGTATATCCAAATAGTTAAAGCGTCGAGAACATACATAAATACAAAGCTATTTCTCACTTTGTTTTTGTTTTATCAAAAATATTACTATCTAGTTTCAATAACTTAGCACAAGATATTTTACATACAAATAGTATGTTTTTTAATATTCTGTGAACAACTCATGCAGTATTTTTCATTTGGAAGAAATGCTTTATAATTTTAAACCCCATAAGAAACTCAGAAAAACCGGGCTGCATAATAAGTTCCGATTTCTTTAAAAATTCTGTCTTTATTTTCTCTACTACCTGGGGGGAAAGTATTGCATTCCATTCAAAAATTCGATGTCGATATCTTACTGAATTTGTTTGAGATTTTAGAAAAGTGAAATGTATATCTTGAATGTGTTGGAATGACTTTTGCCTAACTGGTAAACTGTAAAAGATGGACATCTTGCGACATCAGAAATGTAGATCTCATTAAAACACACAATTTATGTGAAATATATTACTTTCTCTGCACGTGTTACGTACATAGTGTATAGACAAGATATTGTAATGCAGCCAAACATTCTATACCGAGATTTCACCGGAAATACTTTTGTTTTGGGGTTCCCTGAATCATTTTTTTTTTTAAAAAAAGATCCGTGTGAGTTTGTGTGTGTGTGTGTGTGTGTGTGTGTGTGTGTGTGCAGCATAGCTCAAAAACGAAAAGTCGCTTGAATACCAATCTTTGAATTTAAGATTTTATCTTCCAAGATACGACACGAAGATTTTCAAGAAAATCTCCCCCAACGGCAACTACCCTATACATGGAACGCTTTTAGAAATGTTCTTTTTTTCAAAAAGGGTTCTAACGATTTTGATTAAAATACTTTATGTATAAGATATTTTATGACAAACGAAATGTATACCTATCTTGAACTTTCTGGGAATAGTCTCTGAAGACCTCCTCATTCTGGATGACTTTTGTATAACTGGCAAATCGTAAGAGATGTACAAACACTTACTATACGAAAATGTAGATCTCATTAAAACACACAATTTATGTCATATACTTTTTTTGGTAGAGTTGACCGTCTTCGATATATTCCGGATTATTGGTTTCAATTTTAAGCCACTTAAAGTTTTCTCGAAGGGAAAACATCTCTCTTCTCGTTTATTTACTCCTGGCAAGCAAAGAGATAAGAATTTCAATTGTTTCACTTGACCGACTTTTAAAGGATGAGACAGTCGCTTTAGCCTGTGCATTTTATTTCCCTTCCACTTACAAGGAAGCTAGTAATAAGAGTAATTTTGCTTATGTTTATCTTGACTAGCATGATGTAGATAACAGATTAATGTTTTGAATAAAAGATTTGTTTAACGAACAGCTAGAGGAAATTATAAGAATGGAATGCATTAGATTTTTTCCCTTCTATAACTTCGGATAATGTTTATCTCGATTATCATGAAGTAGATAGAAGAATAAGCTTTTTAACAATAATTTGTTACAGAAATGTAGAGAAAGTCATGTGAATGGTGCACACCTGATTTTGTTTGCTTTGTTTTTTTTTTGTTTTTTTTTGTTTTTTGTTTTTTTGTGTAGAATTGACCTTGAGTCGGAAGGGATAATCTTGTAAAGTGACAGACGAAAGCTTATTACACAATGCCATGGATATCTTTTTAAAACACATAATTTATTACAAATATGACGTTTACGAGATAGCTACCCGTTAATAATGGTTCGAATGTTTCAATTTTTGGTCATTCTTTCAAAGTTCTTACAATGTTCAGTTGTTTTCTTACGATTGCATGGAAACTGTACGGGCTTTTAGGGTCAATATAAGCATGATCTAGTTCTTAAAATTTGACTATCATATTCACTTTGTATCTATAAGAAAATTATAATGTAGCTATTTCTGTAAAGGGTTATATCGATTAAAATAAAGTAGGTAGAAGTATAAACATCGTAAGGATACTTTTTACTTTCTCTAGCACATATTACAATGTAAATAGTAGATAGAAAAGGTATTTCATTCCACTCAAAATTCGATACCAAGTTTCAACGGAAATGCACCTTTTAGGGTATTCAAAATCATTTTTACTTTCTCTAGCCCGTATGTATAATGAACATTGTGTGGATAGAGAAGTTATTGCATTCCATCCAAATATTTGACCTCGAGATTTCACCGGAAATATCTGTTTGAGACCCCCTGAATTTAAAAAAAACAACACTTTTTGAAACATATTTGTGTGTGAGTGTCTGTGGGGTGCATAGCTCAAAAACGAAAATCGCTTACATACCAAACTTGGTATTTAAGTTCAGTATATTCTAAGCGCACTAAGATTTTCAAGAAAATCTCTCCACTCCAGCTTCCCTTTATATGGGAGCTTTTACGAAAAATTTGACTCTCTCAAAGATAGCTCTAACCTTTTTTACTTTCTCTACACATACTATATACATAGTGTATAGAGAAGGTATTGCATTCCACCCAAAAATTCTATACCGAGATTTCACCGGAAATACATGTTTTGGGTCCCCCTGAATAAAAAAAAAGCACTTTTACAAAAAGGTCCGTGTGTGGTTGTGTGTCTGTGTGTCTGTGGACAGCATAGCTCAAAAACGAAAAGGCCGTGGAATACCAAGCTTGGTATTTAAGTTTGGAATCTTCCAAGGATACGACACGAAGCTTTTCAAGAAAATCCCCCACCCCCAACAACACTTTAAATGTAACTTTTTTTTCGAAAATTTTGGTTTTCACAAAAATGGCTCTAAGGATTTTGATTAAAATGTCAAATATTAAAGATATTTACCTGACAAATGAAATATATATCTTGAATTTTCTGGAAATAGTCTCTGAAGACTACTTTATTCTGGATGAATTTTACGGAATTTTGCATAACTGCTAAACCAGAAGAGATGGACAAAAACTTACATAACAGAAAATGTAGATCACATTAAAACACACAATTTATATCATATACCTTTTTTTCATGTAGTTGATTGTTTTTGACATATTCCTTGTTTTTGGTTTCAGCTTTGAAAAACTTACACCTTTCTCATACGCGAATTTATCAACTCCTGTCCATACAAACAAAGGAACTTCAGTCACATAGCTTTTAATTATCAGTTTAGCCTATAGTACTCCCTTATTTCCCTTCTACTAACAAGGAAGCAAGTAATAAGACTATTTCTGCTAATTTTTTCTCGATTAGCATGAAGTAAATAGAAGCCTGGTCTTTTTAACAATAATTTGTTGCAGAGATGTAGAGAAAGTCATGTGAATGGAACAAATCATATTTTGTTTTATTAAAAAGCCATGTGTTTATAATATTTTCATGACAAACGAAATATATATCTTGAATTTTCTGGGAATAGCCTCTGAAGTTCTGTTCATTCTGAATGACTTTTTTTTAACTTTGGTATAACTGGTAAACCGTAAGAGATAGACAAAAACGTATTACACAAAAAACCATAAATTATTTCATATATTTTTTGTTTTCGAAATATTCTGAGTTATTGGTTTCAGCTTTAAGGTACTTAAACGTTTCTCAAACGGAAGACATATTTATTTTCGCCTCTCTTTTGTTTACTCCTGGGAAGCAAAGAGGACCGAATTTCAATTACTTCACTTAACGAGGGGCATTTAGAAGAATATCACTTTAGTCTGTGCATTCCCTTATTTCCCTTCGACTTACAAAGAAGCAAGTAATAAAAACAGTTCTGGCAATGTTTAACTTGATTATCATGGTGTAGATAAAAGATAAATTAGTTTTGCGTTGTTCCATTTATGCAAACAAAAATATTTGCCTGTAATGTTTCCGAAACATTTCTGTTTTGCGCATGTAGTAATTTTTCTATTAGGCAGTACTATATTAGTTCAAATATAGGAGGATTCTTGAGACTTGGCTGTTCCATGGCAAAAAATCAAGTAGGAGCATCAATACAAAGTAGAAGAAACACGTTTTTTTGGGGGGGTAAATGACACCATGTAATATTTTTTCTTTCTTGTTTAAGTGAATTTTATGCTATTAAACTACAATGAGTATTCCTACTTTTATATAATCGTTTCTTTATTATGAAATTAGTAGGTTACATTTACATTATCTAAGAACACTTATTACATGAGATGAATAACTATATTGTTTCATATTGACATTAATAACTCCATGGCACGACAGCTCACAAGGAACCTTGGCTTACCGCCCGGTCGCTGCGTCCCCCCTCTCTGTCCATGAGGCCGGTTAATGCGGACTTGGATCCGCTGCTTCTCCATCAAGTAGCTGCTCAGTTGGCCCCCCAGGGACCTCACGAGGCTGAGAACATCCCGGACCAGGTCTCCCAGCGGGGATGCAGAATGGGGTGCAGAATGTACTTCACTCGTATCTGGCTGGATGTTTTCAAGTCTCATATTCAGAGAAAGGTTCCATCAGGACTTATAATTGTTTAAAAGAAGGTACCAGGAACAGTGTAATGAGAGAAAGCTTGTGATTGTATCTGGGAACTGATCAGAGAAAGTGATGTAACATAAAGAGGAATTTTTAAGCACGCTGTAACTTCATATTCTTAAATACTTTTGTCATATATATATTTATTGCATTTACATGTTTACTTTCTCTAGCCCCGTATTACAATGTACATAGGGATAGAGAAGTATTGCATTCCATCCAAAAATTCGATGTCGAGATTTCACCGGAAATACATGTTTTAGGACCCCCTGAATCCAAAAAAAGCATTCCCAGAAAAAGGTCCGTGTGTCCGTGAACACGATAGCTCAAAAACGAAAAGTAGCTAAAATACCAAACTTGGTATTTAAGTTCAGTATCTTCCAGGGATGCGACACGAAGATTTTGAGAGAAATCTCCCCACGCCAAACTACCCTTTACATGGAATTTTTTGGAAAATTTTGATTTTCTTAAAAATGGCTGTAACGATTTTGATTAAAATATCGTATATTAAAAATATTTACCTGACAAATAAAATGTATATCTTGAAATTTCTGGGAATAGCTTCTAAAGACCTGTTTATTCTGGAAGAATTTTGATTAATTTGGCATAACTATAAAACCGTAAGAGATAGACAAAAACTTACTAAACAAAATGTGTAGGCCTTGTTAAAATACACAATTACCTCATATGCATTTTTTTCGTGGAGCTTACCGTTTTCGAGGTATTCATTGTTATTAGTTTCAGTTGTGAAGTACTTATACTTTTCTCAGACGGGAGTGTCCGTTTTTCTTTTGTTCTACTCCTGGCCAAGAAAAGAAGCGATTTGTAATGACAATCGCATAACGGCAGCTTTTAAAACACTTGACTATCGATTTAGCCTAGTGTATTCCCTTATTTTCTTCTACTTATAAGGAACTAAGTAATAAGAACATTGTGCTGAATACCTCGATTAACAAGGTGCAGAAAGAATAAGAATCTTATGTAAGAAGTTTGTAGAACGGCTAGAGAAAGTCATGTGAGTGTAACACATACGATTTTTTTCAAATGTTGCATTTAAGAATTTTTGTTTTATTTCATGGGTATATGTAAACGAGCTTTCATTGTTCTAAACAAATGCATTTTCCTGAAATTAAGAAATTTAATGTAATTTCCCTAAAAACAATTTCCCATATGCAAAATTGTGTTTACACAGTGTTTTGAGTACACTGCATCAAAAACAACAACAAAATTAACTTAAACAACATTTTGTTAGGTGCATATTGTAATCGGTTCAAGGTAAAATAGAAGAAACACATCAATTTCGCGGTTCAGAAATTTGCTGCCAGCGTTAAAATCTTTTGTAATCTTGTTCTCTTACAAACTAGACGGATACATCCATTAGTATTTACTCAGGAACTATTCTAGAACACTGATCTCCGAATATGACTTAATGATCCATTGCTAGTTGCAGCAGACATTTCTGGTTTAGATGGTAGAAATTCAAGAAGCTTCTAGTGAACTTCACTAAATTCTTCCAATAGTGAACATTTTGTCTTACTTATGAAGCTACTCTGCCGTTTGTGCATTTCCTTCACTCACATGGTTTTGACTGCCGTCAAGGACTATCGGGAAGTTAGCTGGCCTGTGATATTGCCATTATCACTTGGTTGTGTACCACAGATTTTGCCTAAAAGGCCACGTGCACGCATCAGAAAATCGTACTGGTGGCGCCGCTACGTGTCATGCTTTGTATTTATTAGGAGGATAGTTAGAAGCGGAAGCCATGTTCAATGTAGATATTATTTGTGGTTTTCTACCTATAAAGTGCATACATTTGACTGAAAGCGATGTTTCAAAAGGTCGAAATCTTTTTGCACACATCTGGAAATATACTGGGAACATATGCTGAACTGTGGCGATGTCCTGACATTTTATTTCTGCAAATTTTTGTTGCGGGTTTTGGTTCTCACGATGATCCCTCAGGACTTAAAATAAAATATAAAGTATGCATAGTAATACGTACATAAACATTAATAAGAATAAAAATATTATAATAATCATAATAATAATTAAACTAATACTTACAGTATTTAGAGTTTCTGCTTATTAACTTAAAAAACGTTAGCATTAATTTCTAAACAACGTTATCCATGCTACTGTTAATTTTTAAGCATATGTTACTGCTTTGAGGTACAATATAAGATTAGTGTACTTACTTCTCTCGATGTACAGCTTGAATCCATAGATTTCTTCTTTGCGCTTCAGGTTTCCACGTGAGAAAAGAATGAAAGGCAATACCTGGCGAAGTATTCAACACAGCATTTATTGTTCCCTTTCCGCCTTCTTGTAGTATTTACATTTTCAGAAGATTCGATACTTGACATGTTAGCACACTCTAATATTCTTACTCCACTGTCTCTGTTATCCTCTTGTTAGTAACCGAACTTGCCGCCAGAGTAGCGTGCACGGTGCGTATACCATCAGCTTCAACTAGATTCTCTAACCATGTGGGGGAAAGCAATATATGCTACAATGAATTATCTTCTTACCAATTCTGTGGCGTTTGGATAGAACATGATAATTCTAAAACTGGTCTTTTTGTACTAAGACAGTGGTATTGTAAAAGAAACAATCTCTATAGTTTGGAGAATCCCTGGTTTCTCCAGAAATAATCCTCTATCTTTTGGTGAAGCCAGGACTTCACTAAACGACAGAGGTTTCTTTTATATCACTACTGTCTTAGCACAAAAATACCATTTTTGGTGTTATGTTCTGTCCAAACGCCACAGTTTTATTTTGGAAATTTGTTTATTATTTTAATACTCTATAAATTAATATGAAAATATAGAAAATAATGAAGACCTGCGACAACGGACGAAGGGTTGCACCCTTATTTACAGAAAAAAATGTTCTAAAATTAGATGAGTTCGGGAATACCATCAAAATGTGCAACGATCCGCAAGATATGCCATGTTTCACTCCAGCTGACAAACACTAAGTAATAGTGGTGCGACAAAAATAACACAACAGTTATTTCGAAACAGTTTCGCTAACATAACAACTATTTGAAACTGTTTCACCACTAAAACTGTTTCATAAAACACTTCTGGAAATTGTGTTATTCTTTCCTGTATCGCTTCCCCGCAACAGAAACAGCAACGCCTAAGTAGTGGCTTCACACAAGGCACTTGTTACTATGTGCAGTTGTTCTGTTGCACTAGCGTAAATATTTTGTCATAGCTTACCGCAAGGTGCGCCTTTGTACCATAGCGCGCGGCCTGATATTAGCCGGTCCCCATGGCCACGCTTGCTAAAGCGTCTCGCTTTGGTGCTTCGTGGGCAGGGGATCGTGGGTTCGAGTCCCGCCTTGGGCATGGGTGTTATATGTTTGTGCAATGTGTATATGTTTGTAAAAGAAACAGTAAAACCAGTAAACCAGTAATCAGTAAAACCTACGGGGGGAAATGTAAATAGGGATAGAAGAAAAAAAATTAGAATCCGCGAAATTCGAATGTATTCATCAAACTCATTCCCTCTCGTTAACGCGCAACAATGCTTTGCATCCGTTATTTCATAATTTGGCATTGGTTGCATTTGGCGCATTGTGATTTTATCGACGAATTGCATTTATCTCTATAGTATTTGGCGATACACAACATGTCTGCAACAGTTTAGGGAATTTCCGTTGCACGAAACTGTTATTTCGAAGCTGTTTCGTGGTTGCAACAGAAACAAATTAAACTGTTTCGCAAAAAGATCAACTTTTCCCACCACTACTAAGTAAATAATATGTTGCTGAGCTTTGGATTAAACCAAGAATGAGACGTTGGTGACAATGGTAGAAAATTACCAATTATCGATGAGCGACATCTACACGGCGACAATTAAATTTAAGTATGACTGGGAACCAAGGCCTCTGATTTTACATTTAGCAGTAAGCGGAGAATTTAGAAAGCGACTGAGGAAGTTCAGTCGCCGTATATCTGATAAATTAGTCCCTGGAGGGCTGAACCTAATGACTGTTCCAGCGGAGTTTTAACAGCTCTATTGCGATGCATACTCACAAGAGTGCCACTATAATCTACAGCTTTCAGATGTTCCGAATTTAAGTTTTTACGTCATGCATAAGCGTGCGTGTGGTTTAATAGAACTCATGGCATTTCTGATCGGACAGGTTACGTGACGTAATTACTCAACCGTTGCACATTCAGTAAAGAAATTCGGTTTTCAATGATCACTTTGATGGTTTTTGATTACTCACGTTTAATCTTTCCTGCAATTGAAGGACGCTTCCTGTTGAAGTAAAGGATGGAAGTAGAGCAATAAAACTAACGAACCTCCTTCATTTAAAAATACTTATAGCAGACACTGCAGTGAAGTAAAATCCTAGTTATATTTTGCAATGTATGGAGAGTTTAGCCGTAAGCTCTACATTGCCGTTCCCCATGGCCACACTCGCTAAAGTACTTTCGTGACACAGGGGATCGCGGGTTCTAATCAGCCTCGGATATGGGTGTTTGTATACTTGTAAATGTCTGTAAGTGTATTCGTATAAAACAACGCAAAAACAAATAGGAAAACAGCAGAAAAACGTCGGAAAAAGAAAGTAAGAAAAAATGTGTTCCATTCACATGACTTTCTCTACATTCGGAAATAAATTATTCTTAGCAACAAATGCTTCTATTTACTTATGCTAATCGAGAAAAAATTAGCAGAAATAGCTCATTACTTGCTTACTTGTAAGTAGAAGGGAAATAAGGGAGTACCAAGGGTTAAAGTGATAGTCAAAAGTTGGTTGCTATGTGTCTGAAGTTCCTTTGTATGGACACGAGTTAACAAATTCCTGTATGAGAAAAGTATAAGTATTTTAAAGCTGAAACCAAAAACAAAGAATATCTAAAAAGCAATCAACGCCATGAAAAATGTTATATAACATAAATTGTGTGTTTTAACGTGCTCTACATTTTTTGTGAGATAAGTTTTTGCCCATCTCTTACTGTATAGTAGTTATGCAAAATTGCGTAAAATGCAGCCAGAATAAAGTAGCCTTCAGAAGCTATTCCCAGAAAATTCAATATATACATTATATTTGTCAGATAGATATCTTTAAGTAACGAAATTTTAATCAAAGTCGTTTGAGCCATTTTTGAGAAAATCAAAATTTTCGAAAAAAGTTCCGCGTAAAGGGTAGTTTGGGGTGGGGGGATTTTATCAAAATCTTTGTGTCGCATCCCTGGAAGATACTAAACTTAAATATCAAGTTTGGTATTTTACCGACTTCTCGTTTTTGAGTTACCGTGTTCACAGACACACGGACACACATATGGACCTTTTTTTAGATAAAGGGGACCCTAGAACATCCGGTGAAATATCGGTATCGAATTTTTGGGTGGAGTGCAGTACCTGCTCTATACACTAGGTACATAGTACGTATAGAGAAAGTAAAAATTGGATAAATTGAAGTCTGGCTTTTCCTCTAACCTTGGATATGAGAGCGACTAAAGTGGATGAGAATATACCTTCTGGGACTCACAAGAGGGAGGTCCAGGGATTAATTTCCAATATCGGGCAGTGTGTTCAAATGTTTTAAGTGATTTTACTTTCTATAGTATGTATGCACAATGTGCATAATAGGCAGAGAAGATGTTTTATTTGGCACGAAAATTATGTACCCAGGTTGCTCCGGAATACACGTTTTAGGATCTCCTGCACCCATGAAGAAGAAACATATTTAGAAAAAGGTCCGTGTGTGTTCGTGTGTCTTTTGTGAATAAGATAACTCAAAAACAAAAAGTGGGTAAATTACCAAACTTGGTATTTCAGTTTAGTATCTTCCAAGGAAACCACACGAAGATTTTGAGGAAAATGCACCACCCCAAACTACCCTTTAGATAGAAAATTTCGAACATTTCGATTTTCAAAACGGCTCTAACGATTTTGGTTACAAGACCGTATGTTAAAGGTATTTACAAGCAAACAAAATGTATGTCTTGCATTTTCTGGGACTAGCGTTTGAAGACCTCTTCATTCTCGTTGACTTTTGCATATCTGGTAAAGCGTAAGAGATAGACAAAACTTCCTGCACAAAAAATGTACATCTCGTTAAAATTCATGATTTACGTAATGTATAGTTTTTTCGTGAAGTTGACCATTCCGAGATATTCCTTATTATTTATTGACTTCAGTTTTAAAATATTTAAAATTTTCTCATACGGGAATTTGTCAACTCCTGGCCATGCAAAGAAACGAATTTCAACCACTTAGCAACAGCTTTTAAAACATTTAACTATCATTTTAGCCTAGTGTATTCCCTCATTTCTCTTGTACATATAAGTAATTAATACAACCATTTTTACGACCTTCTGTTTATCTTGATTACCACGAAGTAGAGAGAAGGCTTTTGTAAGAGTAATTTGCTGCAGAATAGTTAGAAAAAGTCATCTAATGGAACACATCAGATTTTTTTCTATCCTTTCTATAGTAAAGGCTGGTTTACAATAACTCAGAACGGTAACCAGAACGAAACCGAGAACAGAAAGTCATGTTTTGTTCACAATAACCAAACTTGGTATTTAGGATTGGTATCTTCCAAGGATGCGCCTCCAAGATTTTCAAGAAAATCCTCTAACCCAAACTACCCTTTACATGGAAAAAATTTCGAAAATTTTGAATTTCTAAAAAAATTCTCTAATGGTTTTGATTAAAATGCCGTATATTAAAGATATTTACTCCCAAATAAAATGTATATCTTAAATTTTATGGAAATAGCCTCTGAAGACCTCTTTATTCTGGATGAATTTTTCCGAATTTTGCTTAGCTGATAAACCGTAAGAGGTAGACAAAAACGTACTGTACAAAAATGCAGATCTCGTCAAAACATACAATTTATGTCATTTATATTTTTATTGTGGAGGTAACCGTTTCCGAGATATTCCGTTTTATTGGTTTCAATTGTAAAGTCCTTATACTTTTCTCAGACAGAAAGTGTCCATTTTTCTTTTGTTCTACTCCTGGCCAAGCAAAGAAGTGATTTGCATTGACAATCGCATAACGATAGCTTAGAACATTTGACTATCACTTTAGCACAGCGCAATCCTTTAGCTCCTTTCTACTTATAAGGAACTAAGTAATAAGAACATTCTGCTAATATTTTGTGTACAAAGAAGAAGAATCTTTTGTAAGAAGTTAGAGGAGCAGCTAGAGAAAGTCATGTGCGCGTAACACATCGGATATTTCGTAATAGATAAGGAAAACGCTATTTACTAATACTTTCGAGGTCCCAGATAACAAGAGTTATGCTATCAAAATAACAATAGTGTTGTATATTACTCTTGTAATTTTACTAAGACTAGTGTTGTTTTCTCTATTTAGCACTTCCTCTTCTTACCTTGAATCCAAACAAAGAATTTTTACTTTTCTTAGCACGTGTGTAAAGGTACAAAGTGGATAGAGAAGGTATTGTATTCTACCAAAAAATTCGATACCGAGATTTCACCAGAAATACATGTTTCACCACTGAACAAAAACGGTTAGAAACATGTCTGTGTGTGTATGTGTGCGTCTGTAGGCAGCATTGTTCAAAAACGAAAAATTGGTTAAATACCACATTTGATATTTAAGTATAATCTTTCAAAGATGCGATGATTTTTAAGAAAAATCGCCTCCAGATGAGGCTTTAAGAGGTATTCCCAGAAAATTCAAGACATACATTTCGTTTATCATAAGGTATATTAAGCATATGGTATTTTAATCTAAGTCGTTAGTCATTTTCGAAAAAATAAAACATGTTGAAAAATGTTCAATGTAAAGAGTAGTTGGAGGTCAGGGGATTTTCCTGAAAATCTTCGTGTCGCATTATTGGGAGGTTTGTGTCGAACTAAACTTAAATACCAGGTTTGGTATTTAACGGATTTTTCGTTTTTGAGTTATGTGTCCACGTGCTGAAATCTGGGTTTGGGTGGAATATAATACCTTGTATATTGTACATACGTATTGGAGAATGTAAAAATAGTACAAATAAAATATTTATCTTGAATTTTCTGCGAATAGCCTCTGAAGTCCCTTTATTCTATATTACTTCTACATAACTGTAAGCCGTAAGAGCTACATTAAAATGACTCCACAAAAACGCAGATCTTGCTGAAACACACAATTTATGTCATATTCATTGTGGAGTTAACCATTTTAGAGATATTCTATTTTAAAATGCTTCAAATTTTCTCACGCAGAGATATGTCGACTCCTGGCCATGCAAATAGAAACGAACTTCTAGGAACCAGCTTTTAAAAGCTTTGGCTATCGTTTTAGCCTGAATATTCCCTTATTTCCCTTCTTCTTAATAGGAAGCAAGTAGTAAGACAATTTCTACTATCGATTATCTCGATTAGCATAAAGGAGATAGAAAAATATGCTTTTTACTTTCTCTACACGTACTATGTACATAGTGTATAGCGAAGGTATTAGGTATTGCATTCCACCCAAAAATTATATACTGAGATTTCACCGGAAATACATGTTTTGGGTCCCCCTGAATGAAAAAAAAAAATCTTTTACAAAAAGGTCCATGTGTGTGTGTATGTGTGTCTGTGGACAGCATAGCTCAAAAATGAAAGGAGGTTAAATACCAAACTTGGTATTTAAGTTTGGTATCTTCCAAGGATGCGACACGAAGATTTTGAGAAAAATGCCTTCACCCCGAACTACCCTTTACATGGAATTTTTTTTGAAAATTTTGATTTTCTCAAAAATGGCTCTAACGATTTTGATTGAAATATCATATATTAAAGATATTTACCTGACAAATAAAGTGTATATCTTGACTTTCCTGGGAATAGCCTCTGAAGACTACTTTATTCTGGACGAATTTTACTAAACCGTAAGAGATAGAAAAAAACTTACCACACAAAAAATGTAGAGCACTTTAAAATACACAATTAATATTACATGGTTTTTTTCATGGAGTTGGTCGTTTTTTGAGATATTCCTTGTTTTTGGTTTCAACTTTAAAAAACTATGCTTTTCTCACACAGCACTTTGTCAACTCCTGTCCATACAAACAAAGGAACTTCACTCACATAGCAACCAGCTTTTATCTATCACTTTAAGCTATGGTAGTCCCTTATTTCGCTTCTACTTACAAGGATACAAGTAATAAGACTATTTCTGCTATTTTTTTTTTCTCGATTAACATGAAGTAAATAGAAGCATAAGCTTTTTAACAATAATTTGTTGCAGAGATGTAGAAAAAGTCATGTGAATGGAACACATCAGATTTTTTAGATGTGGTGAGAATGGCGAATTGACGAATGTTGATTCTAGGAAAACTCGTATTAGTTTCCTCCGAGTGTGGCCGTAGCCTGTTCATGTGCGATGTTTCCGTCTCATGCTTCATAAAAGAATTATTATTAGCGTTCAGTGAAATGATTATAATAGAGTCCATATGATGGAAATGTTTATGATGGAAATTACCAAATCTCTCCACAAACGTGATCACCTGCTTTTCCTTAGCATTGGATTCGTATATGGCCGAACTGTCGAGGGTAACATTGTAACTTAAACCTTGTATTTTCATACTACACTACCGTTTTCTTAATATCGGTTTGGTTATTCAACTTTAGCCTTCATCTACAATGCAATCCAATTTATAGCATAAAATTTTATAATCTTTACATCCACTATTCTTATCATGTTATCTTTAATTACCCTTTTCTATTATATACGGATAAACTTAGGGGTTCATATATTAATTTATTTGTTCTAGAGGTCCTTTATAAATGTTAATAATTTTAACAATTGCAATGTACGTTGGAGTCGAGGCTATTGTCCATTTAATGGCACACCCAAGTGAGTCTTCATTCATTCCTCTAGAATGCCGAATAATGCTGTATTAGGTAGCGAGACTATTTCATAGAGAACTACCTCTTTATTTCGCAATGATTATAACGATTGTAACTTCGTTCTTATTTCCGTAAAATGATTTTCAGGCCAGGCACATATAAAACTGTTACTGGCTGGGAGGAGTAACAGTTTGGTCACCTGAAGGTGGAAACCTCACCATTGAAAAACACTGTTGCAATCTAGGAGGATGTACCACTTCTTTTTGGCACACAAGGGTATGAGTACAGAGAAATTCTACAGTTAAAAGTTAGGGAACAACTTGTAGTATCCGAATATTAGCCGACATCGTCCTTGTTAAATCATTGTATTTTGTGTGCTCTGTGAAGACGTCATTCTACACAGTTCTCTGTTTCTTATATCTTTCTGCGGTTTGATGACCTTTAGGTGGTAATTCTCTTTACAAATACTCCTTAAGAGAGCTTAACATTTTTCTCATTCGGTATCTGGCGCTGTTGACTTTGGACTATGACTGATAACGTCTCTTTTCAAATTTCTGCCTCAGGAGTTCAACACAATGTGAATATATATACACAGGCCTGAATGACTTACCGATCCCGGTGGCCGCGCTCGCTAAAGTGTCTCGCTTTGGCGCTTCGTGGTGCACCGGATAGTGGGTTCGAGTCCCGCCTTGGGCATGTGTGTTTCTGTGTTTGTAAATGTGTCTATGTTTGTGTAAAAGGAAACCGTTAAGAATAATAAGGTCTACTAAGGAAATATAGGAAACTGGAAATAATGGAGAAAAAAGGAATACAGCGACGGATTCCTGACAAGCCTCCGGAACTGTATTTTTTAAAGAAAAAAAAACAATGCTTATTAAATATATATACAGCATGAATGTATTATGTGTGTATGTATTTTTATAACACTTTATTAACTGATGCCACATTGGAACAGTAGAAATATTACATGCATTGCTTGTATTTATGTATACAGTCGAGATTATCTAAGCTGATATTGGCTCTGTCATATTGATTATTTCACACTTATTCACAGTTTATTGCTTTCACATACATATATACAATGCCATGTGTACATATGTATCAATGTACAGATGGCATTTCACTATAATCCTTCGTCGTTATAAAAACTGGAGCGTTGAATTTCTCAACTGACTCGCATGTTTCCCGGTAAACCACAAGGTGATCTCAAATTATTTTGAGATGACAACCCCAATGTTGTAAGTACAGATGTGCCCAGGCGCTAGCATATTGATAAAATCGCGTGTTATTTATGGACGCTCTTTAACTACTGTGGTTCTCAGCGTCCCGTTCTAAATTGGGCGTGAAAGACCGCTTAATTTTGCTGAGAGGCCTCTCTATCAGGCTTGAGGTTCTTTTACGTGCCGTAAATCTACGACACGGGACCAACGGCTTTACTTCCCTTCCGAAGGAAGCCATGCTAAGGATTTCTACACCCGATCCGCGACTGGCATATTGATGCATATTAGAGCAAGATAATATGATTGAATAGAAATAATCAATTATCTTAACGAATGTTAAAATGGTATTTGCTTTGCTGACGGGTGCTTAATACACTAAGCTTCAAAAGGTGATGATTGTTTACTATATGAAGAGTTAATATTATAAGAATTGCAATAATCTGAATATGTTGACAATGAAAATCAAATGCACTTCAAGTGTGCTGTGTGCCATTCACATGACTTTCTCTAGCTGTTCAATCTTTGGCATGTATTGAACTTAAATAATACAGGAATAGGCAATATAGTATTGTGTTCACACATGAACACATTGTTTTGCTTAAAATGTGATTTGTCACTTTCACATCAATTTCTCCACCTACTGTCATTTATTTTTATAACATTTAATCTAATGTAGTTAGTATAATTAAACCAACATTTTAAAATAACTTGCAAATCGAATTTGGGCTATTCTTACGAAAGTTTCTTTATGTTAATTGAGATAAATAGTTTCATACACATCGTATTGCATGTACACGAGTGAAGCAAATAAGAGAAATCTGAGTCCGAGCGGAATTCCATATTCTTTTCATTTTTTCGGGCGTAAAATCCTTAGCATGGTTTCCTTCGTAAGGGAAGTAAAGCCGTGCTTGTCACGCAACTCATGCCTATAACAGACACCTAGAACAGTTGATGCCACAAGAAAGTATATCTAAAATAAGTTATATGTTATCAAGATATCTAGATTTTATACATATTACCTACTTGTCTTTATCCATTATAAATGTTTTACAGAACTCCTTTGGAAAAGAACATCAAATGCTGTTTGAGAAATATATTTTAGTATTCATATAAATGTTATACACATGGAGTACTTTAATCAAAATCGTTAAAGGCATTTTTGAGAAAGTAAAATCTATCAAAATGTTTTGTATGTAAGGGAGTGCGAGGGTTGGAGTGAAAATCTTCGTGTCGCATTTTTGGAAGATAGTGAACTTAAATATCAAATTTGGTATTTACACAACTTAACATTTTCAATTATGCTGTTCATACACAAACACTTATACAGATACAGACAGATAGATAGGCAGACAGACAGGCAGGCGGCAGACAGACACACACACACACACACACACACACACATGCCTTTTTATTTAGAAGTCATCAAAACATGTATTACTGTTGAGATACTGACATAGACTTTGTGTACCGCCTGCGGTGCCATTAGTAGTTAAAGCGGGCGTTAAACACTACCAAAAAAGTAGATTTTGTGGGTGGAATGCAATACTTTCTATACCTACTAGGTTGGTCGTGGATAAAGAAAGGAAGGGGGGGGCGAGATTACGGCCACAGAAATTCTTTTTAGTATTGTACGTTTTACTTCTTCTACGACATATTATAGAGGTAGAGAAATAATTGTTTTACCCAAGCCGTTGCATTTCGTAAAACTATTTTTTTTTTGTCGAAATAAAAACATTGGAAATCGCTGTGTGGAATAGCATCACAACTAATCCTTTAATGTACTGTATAAATAATGCATCACATTGCGGATTTTCATGTTCTCAAACTACCTCTTATGATACATCTGGTTCACAGGACGGATTTTTAAATTGCAAATCCCACACATTTACGCATGTACCTATTCACACACATTCTTCATATAGCTACCGCCAGCAATGAAAGCAAATTCGTCTGTTTAATCAAAACACTGCAATACATAACGATGTCTAGCGGGGAAGATATGCTAGTGCAGTGGAGTTATGGAAAAAACCAGGAAAATTATGTTTGAGATAATTCATTGGAGAAGACATCCACGTTATAGTTTATGTAAAGCATTAGAATAGAACTTCATGGTTGCTTTGAATAAATAAAGTCAGACTGAAAAACCCAATGCTTTAGCCGGGATTTGAACTACGATCTCCCGGTTGCTTTAAGCACTGAGCTACTAGCAATATGGCGGCACGCATTACTTTCTCAACTGACTGACATGTTTCCCAGTATATCACAAGGTGATCTCCAATTATTTTGAGATGAGAGATTTAATGCCGTGCCACATGTTGTGTTGGTAGTTCAGTGTTAGAGCAACTGGGAGATACGTGGTTCAAATCCCGGCCATGGCATTGGATTTCTCAGGCTGACTCTTAACTAATTAGCTCCTCTCCTATACACGGCTTGTGTGGAAAAAACAGCTAAATTAATTGACTATAATACCTGGCTAAACTATAAAGCCCGGGACTAAAAGTATTTACGTCAGTGTAATTTGTCACTGGAATATATCATCTAAAACAATTTGAGATCACCTTGTGGTTTGCCGGAAAACGCGTGAGTCAATTGAGAAATTTAATGCACTGCCGGCATGTTGCCACGGTGGTTTAGGGGTTCCGGGCTCGAATCCCGCGTGATGCTTCAAGAGATTATGGAGTGGTATCCGTAGTGGAGGAGTGGATGCCCTAGCTGTAGATATGTCAGCATGGAACTTTCTCAGAGGTGGTGACACAAGTGGTTTACTTTAAGTTCACAGTTACTGTTGAACTCATTTATTTATTTTCTTTGATATTTTCTGCCATCGAACACATACGCATTCCCCCTAAGTTCTTCCCCTTTCAGACACTCTTTACGCGACCGCTCCTATCATCCCTTGTTATTTGTGACACTTATTATGGAGTATTAATAAACACTGTTTCTATCGCGGCCATACGTAGCCCGTTCGTTTCCACCGCGGAATCAAATATCACGACTTAACTCACCGCGTCTCCCATAGCAAGCGAAGTCGCGTCCCTCGCCAAAAAGAAATCCGTTGCATTCCCTTTTTTCATGTCCACCCTCGGGCAATGGACCTTAATACCCTCTTCGGTTCGTTGCCCCGCCAGTAACAGTACCCGGGTTTCACTTGCCAACCCGCGGTAAACTCCGTCATGTTTCACAACATTTCTTCCCTGGCAATTTCAAATGTATATTTGTCCCTTCTTAATGTAATTTATATTTACCTTATAAATGTCCAATTCCGTGCTACGACATGTATTGTCTCAGATTAGAGCAACCGACTGAAGACCAGGAGATCCATGGTTCAAATCCCGACTATGGCATTGCATTTTTCAGTCTATCTATTTACTCCTGTACTATACACGGCTTGTGGGGGGCACAGTTAAATTAACACTTCATGATTGTTTATGAAATGAAAAATATTGCAATAGCTGCACGAGCTGTTAACCGCCTGGCCGAGGCATGACCTGCTCGACTTTCTTGAGAAAGTACGAATGAACACAATATCCAGGCAAACAAGGCCATTGACTACTTTCCTACAATTCAAGTAAAATAATCCCGAAGGTTTATAAACACAATTTCGAGAATAGTTCATTTCTGCAACCTTTTGAATCATGATTTCGACGTCTGGAGCCTTCGCAACCTAGCTTCAGAATATGTAAGGGAGCAAACGGCAGTCTAAAAGTCAATCTAGTGAGTCACAAACCATAACGCAATGAAGTGAACACAATGAATAAGTATGTAACGAAAATAGACAGTGCCGAGCATGTGCCGTTAGTAAGTGTAACGTGCTATATTACATTGAGTACCTTAAGGCAATAACGTGAGTTTAGCAGAAACTGGTGTTTCTCATTTGTTAACTTGGGATTGTTTTACTTGAACTGCAGGGAAGTAACAACGGCTTTTGTTTGCCCGGCTATTGTCTTCGTTTGTGCTATTGTTAAGTGATCAGGAAAGGCAGCGGACCTGCGGCTGGACGGACAGAAGCCTGTGCTGTCGTTACAGTATGCTATTGTTCTTTTAATTTGAGAGTTGTCTCTGAGACTTGAGTTTCTAGTTTTGACTTGAGAGTAGATGTCCAAGTAGAGCAACTGTCAACAATATGCGTAAGTGTGTATGCATATAACTGGCACAACAGATCTGCACATGTGAAAATCTTAATGAGAGCTAGGAAGCGAGTTGTACTTCCAGATAAGCAGATCACTAGTCGATTCATGCATGCTGGAAGAGTGCCTGTCACAGTCAATGTCAAATATCTGTCACCTGCACTATACGGCGCTGCACTGATAAACATGTGCTTTCATATGTATATTCATATCTACAAAACATCTATACAAATGGCCTACTATATAAACAATGTCAATCGTCTGCCTCCAATTCTTCCACACCTGACAGTCCTTCGTCTTCGCTCACGCCACTACCATCATCGTTAATCGCTATTTTCTGCACCATTATCCTGCATTAGAATTCTTTTTGCTTTTCTACAATTCTTTCTAATGATTTTAAATGTTCTCAACATGTCGGCATACATTTTCCCATTGTGGCCTGCCAATTTCTGCAATTCGCTGGCGACACAACTGTTCCACATCTTTTAATTTAAAAGTGATGTATTAAGTTTTATTTTTCTTTCTTTCTTATCTTTGAGAACCCTGGAAACGGAGCTCAGTGAAATATCAGTTGCCTTGGCTATTCTTTCATTCACTTTCATCAGGCTTTTGAAGAACTCGGGGAACATACATTTTCTTCCTGCATCTCTGCCTCTTGTTTCATGAAATCAAGGACATTTGCAACTATTTCTCTGCTCTGACTAAGTAATACCTTAAATGTGAAAACTTAGAAGACATAGTTAAAAAAATAAATAAAATGAACACAAAGTTTGCTCGCTGTAACTTTAAGTAAGCAAAGTGCTCGGTAGCTGGGTTGGCGGTCAGGGTCACGATTCCAGAAGTTTTGCGCCGGCAATACCACTATAAACATTTTAACATTTGCTTGGATGTACTATGTATATATTTTAATTTGAGATTCTTGCTCTAATATTTGTAAACTTATTTTAAATAATTTAGCTTTTTGACATTCTAGGAGATTATGTCCAGTTCGTTTATACCTAAGCATTTTTTGATGAATGAAACGTACTACTGTTAGTTGTACCATTTTGTTTCCCATCTCACTTTAAATCCAACTGCTGTGCCAACTACAATATTAAGTTCGGTAAACTTATTTTAAGATCATCAGTATAGCGTTTATATCTTTATGTAGATCCAAAACATTGTGTGGTTATAAAGGCACATAAATATTTCAACATGTGTCTCAATATTTACATGATTGTAAAAGCATTCAACAATAGCATTGTTGGACCTAGTTGCAATATCTACACACTCTAACGTCTACTGTTCCGCAATCATGCGCAGTTTTAAAGTATTTTGATATTTTTATTTTTTGCACAAAGCGATTCTTCGGGGTTTTACAAATACAGATTTTAAGATATTTGAACCTGAAAAGCACAGGTACTTTAGAAAAAGTTACGTGTTTGCGGCTAAAGTCAGATAAGTACCAAAATTCTTATTTAAAATCATATCGTGTAAGCATGTGACATGAAGATTTAAAGAAATTTTCCCCTCTCCAAAATACTCTCTTATAGATGTTTCTAATATACCTGCTCATACACCAAAGATAAAATATGTTTCAATGTATTTATAATTTGTTTAGAATAATCAAATATTTAATGGAAATATTTAATTTTATTCAAATCGTTCTAAGATTTTGATTAATATACCATCAGTTTAAGATATTTGCATGGGTAATAAAATATATAATTGAAATTTCTGCGAATAGTCTGGAAGTCGTTTTCATTTGAATTAATTTTGTATAACTGGTAAACCAAAAAGAGATAGCCCATCATTTACTATACAAAAAGATCTCATGTGTTCCATTCACATGACTTTCTCTACAATAAATTATTATTAAAAAGCTTATTCTTCTATTTGCTTCAAGCTAATCAAGAAAAAATTATTAGAAATAATCTTATCACTTGCTTCCATGTAAGGAGAACGGAAATAAGGGAGCACCGTAGGCTAAAGTGATAGTCAAAAACTGGTTGCTATGTGACTAAAGTTCCTTTGTTTGTATGGACAGGAGTTGAAAAATTCCCGTATGAGAAAAGTATAAGTATTTTATAGCTGAAACCAATAACAAGGACTATTTCAAAAACAATAAACTCCACGAAAAATGTATATAATATAAATTGTGTGTTTTAACGAGCTCTACATTTTCTATTAAGTAAGTATTTGTCCATCTCTTACAGTTTACCAGTTATGCAAAATTCCGCAAAATTCATCCGAATAAAGATGTCTTCAGAGGCTACTCAAGATATTCATTTTATTTGTCATGTAAATATCTTTAATATACGACATTTTAATGAAAATCGTTAGTCATTTTTGAGGAAATCAAAACTTTCGAATTTTTTTCCATGTAAATGGTAGTTGGAGTGGGGGGATTTTCTTGAAAATCTTCGTGTCGCATCCTTGGAAGGTACAAAACTTAAATACCAAGTTGAGTATTTAAGGACTTTACGATTTGAGTTTTACTGCCCACAGATATACAGATAAACACACACACACACACACACACACTCTGACAGACAGACAGACTGATATACAGACACGCACACGGACATGGTTAAAAAATGGCTAATTTTGGAGGTCTGAAAACTGTATATCTGGTGAAATCTCGGTATCGAAGTACGCGTAGAGAAAGTAATATTAGATCACTTTAAAGATACGGGTGTAGCGCAATAGTTTCGTTCATGCCAGCACGTGGTTCTATTCCCAGCCCTAAGTCGGCTGAATCCACGTCTTCAGCTCTGACTGGCCCAATTGGAATACCCCCTTGGTTCGGAACCCACTATAGAAGATCCTATTCCGCAGCTATCTTAAATGTCATTCTACCATCGGAGGAAACGGACACCGTCTGCTGGGTGCCTCCACCTCAGAAATGGGCCCAGTAATGGGGTAACCCCTACTTTCTCAGACCACATGGGGAGCGTTAGTAGCTAACTAGGTTACTTTAAAGCACACCCTATTTCAAATATGCTTTCCCCTGGCTTTAACCATTTTGGCTATATTTGCTAGTGTTGTTTCGAGTTTTCAATACTTTATAATTTTTTAAGTACGTCACAACTCATTTGTTTGGCATGGAATGCAATGAGTGGAATTTTAAAGACAACAAATAACGATAGCAGTTTTAAATATTTGACCGTGTCTCAGTCTTCTGTATCCTTCTTCTTCTTGTTTTTTAGCTTAATGTCCTTTAACCTAGTAGATCACACTGCACGATAGAATAAGGTAAAACCCCGAAAAAATACTTATCCGGGTAACTCATCCTAAGCGAGATTCGAACTCTAGACCTGTTGAATGTGAAGCAAACACGCTACCACGTATCCTTGTATCTAATTAACACCTCAGTAAGCAAACCTACAGTGTCATTTATACAAGCTTTTGTCTAACTAATATGTAACTTTTAATTACTTTCAGTAAGGATGGTGCTGCGCAGTATTCTTGGATGGCTGTCATTTCTGGTATTCTCGTTATGCAGCGGATGTCAGGCGAAATCTAAACCTCATATAATTGTCATTCTTGCGGACGATGTGGTGAGTATGGTCATCTATTTGTTCTTTATGACCTTCTATAAGATTATTCCTTTTAATGCCTATGTGAATTAAGGAAAAATACAACAAAACCCTATATATTTAAACATTGGCTTCAGACAGACATTGTTGTAATAATATTTTGAACATAAGCAACTTTTCTGAACGGTACTTGGGATCTACACAGGCTTTTGTTTTTCTGACCATCAACGCTACTTTCGCATCTCAAGTATTCAACCGTCTTTTGTAGACATCTCTGGATTCTCTCCAGATATGGACAAACCCCCAACCACTTCACCCGCAAACTTGGCTAACATCACATAGTTTAAAACGAACCGGTAGATGGTGAAACAAGCACACAATGAGTGTAATGCAGTTGCTGACTCTTAGATAATGTTGGGCTTATGCAAGCGATAACTATCGAAATATATTTTTATAGATTTACGGACATTTATCGTAAGGAGTTTTAAAATAACTTATACAGGGTTACTACAACAGAAATAGACAACTTCAACTGCCTGTAAAACAAAAACTATTAGAGATAGCAACCTAATTATTTTGGAGGTATGTTGAGAAGCTCTCAAAGTTTTGTTTGTTCCTATTGGTAACGCTGTAGTGTTTTGTTTATTGTTGCAGAAGCTGAAATGGCGGAAAATCCTGTGGAAAAGGCATATTGCGTGTTGGAATTTGCTAGAACGCAATCAGCAACTGTTGTCCAACGACATTTTAGAACACGTTACCACAAAAATGAAATGATGCGCTCACAAAAACCAGCATCGTCTTCATCATGTCGCAACATGTCGATGCAAAAGTCACGCCGTATGACCTTATCTTCTTCACTCAGAAACTGCAACATCTGTAATCAGTAAGGCATCATGTGCAGTCGCTTCCGCAAGATTTTCCATACAGTTTGCTGTGGAATTTGTAATTGCATGCTTGCCCTAGATGTCGATTTCTGTGGACTTCTTATGTAGGCAGAACGAACACGTTCAACGTTTTCTTCCGAAACTCTTGGTCTTCCCGAGCTCTTCCCTTTGCACAAACATCCCGTTGTCTCGAATTTTCTATACCAGTCGTAGATTGACTGTCTAGTCGGTGGTGTTTTGTGGTAACGTGTTCTAAAATGTCGTTGGACAACAGTTGCTGATTGCGTTCTAACAAATTCCAACACTTAATATGCCTTTTTCACAGCATTTTCCGCCATTTCAGCTTCTGCAACAACAAACAAAACACTACAGCGTTACAAACAAAACTTTGAGAGCTTCTCAACATATCTCCAAAATAATTAGGTTGCTATCTCTAATAGTTTTTGTTTTACAGGCAGTTAAAGTTGTCTATTTCTTTTGTAATAACCCTGTATTTTGCCAATCGACTGATCGGGCAGTTGTGGAAATCCTGTAATATATACGGAATGCTCAGAGAAGATGCACACGAATATCCACTCTTCATTTCATGAAATGGTTGCAATATTCCAAAAAACTATTAAAACCAAAGAATATGTTGTGTAATGATTATTTTTTTCTGTTCAAGAAATGGCATTTGTCACTGTCAGTAAAAGAAGTGACTATAATGAATATATTTGTTGTATTTATATTAGCGCTTTCATTCTAAGTTAAATCATTTTAACAGTATAAGTACTATTAAAATGAACTTATTAAGTTGACTTTTTATGTTTTAAAATCCTTTTCTGGTGTACAAGGTGGGAGGAGAATACATGCAAATATTTGTGTCAGCGATTGAGGACAGTGTGATGATCCAGTACATGCAGTTTTCTAGAGTTATGTTCATGAGGACAAATTCGCGATGTTTTTTGGATGGCTATTATTCCCTACCTCAGACGTTCGGCTGTTTATGAAACAGATCACATGGTTGATCCTTCTCTGCTCTTAGGTTGAATGATGAATATAAACACAACAGAGATATAGCAGAAAAACACATTCATCTCCGAAATTTGTGCTTCATTTATGGCAATGCTATTAGTAAGCGGAAAAGATGAGATACACTTATGTGTCCTACGCATTGTTCTCTACTGAATATCAAAATATTTCACTTATTCAACTCCCATCCTGTTTGTCTGAAAGTCATTCTTTTTGAAGAATGACATGTTAGACCATAATTGAATGCTCTAAGATTGTTTTCAGATTACTTTCTTACAGAAGCACTTTGCTGGTTGCTGGCTGAATGGTTCTGGATTTAAAGCTGATGTCCGAATTGGTGTAATATCCTACAGTAGAAACATTAAAATACGGATGAGGGATTTGTTTGAGCTGTTAGTGCTGTTGTATCAGTGGCTACTGTGGTACTTGTTTCTTGTTCTCTGAGAACACTACAACTAATTTCATCATATCCATTTAAAGTAGATTTTTTCTGGCGTAATGGTAGGAGGCGAGTTTCACTCCCTGTATTATGTTAACATTGTGCAATATCGGCAAAATGCGTGGTTTTCTTCACCCCATCACACTTTTCTCTTAAATAAGCAAGTGCCTTAACTCGACGGGTTGATTCAATGCGTGAGCATAATATCGTGGCTTCTAGATGCTCCACAATGGACAATACGGTTATTTTCAAATGCCTTATTTGCTCTGGGACATTCTGGAATAGTACCAAAACTATTACAATCCACTTAAACATTGACTTAATTAAAACTCTCAGAGAAAGAAGCTGCTACATATTTCTGTGACTGTTATCAAAATATATATTTCTAGTTTACATTGGTAAAAGTTGAAACTATTTTAGGAACGTAGCTTCAGAAGTCGATGTGCCATGGCGGACGCACAATTTCAGCTACCAACTGTTGTGCATAAAAATGGCTGTGGCCAAAGACAACCCTGAAGAAGTTGGTAGAGTTGCAAAAATATTATACGCTACGGTAATAGAAAAGCGTGAAATACTAATAAATGCCATAGAGGCGCAAAACAATAAATAATTGCAATTTTCAGGTGTAAAACTATCTTTTCCTTTCACTTTTAAAATGAAAACATTACAAAACTTACAAAATCGTGGCCTCTATATACACAAATATAAGTTGTTTAATATTTTATTATTAAAATATTTAATGCTTAATTTTGAAAGGGATCAGTGGATAATAAGAACACTTTAACTTCTGAAATGCGCATATTAGTTATGTAACCAATGTAAACTGTTAATTAATGTGTATGCAAAAACACTTTAACAACCATATATTATATCACAGTTTGTAATGATGATTTCTCTTGAATGCAATTGAGAGACCTCCAGATTGTTACATTATGGCTGCTTCGTGATTGTTTACAGAGAAAAAATAGCAGCTTTTGTTGAAAAAAATAGCAGTTTTTGTTGAAAAAATAGCAGTTTTTGTTGGAAAAATAACAGTTTTTGTTGGAGAAATAGCAGTTTTTGTTGGAAAAATAACAGTTTTTGTTGGAAAAATAGCACTTTTTGTAACGTCAATATAACCTTGTTTATTCGCAGTAAGTATGTACATAGATATACAAAGAAAACATACTAACTAACAAAAGGCAAAACAGAAGAAATGCAAAAATTAATAAACAAATTATTATTCTAGCTATAACCATTATCGTTGAGAAAGATACATATGGCCTTGTCAGCTTTATTAGCCATAACATGACATTAGATAATTAACCTGTGAAATGGGATGAATTTCGCATTTTAAGCTAGAAAATGGTTTTCGCCTTGAGTCAAAAGGTATCTGTGCCAAGTTTGGCTGAATTCGCTGTAACGGTGTGGAAACTTATAACAAAATATCTACCTACCCACCTACCTACAGATTGACAGATCGAGAGATAGTCAAACAGACAGATAGACAGACAGTCAGACAGATCGACAGACAGTCAGTCAGACAGACCGACAGACAGTCAGACAGATAGACCGATAGACCGACAGACAGAAAGTCAGACAGATCGACAGACAGACAGACAGACAGACCGACCGACCGTCAGACAGACCGACCGACAGACAGACAGTCAGACACACCGACAGACAGACAGACAGTCAGAAAGACAGACACACCGACAGACAGTCAAACAGACAGACAGACAGACTGACAGACAGACAGATCGACAGACAGTCAGACAGATAGACAGATAGCCAGACAGACTGACAGACAGTCAGACACACCGACATACAGTCAGAACCACCGACAGACAGTCAGACAGACCGACAGACAGTTAAACACACCGACATACTCACAGACCGACAGATTGACAGACAGACAGACATACAGACAGTCAGACACACCGACCGACAGACTGACAGACCGACAGATTGACAGACAGACATACAGACAGTCAGACACACCGACCGACAGACTGACAGACAGACAGTCAGACAGACCGACAGACAATCAAACAGACCGACAGTCAGACAGGCCGCCAGTCAGACAGGCCGACAGACAGTCAGACAGACCGACAGACAATAAAACAGATCGACAGTCAGACAGGCCGACAGTCAGACAGACCGACAGTCAGAAAGGCCGAAGACAGTCAGACAGACCGACAGACAATCAAACAGATCGACAGTCAGACAGGCCGACAGTCAGAGAGACCGACAGTCAGACAGACCGACAGTCAGACAGACCGCAAGTCAGACAGGCCGACAGTCAGACAGACCGACAGTCAGACAGGCCGACAGTCAGACAGACCGACCGACAATCAAACAGATCGACAGTCAGACAGGCCGACAGTCAGACAGACCGACAGTCAGAATGGCCGACAGTCAGACAGGCCGACAGTCAGACAGACCGACAGTCACACAGACCGAGAGTCAGACAGACCGACAGAAAGTCAGACCGACAGACAGTCAGACAGACCCACAGTCAGACAGACCGACACACAGTCAGACAGACCGACACACAGTCAGACAGACCGACACACAGTCAGACAGACCGACAGACAGTCAAACAGATCGACAGTCAGACAGGCCGACAGTCAGTCAGACAGACCGACAGACAGTCAAACAGATCGACAGTCAGACAGACCGACAGTAAGACAGACCGACAGTCAGAAACCCGACAGTCAGACAGTTCGACAGACTGACAGAACGAGTCAGACAGACCGACAGTCAGACAGGCCGATAGACAGTCAGACAGATCGACAGACAATCAAACAGATCGACAGTCAGACAGGCCGACAGTCAGACAGACCGACAGTCAGACAGGCCGACAGACAGTCAGACAGACCGACAGACAATCAAACAGATCGACAGTCAGACAGACCGACAGACAATCAAACAGATCGACAGTCAGACAGGCCGACAGTCAGACAGACCGACAGTCAGACAGACCGACAGTCAGACAGACCGACAGTCTGACAGGCCAAAACTCAGACAGACCGACAGTCAGACAGACCGACAGTCAGACAGACCGACAGTCAGACAGACCGACAGACAATCAAACAGATCGACAGTCAGACAGTCCGACAGTCAGACAGACCGACAGTCAGACAGACCGAGTCAGACAGACCGACAGTCAGACAGACCGACAGTCAGGCAGGCCGACAGTCAGACAGGCCGACAGTCAGACAGCCAGTCAGACAGACCGACAGACAGTCAGACAGGCCGACAGTCAGACAAACCGACAGTCAGACAGGCCGTCAGTCAGACAGGCCGACAGACCGACAGACAGTCAAACAGATCGACAGTGAGACAGACCGAAAGTCAGACAGATTGATAGTCAAACAGATCGACAGTCAGACAGGCCGACAGTCAGTCAGACAGACCGACAGACAGTCAGACAGATTGACAGTCTGTCAGACAGACCGACAGACAGTCAAACAGATCGACAGTCAGTCAGACAGACCGACAGACAGTCACAGACCGACAGTCAATCAAACAGACCAACAGTCAGACAGACCGACAGACAGACTGACAGACTGTCAGACACACCGAAAGACAGTCAGACACACCGACAGACAGTGAAACACACCGACAGACTCACAGACCGACAGATTGACAGACAGACAGACAGACATGCAGACAGTCAGACACACCGACCGATTGACTGACAGACCGACAGTCAGACAGACCGACAGACCTACAGTCAGACAGACCGACAGTCAGACAGACCGACAGACAGTGAAACACACCGACAGACTGACAGACCGACAGACTGACAGACAGACATACAGACAGTCAGACACACCGACCGACAGACTGACAGTCAGAAAGACAGATACACAGACAGACAGACAGCCAGTCAGACAGACAGATACTGAATTTATGTACTACATTAAGACTTTATAATTAGACTGACATCACACTTACGTTGTGCAGCGTTACGGAACAAAGCCTTACTGATCAACTTTCTGTCACGCGCCTGTTGTTTCTATGTAAAGGTTATCCAAATTAGCGTTTGGCAGGGAAATAGAAACTTATTTCAGTCAGGTGTAACACATGATAGAATTGTTACCTTTGTCGTAAAGTTACGTACACGCTGATTTAAATAAAATGTCACACTGGTAATGAGGTGTATTAAGATTGAAAGTAAACACATATATATTTAAAACTAAAAAAAAAAAAAAAAAAAAAAAAAAAAGACATGTAACACTGAAATAAAATGAAAATGTATTTTATATATAGATATATAATTCCTATAAAACATAACAATTCACTAAACCTTTATACACTCAGATATACATTTTGTAGAAGTGTGTTTTAAAACTTATCTACTCATAACAACTTTCTTTCTTTTTTCCTTCTTTAGCTTTTTTACTTTCTTCATACGCACTATATACATAGTGAATAGAGAACGTATTGCACTCCACCAAAAAATTCGATACCGAGATTTCACCGGAAATATATGTTTTAGGGTCCCCAATATCCAAAAAAGGCATTTTCACAAAAAGGTCCGTGTGTGTGTCCGTGTGTCTTTGAACACTATAACTCAAAAACGAAAAGTCGGTAAAATACCAAACTTGTTATTTAAGTTTAGTATCTTCCAGGGATGCGACATGAAGATTTTGAGAAAAATCCCCCCACCCACAACTACCCTTTACATGGAAATTTTTTCGAAAATTTTGATTTTCTCAAAAATGGCTCTAACGATTTTGATTAAAATGTCATATATTAAAGATATTTACCTGGCAAATAAAATGTATATCTTGAATTTTCTGGGAATAGCCTCTGAAGAGTAGTTTATTCTGAATGAATTTTACTAAATTTTGAATAACTGCTAAACCGTAAGAGATGGACAAAAACTTACTACAAAAAATGTATAACACATTAAAACACACAATTTATGTTATATACATTTTTTTCGTGGAGTTCGTCGTTTTTGTGACATTCCTTATTTTTGGTTTCTGCTATGAAAAACGTATATTTTTCTCATACAGGAACTTGTCAACTCTTATCCATATAGACAAAGGAACTTCATTGATATAGCAACCTGCTTTTGACTATCACTTTAACCTACAGTTGTCCCTTATTTCGCTTCTACTTACAAGGAAGCGAGTACTTAGACTATTTCTGCTATTTTTTCTGATTAGCATAAAGTAAATAGAAGTATAAGCTTTTTAAGAATAATTTGTTGCAGGGATATGGAGAAAGTCATGTGAATGGTACACATCAGATTTTTATTAATAGTTACTTTCTTTCTTTTCTTCCTTCTTTCTTTTTTATTAACAAGTACTCTCTTTCTTTCTATGCCGGATTCCCTATTCGAAAAAAAAAGAAAGAAAAAAAAAGGAATGAAACCGAATCCCTTAGTCAAATATAAGATACGTGATGGTCCAAAAAAGTTAACCAAATCCTTAAGAGCACGAATTGCAAAATCTTTATGTACGGGAGAAAGCCTAACAAATTTAGATAATACTTTTGTTGATCGGGAAAGGGCGCGATTAAATCGACAACAATTTTTGCATGGGCTGAATTGGGATATACAAGGCTTCCCCACCCATGTAATTCTCTGAGCAGGCTTGTCTAGAGCATAAGCTTCATGATTATGCTACTTTCGCACAGTCAACATACCGCGGCCCTTCAATGGGAAGTTAGATGTCCTAAATATATTACGAAATCATGGCGTTAATATAGGCACATCCATGTTCTTCGAGACGGAGCGGTACGGATGTTCTCGTGGATCTTATAGAGTTATAAATAACAGACAATAAGAAATTATGACGATCGTCAAAAATCATAAGAATTAGAGAAAGATGACCGGTAATAGAAAGAGACCATCCTCAAGCCATGACACAAATTCCCCGTTTTCAAGTTTCTCAGAGGCCAAAAACTCCGTGAATGGGAGAGTGTCGGATAAAGCCGGGACCCTAATGTTTTTTTTAAAAATATTTATTCACTATGGGAATGAAACAGTCAAAATTTGTGTTAAACAGATAATCTCATCCCTTGAGAAGTAAAAAGCATATAAATCAGAGGTGGCCAATTGCATAAAACACATCTTCTGAAAGTGTGTAATGTCCCGGTTTTGTCCACCCAAGTTGGACAAACCGTGAACTGGAAAGAATAATATAAAACACATTGATACATTGTAATAAAACTATTTATTAAACACAAACTTGCATGCATACCTCATTCTCCCCCTCATTTCTTGTCAAGGGTTCATTTTTCTTTCGTTTCTTTTTCACTCAGTTTTTTTCTGTCACCTTGAACAATTTGTACTTCATTGCTAATCTTTCTTGCCTTGTTTTTTCACCCTTTCCTTTTCTTCTGCTTCGAGTTCTAACTTGTAGGGGGATGAAGTAATGATGACTGTTATTACTAATTTATATTATTCACTGTAATATGGCGACGAACTGGCGAGCTAATGAGATTCATTTTAGTATTACCCATTGTAATACGTATTATTATTACGTCTCAGGATCGTGGCTGCGTGGGAGAGAATGCATTACAGGTAATATAATAATACTGGTAAATGATACACTGGTTATTATTACTGGATACAATAATTATTAACACTGTATGATTGCACAGATAAATTAGGATTACATTCCGGTAACAGCACGCGTTCCCGCCAAAATCATAGGACGCTGCTCTTGTGCCGAGCAATGATGATCACGTGACCAATAAGGAATGACAAAGGTTGAGCGTCTATTCAGCTCTTATATAGGCTCAAAGCTTATTCTACATGTTTCTCTTTATTAACCATTCTTTAAGGAAGTATATAATACACACTTCCTTTTATTTATAAATAAATTACTTTAATATTTATTTCATAAGCAATTTGCGCTTAGTGAGTATTTAAATAGGGGTATACAACGCTTGGGGATGTAGTGTACTAGACAGAAGAACTTCCTTTTTCATGCACGTAGCAATGCAATTATTATTGTAGAATTTCTTTTTAAATAATTGGTTCTGATCATAAATGAAATTATACTTAAAATACACATTAAATTCAATATTCTTAGGGGCTAATTACTTTCAGTAACTAATTTTTCCTTTACCACATAATCAATAACTCAATATGGCATCAATTTCCTTCCATTAACAAAAAAATGAACACTTGATATGAAAACGCTTGGCTTCCATATATTACGGTCTCATTGTTTTCCCTCGCCGCTTGTCATATTTCCTGATGGTTCTAGAACAGCTGGAATACCGCTTTCAGGTTTTTTCAGACCACGCCCTTTTGAATTAATTTTACTCTAACGTTTTTCAAACAACTCCTTGATACCAATACAAAACATCAACACATCGGCTATGATTTTCTATATATAGTTAATGTGCTTATTGGGCTTAAATGCAGCCAATCGAGCAACTTATCTCTACAATTTACTTACTTTGTACATAAAGTGCCTGATTATAGCATTCCAAAATAAAATAAGATAGTTCCAAATACATACGGAATTTCTCTATTCAAAACAACCCCGCCAAAGTTTCCAGTTCATAGGTGGAATACCCCCCTTTTTGATACTGTCAAACAAAGAGAGGCATACGATCTTCCGGGAGGGCACTATAAATTGGCGACTGAAATCTGTTCAAGTCAATATAGAGGGATTCATTATTGCCAACTTAAGATGTTCAAAAGCTTCCTGCTCGAGCTTATCCTATTTGAATTTACGTCACAACTAATGTAACGTCTCAAAATGAATGGAGAATTGGGAAATTATCGTACAGATAAAATCCCTTAATATAGCCCAGATATCAAGCATTATAAGGTGCGGATAGTCTGTATGGCTTGGCTGCCAAGGGAACCATTGCTGACACCCGATGGAAAATAATATATTCCGGAATACCATCAGCTGCATTGGTACTACTGGAAATATCAGCAGTGACAAAGTAAAATAAACATTAAAGCCGATGTCCCACGGTCAAATATTTTGGTCCAATACTCTTCAAACTGCAAACTGGATCGGGGGTCATCGGCTAATTTCATTGTATACAATTTCCGTCCTATTTTTTGGTCCAATTCCAGTCTGCTACAACAGGATGCAGCGGTTTCTAAATTTTTGGTCCAAACGTATGAATTCAACCAATGAACGACCTGGTGGTAATGACGTAATAAGATGGTAGCTAGCGCTGCGTCTTCTTTCCCGCCAACGTGATTGTTTCTGTGAAACTTTACTGTATCTTGTGGACTTTGTCCTAAATAATAGGGTTATAGTAGCTGAGCAATGGTTGAGATACACATTTTTTTGTGCGGTAGAGATTTATGAAATAATGGTTAGGGTATTTATAATCCTTGCAAATGTATTTTATCGGATTCATTTGTACCTAACTTTCTTTTCTCAACAAAATATAAAAATGCTACCTTTGATTTGCTGGTATGGATTGCTTCATATGTGAGTCTTGGCGAGTGATTTTTGCCTCAACTAAGGACAACAACTTTCCAAACAAACTTTCATCCATTCTAAGGAAGTTAAAATAACTTACAGGGTCAGAAACGAGTTCATTTTGCAGCATATGTAGTACACCTCTTCCTTGGCCTGCATTCCTACGTTCCAGCCATGGTCTAGTCCACCAACGCCTCTTTATTGATTTTTTCTTTCTATTATAATATGCTCTTGCAATGGATACATAAACTGAGTTTGCGTCAGTGAGCGTAAATAATTGTGGATCAGCAACCTCCACCATTTTCTATCGGCTGTTCATGTGCGCGCGAGAAATATTTGGACCAATACACACTCCCGTGGGAATAGTACGGAGAAATTGTACACAATGTTCACATTGTATAAAACATTTTGGACCAAATTTTGATCTTGGTACATCGGCTTAACACTTTACTTCCAACTTTTTCTTTTCAGGGTTGGAATGACTTCAGCTTTCATGGCGCCAATCAGATACCAACCCCAAATTTGGACGCCATGGCATTTCATGGGATCATGTTGAACCAACATTATGTTCAACCTATTTGTACACCGACACGCGCAGCTCTTCTTACTGGCAGATATCCTTCAAATATAGGTAGGTTTTAGATTATATTTACGAGTAATGCTTTGTGTAATGTACACTTACTTAATTTCAAAGTGCCAATCGAATTTAATTACGTCACTTCTTGGTTTAATTTATTTTGAATATTCTTAAGATGCATGTATCAATCATTACTCTAGCTACCCTTTTTTTTTATCTACTACGTACTTATAATAAACAGAGGTGGCATTAACTCTACATTTCGATGTCAATATTTCTCCATATGTTCTGGAACCAAAAGGTTGTGTGTGCGTGTGTGTGTGCGCGCGCGTGTCTGTGAATGGAATAATGGAATAACGCAAAAATGAAATGTCCGATAAGTACATTTGATATTTAGGTAATCTTCCAAAGATGTAACACAACATTTTCATGAAAATCTTTCACTTGGAATATTTTTACAACTTTTTAATTTTTTAAAAAATGGCCAAAGATTTTGATTAAAACATCATAGTTGTAAGATATTTACAAGCTAAATAAAATCACCTCTTAAATTTTAAGGAGTAGTACTGTAATCCTCTACTTTATAAGGTCATTTATACAATTCTGCGTAACTTGGTAAGTTAAGACCGCACAGCGTTCACCTTCAACTTAGACTGCGCGGGTGCAACAGCGGTACCGCAGTATATGCCCATTCTGGGAGACCCCGGCACTCCAGGCTTAACAGTCTGGGTTAGTCTTTAAGGTGGATTTTTCCGCTCCACTCGAAACTAAAAAAAACAAAAAAAAACAAAAAAACAACAACATAGATTGACAAAAGCGTACTGCACCAAACACAATTTATTTAAAGTAACCTTTTGTGACAGCCATTTTCAGAATATGCTCTGAATTGCTTCGAATTGTTCAATACTTTGTCATTTTACAGTGCTGTTGCTAATCAGTTGTTTCACGAAAAATCATGGAAATAAAATTGAACTTCCACGGAAGGATGTAGTCATTAGATTTTAAATATTTGGTTATCGATTCGGTTTTCTCCATCCCCCACCTCCTTATACTTTCAAATGTACCTTTAATGAAACTATTTCTGCAAAGGTTTGTCTGATTCAAGCGTAATATATTGAAAAATAAATTTTGACATTGCTTGTGGCTACATATAAAAATCTGATGTGTTCCATTCACATGACTTTCTCTAGATCTCTGCAACAAATTATTGTTAAAAAGCTTATGCTTCTATTTACTTCATGCTAGTCGAGAAAAAAAAATAGCAGAAATAGTCCTTTTACTTGCTTTATTCTAAGTAGAAACGAAATAAGGGAGTACTATATATTAAAGTGATAGTCGAAAGATGGTTGCTCTGTGACTGAAGTTCCTTTGTTTGTGTGGACAGGAGTTGACAAATTCCTGTATGAGAAAAGTATGTTTTTCAAAGCTGAAAACAAAAACAAGGAATATACAAAAAGGATCATCTCCACGAAAAAAATGTATATAACATAAATTATGTGTTTTAACGTGCTCTACATTTCTGTATATTAAGTTTTTGTCCATCTCTTACTGTTTAGCAGTAATGGAAAATTCCGTAAAATTCATCCGGAATAAAGTAGTTTCCAGAGGCTATTCGCAGGAAATTCAAGATATACATTTTATTTGTCAGGTAAATATCTTTAGTATATGAAATTTAATCAAAATCATTAGAGCCATTTTTGAGAAAATCAATATTTTCGAAAAAAGTTCTACGTAAAGGGTAGTTGGGGGTGGGGGATTTTCTCAAAATCTTCGTGTCGCATCCCTGGAAGAAACTAAACTTGAATACCAAGTTTGGTATTTTACCGACTTTTCGTTTTTGAGTTATAGTGTTCACAGACACACGGACACGCGGACACGCGGACACACGGACACACACGGACCTTTTTCTGAAAATACTTTTTTTGAATAAATGGGACCCTAAAACAAATATTTTCGGTGAAATCTCGGTATCGAATTTTTGGGTGGAGTGCAATGCCTTCTCTATACACTATGTGCATAGTACGTGTAGAGAAAGTAAGTATGTGTTTAGTGATGGTTAGGTATAGGAAGTCAGTGTAACATGCAATGTTTTTCCTATTTTAGCTTTCACTGATTTTGAGAAGAGTTTTGGAGGAAAATAATGAAAATAAAATGCATTCTACTACAATTCATCAAAATGTATAAAGTTTAATATGAAGTTATGTAGTTATGTAGAGCCATACTAACTCAAGTTAGTGAGGGCCAATTTCTTGTTCACTTTATTTTACGTTTATCTATACATTATTCAACTATATATATATATATATATATATATATATATATATATATATATATATATATATATATATATATGGCAGCAGTTTTGTTTATACAGAGGACAGAATAGTACCAAAGGCGAGAGTTTGAATTAAAGAGTTATATCATGAAAATGGGAAAAATAGCATCAAAATATCTAGTTGCAAGAAAATATTGTAAAGATAAACGTTCAAATGAACCCAAAAAAATAAAATAAAATAAAAGAATATTTATACATACATACATACATACCTACCTACCTACATACATACATACATACATACATACATACATACATACATACATACATACATACATACATACATACATACATACATACATACATACATACATACATACATACATACATACATACATACATACATACATACATACATACATACATACATACATACATACATACATACATACATACATACATACATACATACATACATACATACATACATACATACATACATACATACATACATACATACATACATACATACATACATACATACATACATACATACATACATACATACATACATACATACTTACATACATACATACATTCATACATACATACATACATACATACACACATACATACATACTTACACACATACACACATACATACTTACATACATACATACTTACACAAATACATACATACATACATACATACATACATACACACATACACACATACACACATACACACATACACACATACATACTTACATACATACATACATACATACATACATACATACATACATACATACATACATACATACATGCATGCATACATACATACATACATACATACATACATACATGCATAGAGTGCCAAATGCAAATCCTTTTTTCCCATAATGTCGTTTTTGGTTACAGAACATTGCAGGGATGTGTTGTGATATCGACTTTTTTGATGGGATACAAAAACTCGTATACCTATTATAAGTAGTTTACAGAAATTGCATACAATATAAGAAATATCTTCAGGTCTCATTTTGCCCAGAAAAATGTACTTTTTTATTTTAAATAAACTAATACTTATCAAATAGTCATGCAGGAAAAATATGTACGGAATGAATTCATTTAAATTATTGCATTATCCAAGCTGTTCAACATCTCTGTATAAAATTCGCACCTCCTCATAATTTTAGAGTGCTTTATATGGTTTCTGAATGAGTTTCGAAGTACATTTTCCCACCAAATCATTTTAAAATGTTAAGATTTTGAAATTTGTGACTGGACTATAGATTTGATCTAATATTGGAACAATTGTGTTTTTACACACAAGCCGTGTGTAGGACAGGAGTTGGATGTATCTAATATTCTCAATTAAATACACATTTTAAATTTTGTGGTCATTGTCGTCGTCATAAATATCATGATTATCAGCAGCACCATCGTGCTGAGCTCACCTCTGTCATTTATGCTCTTGATTTTTGTGTCATTCATTTGTTGGATCCTACAAATGCCAGAATGATAAACATCATGATTATCAGCAGCACCATCGTGCTGAGCTCTCCTCTGTCATTTATGCTCTTGATTTTTGTGTCATTCATTTGTTGGATCCTACAAATGCCAGAATGATAAACATCATGATTATCAGCAGCATCATCGTGCTGAGCTCACCTCTGTCATTTATGCTCTTGATTTTTGTGTCATTCATTTGTTGGATCCTACAAATGCCAGAATGATAAACTCAACATACTATTTATTTACATTTTTATAACCTGGTTAGTTTCTGCTTTTGACCCCAGAACTAATCAAGAACTTTGAAAGAATATGTTTGTATGCTCATGAAGTCGCTTTTAAATCATTGCCTCTAATCTCTAGTGATATAACTTTTTATCTGCGACACTGATACTTTTGTTTAAAATGTGGAAAACCTGTTCACGGAAATCAATACAGTCAGAGTAGATTTTGTTATCACTGCAGTAGAAAGTAGAAATTCCTGTTTTCACCGGTTTCCATTCTATCTTCTGAATGCCTAACTTGGCAAGCACTGCGTGAAAAATTGTACAGGGTGATTTATATAGAGCTGACACATTTCTTTCTTTAATTATTTCAAAACGAATTGAGCTAGCGACAACTTATTATACCTAAATTGTAGAGGAATTTTGGGAGATTATTTACCTCTATAGCAAACGTTGAAAATGTCCTCCATCCTGCATAAGGCACAAATCAACATGTCGTTCCATGTTACTGGCCACTCGTTGGAGGACTCTGTTGTCATTAGCTTGAATCTCCTTTGTGATGTGCTTCAGATCGTCCAATGTCTGGGGACGTGTTGCGTAAACCCTCTCTTTTAAGTAACCCCATAGAAAGAAGTCCGGCGTTGCAAATCCGGAGATCTTGATGGCCACAGATTTCTGGAAATCATCCGGTCGTCTAGAAATTTGAAATTAGGTTCATGGATTCATTTGATGTATGGCATGTAGCGCCATCTTGCTGAAAATATCCTTGACTCAGCTCTACATCGTCCAATTGATCAATAAATTCCATGAAAATCAGTCGGTACTCTGCAGTGTTCACAGTCTGGTTAAACATCTGCACATCTAGTGCCAAGGAATCGAAATTCTAGAACATTCTGCTTAATTTGGCGCTAAAATTGGGTCATTGAATGGATTTCCAACGGAATAATTAAAGAAAGAAATGTGTCAGTTCTATATAAATCACTCTGTATTCATAAAACATGTATGTACATATTGCTTTTTTCGTTCCTTCATAAACTGAATTTTATATTTTCTAGAGAGAAAATTAATTTTGTGAATATGACTGATGTAACCGAAGTTGCTATCTTGCTGCTTGCAGAAGGAATACTTTTTGCAAAGAGAACGATTATTTACATAATTTCCTATTTAAACATGGAGTTTTTTTTTTTTACTTTCTGTAGCACAATGTGCAAGTAATTAGAGAAGGTATTACGTTCCAATAAATTATTCGATACCGAGATTTTACCGGAAATACACGTTTTAGTCTCCCCTGTATTAAAAGTCTGATGTGCTGCATTCATTTGACTTTCTATACATCTCTGTAACAAATTATTGTTAGAAAGCTTATTCTTCTATTTCTATTTGATAATGGACATAAACATTAACAGAAATTGTCTTAATTACTTTCTTGCTTGTAAGTAGAAGAGAAACAAGGGAATGCCCTTGGCTAAAACGATAATCAACTGTTTTAAAAGCTGGTTGCCATGTGGTTGAAATCTGTCTATGCATGATCTTAAAAAAATAACAGGGAAGATCAAAAATGGGCAACTCCAGAAAAAGACGTATATCACACAAATTGTGTGTTTTCACGACATCTGCATTTTTTGTGTAGTAAGGTTTTGTCTATCTCTTACGGTTTACCAATTACGCAAAATTCATTCCGCATAAAGAGATTTTAGAGGCTATTCACAGAAAATTCAAAATGTACATTTTATTTGCCATGTAAATATTTTTAATATACAGTATTTTAATCAAAATCGTTGCAGCCATTTTTGAGAAAATCAACATTTTTGAATTTTTTTCCAGGTAAAGTGTAGTTTGGTTGGGGGGATTTTTTTTCTTCAAAATCTTCGTGTCGCAACCCTGGAAGATACTAAAGTTATGCTGTCCAGAGTCACACACGCACACACACACACACACCTTCTTCTAAAATGCTTTTTTCTGGTATCGAAATTTTGGATGGAATACATTAGCCTTCTCTACCTTGTTCGTACGTGCTAGAGAAAGTTAAATTAAAAGCTTGATGTTACAGAGGATCTCATTGTTAGTATACTTGTGTAAATTAGTGTGACTATATGTTTGGTGTTTGGGAATGTTACCATATACCGATTATTCCTATAGGTTAGCAAGGAAATAGGATATTTTGGAGCAATCTCGTACCATCGGGTGCCGTTACCTCTCCACCATTTTCAGCATCCTCTCCGACCACGTCAGTTCCGACACCATAAGTGTTTTGACGCATTGTACACCGAAAAATGCAAGTACTGGTGGGGTGCAATGTAATTCGCAATAATGTGATAGTTTGTCACTGGCAATTTGCACGTTTAGTGTTCTTGTATATAATTCAATATAATTGTTTCACTTGCTTCTATGGTCATATCAGGACTTTGACTTAAGAAACAGCTGCTTGTGTTTCTCTCACTGAATTGTAGGTTTCTTAACGTTGATTTTTCGGTTTTATACTATTAAACACACGCTCAATCACTCTCAAATTCATACTTCCAGACTCTGTGGGGGATAAGGAATGATTCTGATTAAAGAAAAATTACCTGCCCCAGCCGGGACTTCTGGATGAGAAGCCAGAACGCTGACCAATCGACCGCAGAGACAGTTATTTAATTTATTTATTTTAAAAGACTGGCGAAACGAGAGGGTAGTTTACATGTGAAAGGAATAGATTTTATAGCAGTTATTTTTAGAAAATAGCGAAAAGAAAGGATATTTTACACGTTAATGTACTTATTTTACAATAAGTTTGAGTAGCAAAGATATTTTGGTGCAGTGACGTAGTCAGAGTGTAAATAGTGCTGTGGATGACTCACATGATCAGTGACGAGACTGAAGTTATGTGACAAGACCTGGATAATACATTGATTCCCATTTTCAAAAGTAGGGCTAAGTTTTGCTGTTGATGTACCTTGGAAAGGTTTCCTGCAAACTAGGTTAGACTATAAACATCGTGTTAAATTTAAGCAAATGTGACTGCCATGCACATCAAGAAAAGTAAAAAAATCGATAAATAAACTAGGTGTGTCTAAGAATATTGCTGTATCTATTATGCAGTAGAACTGTAGTAACAGTTAAAGCAACCGGTGAAACTTTCAACAATGCACTTCTCATCCCAGAGGTGAATTTTATTGCCTCTCCTCCTGTTATGTAAATATTTCATTACGAAATTGCTGTTTACTATAATTTGGCTGAACGTATGCCATTTTTACTTTCTCTATACGCACTATGTACACTCCACCCAAAAATTCGATACCGAGATTTCACATGAAATATATGTGTTAGGATCCCCAATATCCAAAAAAAGCATTTTCACAAAAAGGTCCGTGTGCGTGTGTGTCCGTGTGTCCGCGTGTCTGTGAACACGATAACTCAAAAACGAAAAGTCGATAAAATACCAAACTTGTTATTTAAGTTTAGTATGTTCCAGGGATGCGACACGAAGATTTTGAGAAAAATCCCCCACCCCAAACTACCCATTACATGGAACTTTTTTCGAAAATGTTGATTTTCTCAAAATGGCTCTAACGATTTTGATTAAAATTTCGTATATTAAAGATATTTACCTGACAAATAAAATGCATATCTTGAATTTTCTGGGAATAGCCTCTGAAGAATAGTTTATTCTGGATGAATTTTACTGAATTTTGAATAACTGCTAAACCGTAAGAGATGGGCAAAAACTTACTACAAAAAAAATGTAGAGCACGTTAAAACACACAATTTATATTCTAAACATTTTTTTCGAGAGTTCGTCGTTTTTGAGACATACTTTATTTTTGGTTTCCGCTATGAAAAACTTATACTTTTCTCATACAGGAACTTGTCATCTCCTATCCATATAAACAAAGGAACTTCATTGAAATAGCAATCAGCTTTTGACTACCATTTTAACCTATGGTAGTCCCTTATTACGCTTCTACTTACAAGGAAGCAAGTAATATGGCTATTTCTACTAATGTTTTACTCATTAGCATAAATTTAATAGAAGTATAAGCTTTCTAAGAATAATTTGTTGCAGGGATATAGAGAAAGTCATGTGAATGGTACACATCAGATTTTTCTATGCTTATCTAGAAGTTAGTATCCTATCCGTTAACCAAGATAGCGATTGATTTTCGCTAAAGATAATACCTGGTTAGGTGTTCGAACAGTGGTAATACGAATATTTTACTAACTACAAGTTAATATTTAATCGGAGATCGTAATACTGCCCAAAGTAAAGTTATATAAGTATTTTAACAGAAGAACAGCGTAAAACGTCACAAAACTCTTAACAGCTAATGAAAAATTCAAATTATACAAATATCTAATGAAGGAAGCATTTCTAAGTGTATTTAGGGTTTCTACAACTCAATATCTATAACAGTTGATGTGTATGTTGTATCAGACAGAAAACAAGCGTAGAGACTCGTGAGTTTACTCAGAGAATATGTTTTTCGCATGTGACGAAGTATGCAGTGAAGAAACTACATGTGCTTATCTATATTGACTATGAAGGTTGCAATTTTTGACCTGCAATTTTTTTATCAAATACAGTATGATTGCGGTGTGGTTTTACAGGTATGCAAGGTATCCCGCTAGGTGCTTCGGAACCAGCTGGATTACCCCCTGGAAAGCTGTTACCACAATATCTCAAGGATCTGGGGTACACGACACGCATGGTGGGCAAATGGCATTTGGGCTTCTACAAGCCCGAGCTCACACCCATGTACAGAGGCTTCGATTCTCACTTAGGTTTCTATAATGGCCTCGTCAGTTACTATGATCACATCACTCAGGACTTGGTAAGTGGAAAAATTTTCTCAGTTTTTGTAACTAATTACTAAAATTTAACTCTTCATTCTGTAAATGTAAGTTTTTCGTTAAATTCATAGGAGAATTTAATAAATCCGATTATTGCAATTATAATTCTTGTTGCTGCTACAATGGATCAGGGACTATAGGTAACTAAATGGTAAGGATGATTCGATTTTTAACATTTGCTGGCATGAATTTCTCCAAAAACGACTGTTGTTTCTTTGAAGGCTGAAATAAGTTGTGTGTGTGTGTGTGTGTGTGAGTGTGTGTGTGAGTGTGTGTGTGTATGTGTAACTGTCATTCCGGATTGGGGTTTTATACTGCAGCCACCATGGGCAATAAAGGCCTAAGACCCCAGGAGGTTAGGATGGCACGAAAATGTCCAACGGGCAGCTGAAGCGAACAGCAGGGAAAGAGACACCTGATGGGTCCCTAACATTCCTAGCAGCTCATGTCAACGCGGGAAGCGCTAGAAGCCCGCAATCTGGGTCTAAATAACACCCTCCAAGTCTCAGAGACGACTCCAACGCTATCCTGTGTTTTCAAAGTGCATTCACCAGCACGGAGGGGCACCGCCACCTCAGTCACGTTGACACTTACAACCCTGAAATATTATCTTGGTCCAGAGTTTCCGGTGTAGACCGCGTCTTAAGGCTAAAATCTGCCGACGTTTCGCCCATCTTGTGATAAGGCTTCCTCAGGGCTAACTGCGTCTGGTCCGGCTGGCGTACCTTCTTATATACTGTAGTTGGGACATGCCAAGTACCGCCCTCCTGTGTTGCCATTGGTTATCGTTTGGCCAATGGCTGGGGTCGCTGCTTTCTGTATTCCTATTGGCTCGGGATTAATACTCGGTACAGCACGGTTCGGAAGTTACAATCCACCCTCAGACCAGTAAAAGACAAATCCAACCCACTACTTAAGCCAGGAATTTATAAAATAACCTGCGATTGCGGCAAAGCATATATAGGTCAGACCGGAAGATCGGCAATCACACGTCGAAAAGAGCACATCAGAAGCCTCAAACTTAATCAGCCTGAAAAGTCCGCTCTCTCCGAACATGCTATTGAAACTGGCCATCACATTGATTTTGATAACATGAAATTATTGGTACCATGTGAAGACTACAAACATCGCATTATACGCGAAAGCATAGAAATAATTAAAGAAGAACATAAAGTTAACAGAGACAATGGAAAAAGTTTGAACACCATCTGGAGACCTCTGCTAAGAAAAGCATCCCACCTTGCGGCCAGCGAGCCAATAGGAATACAGAAAGCAGCGACCCCAGCCATTGGCCAAACGATAACCAATGGCAACACAGGAGGGCGGTACTTGGCATGTCCCAACTACAGTATATAAGAAGGTACGCAGGTCCAGACGCAGTTAGCCCTGAGGAAGCCTTATCACAAGATGGGCGAAACGTCGGCAGATTTTAGCCTTAAGACGCGGTCTACACCGGAAACTCTGGACCAAGATAATTTTAATATTGGCCGTGGAAGTTTACGAAAACATATAACCCTGAAAGAGACCGGTTGGAACGAAATGGAGGTGAAATTAAGAAACCTCTCCAACTTTCACCTGATGATCCGAGAAAACCCCCGTAAACCTCATGGTCAGCCGCGGGAAATGATCCCATGCGCTCCTGAATACCAGCCCCAGACAAAACCCCTGAGCCACCTAGTAGACGGTGTTGGAAGCTGGAATGGCTGTGATAAGGTTAGAAAGGAAGTTCTAGCCACTGTGAAGATCGTTTACTAACAGATGTAGAATGAATAATTTAACTTTTATCATCTGCACTTGCTGATGTATCTATTCTTTGGACAGAAAATTAATATGAAAGTAAGGGGCTATTAAAGAGAACTTGTTATATTAATAAACAATATGCCAAGTGTTTGTATCACTGTTCCAAAGTTTTGAGGCAAAAGACATTATTATATTTTACCGAATTGTTTTAGGACGTTGTGCAGCACTTTTGGTCGTCTCCTTAGCGCGGCGGTTGCTGCTTGCCAAACGGGAGATCTGGGTTCGATTCCCAGTTCCGGCGTAGGGATTCTCCCCCATTGGGAGATCTGAACTGGGGTGCACTCAGCCTCGTGAGGTCCCTGGGGAGGGCAATTGAGTAGCTACTTGATGGAGAAGTGGCGGCTGCAGGTCGTGAAGACCGCATTAACTGGCCGGCTGACCACGTCTCACTCCCCAACACTGCACCACATCCATGAGGTCTGTAATGGACCGAGATGGGGGACGCGGCGGCCGGGTGGTAGGCCAAGGCTCTTAGTGAGCTGTGCCAAGGAGTCAAAAAAGAGTACTTTTCCACTTTCAAATGTATTGTGCTCTCCTCTCATAGGCTTTTAACATTTTATTTTCCTTGATTGTATTTCGTCTATCGGACACATTTTCATTTTATATTATCATTTTATAAGCCTAAAATAATTAAAACATTTATAATAACTCTATATTTAAGGATTATAAGATTGGTGGTAGACCATCTTCTGACGATTTTCTTATAAACACAATTTATGCTCGCAGAAGTGTAAACGTTTAACTTCTATGTAATTCTACAGACATTCTAAAATTTTGGGACGCTTTGCCATGGTATTTAAGTTAAAACATATTGATGTTGTATCTGTATGTGAAGGACAACTGTGACATGACAGATCAAACTTTTGAGACCGTTAGTCGGCCTCGCTACTATGATTTTTATTTCCGTCAAATGTCAATTATTTAATGTATTTAAAAAGTTAATTGTTAATCATTTAATATATTTAAAAGTGTAAAGCTAACTTCTGCCAAGCACAGCTCAAAGTTGTTTACCAAACTTGGCTATTGGAAAGGGGAAGGCTCTTTGTGAAACAGAATTCTTTTGTTGGTCACGTACTATTGTGCATGTGCGTGCAATAGAGAAATAAGGGTGAGGAATCGGGTGAGGAACAGAATTGTAGAGAAATGAGTTTTCTTCCACTGTGTGAAGATGGTCACGAGGGGGTTATTGTGGGTAAAGAATGATGCATTATAGGCTACCTCAATGCCAAGTTCGCGGTCTCTCTGACCAATCAGAAAGAAGTAGCCATGACAGTAAATCTACTATACAAGGAGCAGATTGTAGGAAGTCAAGGCACTCTTAGACTCTCACTCTTACATAGACTCGTCGCTATGTACGCGTAATCGTTGTTGGGCGGTCAGACGTCACTTAAGGTCAGTCGAGAGCACTCACCGCTAAGTTCAAGGCGATACTCGTCGTAAGATTATTATACGGTGTGAAAGTAATCAGTTCAATAAGTGAAGTTAAGTTATGTCGTCAAAGCAGGAAAGCTCCTAGAAATAGTCTGAAATAGTTAGTTTGTAAAGCAAAGTGCTTGTCTACATGTCGTATATCTAGTCAAGAATAGAACGAATAGATAAAGTAAAAGTGCGTGCTAACTATTTCGCAAGACCACTGCCAAACTACCCTCATTGCCCTTACCACCCGAGTGAGTCATCTTCGTGCAGACTGAGCTACGCCGGAGGCAACGTCATCAGGAGTGGATCTTTAAAACCAGGTACGTGGGAGATCTACTCTTTTGGTAGTGGAGTGAGTTCAGAGACACCCGTCAACGTAAGAGTAAAACCACCTTCATACTTGGCTCTTCAACGGGGTGTAAAAACAGTTACATGCTTGACTCCCATCACGTGGGACGATAAATAAATACCTCGCATACTTGACACACATAACGCAGAGTATAAACGTTCCAATTTTTAACCTACAGATCAAGAAAAACAGTCCGGAAACTTTAGAATATAAGCTATAGACACCGATCGTAAATCTTACCCATATATTTCATATGATTTGCTTCGAGATTCTAAGCTATTTGGAGAGCAAATAAATACGTAAATATATAAGCAAACCGAATTTATAATTCATTCTGGAGCGGACAACACGCACTTCTGACAGGGGCAAGCTTTCTGTTGATCAACGCCTGCAAACAGAAGATATCTGTTAATAATTTATCATGGCATTTTAAAAGCTTTCTAGATAAACCAATGAAGACTTGTTATCCTGAAAGGATGAATGTGGAAGCATTGAGCCCTAGGCCTCGGATTCATCTGAGCATTATTTTATTCTACAGAAAATCTAAATTACTATACAAATCTCAATAAAGTAAAATATTAGAAAGGTTTTATACGAGTAAAAATATAAGTGCATACTAAGCCTATTAAAAACCAACATTTTTCTAGACATGAGAGGTAAACAAGCTATTGACCGGAAGTAAATGCTACATTTTCATCAATACTAATTTATTGCTCAGTATAATCTAAGGGGATATTCATACGGATTCCTATACAAAAGACTATCTATAAACTAAGAGGACTCGATGGTTGTACACAATAATTATTATGATTTGAAGAACCAATATGAGTTTTTTTAACGACTGAAGTTTCTTTCCAAATCAATAAATATAGGAATGGTGAGCTTTTCTTGTAGATTTCAGATGAAAATATTGTTTGTGGTTCTTTGCTGCGTCACTGTTACTGCCTTAGTAATCTTCATCTGTAGTTAATAGAAGAAGAGGTGGGAATATTGAACCCCCAATTATCTGAACAACAACCAACTAGAATCTGGCAGTCACAGCTGAAACACATTGTTTGGTTACGTAACAGTTGATAGAAGCGTATGTTGGCGGCAGTTGAGTTAAGGTTTTCTAGTGACACGGCCGAATATTTTTCGATTCATTGTAAAACCTTGTAAGGTATGTAAAGCATTGGGTATATTTTACTCTCTATGTTTTACACGATCTTGTAAATGTTAAGGATTGTTATATATGCTTTTAGAAACCTCATTATATAGTTTCAAACATTGAGGCGATGTATATTGTTGATTTCAACATAGCGATGTGGACAATATGGAACCCTAGAGTGCATGTAATATGGGACCCGTGTACATATGCCTGCTAAAGGCTCATATGTGCCACCGATGATAGTTTCCCCAGAAAAAAAATGTGACAGAAACACTGATAAGAGGGTATTCCCCTGGATCTGCTAGAACTCATCCCTCTCATCAGGCTTGGCTAAAACATTTTATTGAGAAACGTGCCCGATTCTACTGATCCTCGATGGTGTTTTAACTTCAATTTGTAGGTGAAGCTCATAATTCTATTACTATTTTGCAAATTAACAAGCATTTCAAATGTAATTGGGTTTTAATTCCTAATTTCCTGGTGAACAATTTGGAGATCCATATTACCCCCACTATAACTTTGTCAGCGACTTTGTTACATTTTCATAAAATAAAATAAATACTAATTTTTCGCTTGGTACAGAAATAAACTAATTAAGGGGTTAGAGGTCAATCTATAGGGGATACGAAATTTGGTAATTGTTATGAATCGAATTGGTAGTTTAAGATATATATCTTAAAAATAAAGTGGGGCTCTATATTCCCACCTTTTCCTCTACTTAATAATGCATGCTGTCAATTAAGTTATAATGCATGTTATTAATTCTTTTGACGTGATAGAAGAAGTAAAAGCCAAGTTGTCAATAGAATAGTCAAATAAACCTGCCTTCAATAAGGAAAATAAATTATTTACATCCAATAATATTAGTTTAGAAATCAGGAATAATTTATTGAAAACGTATATATAGAGCATAATGTTAAACGGATGTAAAACTTTTTCAATACTAAAATCAGAAAGAAGTAGCGTTTGAAACACGGTGCTACAAGAAAACATTAATAATTAGTTTTACGATAAAATTACCAACGAAGAAGTATATGAGAGGGCAAAAACAAAAAAGATTCACTTGGAACCGAAAAAGAAAGAAGAATACTATTTATAAGACATTTAATAAGACACCAAAGTATTTTGAAAATTATAATCAAAGGTACAAATAAAGACAAGAATAGCAAAGAAAGACATTACGTCAGGAAGCACGGAAATGAACTGCTACAAATTATAATTCAGTTATTATTACATCATACGATTTCTAGAAAGAGATCAAGTAGGTTCTTCAAACATCGTAATATAAAGAATTCGTTGTAAACAAATGCTGCGAAGTGGTTGCATTATTAATACCTAAAGAGAGAAATACTTTAAGTCAAATGACTACGTGCTTGCAAAACGAGCACGTAAAATAAGTAAATAAGTATATTTTTTGTAACTTAAGGATACCCATCTGTGAAAAACCTAAAATCTACAATTTTGCTTGGATTTATTTGAAACTTTTACACAGCAATTGCACTATTAAGAATAGTTTAGATGCTAATTTTTAGACTTTTGTTCAAAATAATTCCTGTGATATTATCATATTTATAGTATTTTATTGTCATTTAATTAAATCATTCCACACGATGCAATTTCAGTTACAGAAATATAATACTTTGCAGTTATACTGTTAAATACAGTATTAGTAAATTGATGAGATAAAATTTTTATCTGGCTATTGGTTTAGGAGAAACAAATTATTTAATTGTCATTTTACTATTTTTTTATTTTTGCTATGGAGATATGAAGTTTATTATTTAATTACACAAGCACTGGTGATATTAGAAAACAAATAATCTCTTTCAATTTTCTTTTGTACTGTTTTTATCCAAGCATAAACATTTTCAAGCGTCTGTTTCCAAAACTGCATAGTGTGGAACAATTTGAAGTTTTGAAAACGCTGAAAAATAAAAACACCAGAAAATAGGTTTTAAGGTTTAACATACAATTTTACACTGTTTCTTCGTAAGTCTTAGAATTTCATATTCTCCTGCAGCAATTTTTAAACCATGAATATCTGTCAACTCTCACGGACTGTTTACACAAATTCCGAATACTATATAAAGCAAAGAAAAACTGCAAGTCACTTGGTCCGAGTCGTGCTGCACTCTGCCGCCAAAACGGCCGGAAATATGCTGTCGGTGGGGAGTGGGGAAGCCCACCATGTGCTCTATCTCGCCTGTGGTTTAGGATGGGGGTTGCTTTGAAAACAAAACCTATTAATTTGAGCAAGTGGAGCGGCAGGGGAAAACAATCGTTTACATCACATCCATTGTATAAACCAAAAATGATTATTGCAAAATGACATCTCAAAATTTAACTCAAGGAATTTAATAATTTACACAAAGACTGACAATTAGGAAAAAATAATAATTAAAAGAAGAATTTAGGAAAGAATGAACGAAAAAATACGAGATGCTCAAATTTGCGTTGGCAACGCTGTTGCAACAATTAGCTGTTCTGGCCCAACCCTAAGGGCTCGTTTTGCATGCGATTTCGTCACACGGCAAGGAATGATGCGATGCGCAATTGTTTTTAGTGGCCTATTTTTAAACATTGCACGTGTCGCGTGTGTATTTTGGTTCAGCAGCCTGTTTCTACTGTATAAGTCTCCGTGATAACAATTAAAGAAGAATTTAATAAACATCTCTTGCTCAGTAGAATAACCTAAATCACATATAATACAATGCATACTAAATATAAATATCAGTAAAGAAAATAATATGCTGAACTATTGCTACAAACTCTTAGTTGAAAAGAAAACCCCCAAAAATGACGGAGTGTACATACAATAAACAGTACAAGGTTCTTAGAGAGTGTTTGTAAACAAGCTTTTTTTCCCCCTTGTAATCCTAAATAAACAACCAATACGAATTTATTATTTGAGAGGTTCTGAACCATGCTTGATAAAAGGTAAACGATGAAAATCAGTTCACTCTCGTAACACCTGAAGGCATAAATCATACTGAAAGATCAAAACTACAGCTCTGGATTTCCAAAGACTGACTTAACTGAGTCGCTCAAAATGTGCATTTGCGGCGTACATAAACAGAACCATAATATACTCTATAGACTACTATACGTACAGATATATATAAGACCATGTGATGTGACGTGAATTCAAAGCCTTCAGACGAATGTTTAAAACAAACGTTTCTGAAGTTCCTAAGGAGCATCACAATATCTATATAACATGGTTCCATTTCAAATTCTGAAGTTCATCCCCCTCTCCCCTCTTGGAACCACTGAGGTGTTGCCTCTTACGCTGTCTGGAGGCCCTTTACCTCTCATGAGAATTAAAACTTAAATTTATTCATCCATTTAAAAGTTATGGTCATTATTCCCTACTTTTTTTGTCACTCTTCAGATATTATGGAATGAAAATCATCATAAAATATGAAAGGGAATGGAGGGAACATTTCGCATTTCAATCCGATGTGGATGTTTTGTGCTTACTCCCCCAGGAAGAACGTATAGGTCGTAACAGACCTGCTGAATGCGACGAGGTTGACCCGGTTACTACCGAGGGCTTCCCTCGAGGGCAGGCTTCCCTCTGGTGGAACCAGGTAGAATTCAGGCCACTTGAGAAGAGAGGGGAGAGGGCTGGCAGGGTCGAGAAGAACTTTCTAACGAGCAAGTATCTGCCACACAGATATACCAGAACCTTAAGCCTACTTGAAACATGAAAGAGGAAGTTAAATGAGGAATAGGAAATTCATGGTAAGGGAGAATTCATGCAGCACTCGCCTTGTCAACCAGGAAAACCATTAAAGAAAAAAAAATCCCGCTCGATTAATATTGTAGAATTTTAAGTACAATTTCATATACACTGTCTTGTACATTGTTTTATCTTTGCTTAACCATTATTACCATTAGAAATATACAGACGCTAACTCGGTATCGATTCCGTGAAATTTATAATCTTCTCATGATGCCGGTTTATCATCCTTGTTATGCTTCACAACTATTACAGTCCCATGTTAACCTGTATCTAAGTATCATAATAATATCATAATATAATAGCTATTTACTGTGAAGTTATTTTACATTTACAAGAGAACAATTTGTTTTTCAGATCCCAATACTTGGAGCAAGACCAGAAAGTGAGCAGTACCTTAAGGAAACTGGAAGATACTCTCGGATTGGCGAAGTAAGTATTTCTTGGCACACGATAATCAAAACCATCATCAAAAGACCGTTGTTCTTGTTGAATTGTATTTGTATTGGATCAATCACTAATGCTGAATGATACTAGTGTTATAGCACATTCTCATAAATCTGTGTTGCTTTATTATGAGCAGCAAGCATTTCTTTTGTTTCTCTCATATTGAACAGGGCATTAGTTCAATAAGATGAGATGATATTTGTCAATTTGTCTGCTACCATTGTTAAGTAAATTCCTTTGTATGTGTTCCCATACTCAGTTAAAGTGTGATAATTATGGTAATATATGGGACGGCATTTACATGTATACTGGTGTGTAAAACCCAAGGACTACTACAGTATGGCACAGTAGACAACTAAACAAAATATGCAATGAATTGAACAGAAATGACACTTTTATTTATAGAAAATAAGCTACACTGAAGTCACCATGGTATATGGGTGTTCTCTAGATTTACAAAAATAGAAACAGGTGCTTAAAAGAATGTATGATCACTATGGACAACAATGCATGCTCTACATCGTGCTCCCATGCTGGCCACAAAGTTGATAAGGGGTTCTTGTGGTAGGGCGTTCCATTCCTCTGTTAAACTGAATTGTCATTGATGTATGTGGACGTGGTGCAAAATGTCTCCCCAAAGTATACTACGTGTGTTCAATGGGATTTAAATATGGTGAACGGGCAAGCTAGTCCATTCGTCGAATACCTTTTCGCTCCAAGAGATCCTTCACCATACGGTCGCGCTTTAACATCCATAAGAATGAAGTCAGGGCCGACTGCATCCCCGAAGAGGTGCACATGGAGAGGTACGGTATCTCAATAACGTTGACCAGTGAGCGTACCGTGTTCAAAGATTTGGAGGTCGCAGTGCCCATGCAACACCATGCTTCACCACACCAAAACACCCGGATCACCAAAACGATCATGAGTGCATCACGTGTTTCCACCTCTTACTAGATGAGGGTACGTCGAGAATCACTACTCAGACTGAATCTGCTCTCATCCGAGAAGAGCACGCGACCCCATTCATCCCTCGTCCAATTCTGATACTCTTAGGACCATCGCAAACGGTGCCGACGATAAGCGTCTGTTAGTAGAATACAATGTGTTGGCCATTAGGCAAAGAGACTCTCTGTGCAGTCGCCTTGACTATGTGTAGATGAGATTGTGTATTTAGCAGTCCTGTTAAATATGGTTTCAATTGGACTCACTGTTTGACGTAGATTTTTTCTTACCTGTTGCACAAATAGCTATTGTCTGCTAGTTGGCCGTGATGGATCACGTGCTCTCCTTGGGACATCATTGGTTTGGAAGATTCTCCATGCATAAGTCGCCCTCCGTGGTGTAATGGTTACCATGCTGACTTCATATACCCAAGGTCGCGGGTTCAAACCCGGCGGAGGACGATGGATTTTTTCGGGTGTAAAAATCTTTAGCATGGCTTCCTTCGGAAGGGAAGTAAAGCCGTGGGTCCCGTGTCGTAGATTTACGGCACGTAAAAATCCTCAAGTCTGATAGAGAGGCCTCTGAGCAAAATTAAGCGGTCTTTCACGCCCAGTATATAATGGGACGCTGAGAACCACAGCAGTTAAAGAGCGTCCATAAATAACACGCCATTTATTTTTTTCTCCATGCATGTGAAACAAGCTGTGAGGAATATTAAACTTCTGAGCAACACTCCTCACACTTCGTCCTTGTTCCAGTTTACCAAGTGGAGCCATCCAAATACTATCTAGGGTCATGTTGTAAAGAAGAACAGCGCTACAGTGCACAATAGCTACACGATGGCCACACACTATCTTGTCCTGATTCTTCAACTACCCCGTGTTGCGGGACCACACACATTTGACGCTATAGTCTCGCTACACTCACGCCGTTTGACAGTTGGCTTTCTGTGTACGTGTGAAAGACCTCTGGCAACTTGATCCCGTACTTTCATTTATTTCCACGAAGAAGTTCATATGTTATATTAATTTATTCATTTCGTCCTTGGTTTTGCAGCCAGAGTATTTAACTGCGCAGTGGACGTACCGTGGTCGAGTAGTTAGACCATTCGCCTCTCACAAAGCAGCCAGGGTTCGAACCCAGGCGACTGTATGTGAGATTTGTGGTGGACTATGCGGCGCAGGGGCGGATTTTCTCCTGGTTCTCCATTTTCCCCCACCATCGAATTCCACCGGTGCTCCATCTTCAGTTCATGTCATCGTCTGAGGTGCGATAGTAGAAAAAATAGGCGTTAAAACTATAGAATGAGAATGTCAGAGCAAAGGAGTGTGTTGTTCTCTGACAGTCACGTACTTAAATGACACTGGAAAAAACAACAACAAACAAACAACAACCATTTTTCAATGTTTCCTGCGCTTTATGAGTCGATTCTTACAAATTCTTGGTCGAGAAAAACATATATGACAATGAAAAATTTCTTAGCTCTAGTTTGTGTGATACACACCAGGTGGAAATATTTCATATTAACGGATTAAGAGAAAAATATTCTGCATTTGAATTTGTTTAAATGGTAGTTACATTCTAAGAGTTATAAATTGCTGGCAGAATACCTCGCGATGGTTGGGTCTGAAGAGAATCATGTGATGGCTTCATAAGATTGTCGTTTTTTAGCTTGCCTCTTGTAAGGGGGTTCCGGAACATCCCTACACAAAGACCAACAGTAATTCACAAGCATTGCTTCATTCCAATCTTTGTTTTATAACAGAAATGTCCTGGTGAAATTTTTCTTCATGTTTATCACTGATAGCTCCACAACTAGGAGGGAAAAAGTCTAGGTGGGAGTGGAGAAATGGATTTTAAGGGACATGTTGCTTCCAAGGTTATGGTAATTTTGCAGGAGCACTGGCACCAAATGAGTGTAGTTATCATCTCTTTTGTTGCCTAAAAATCCACGAACAACTCCCTTGAAGGCTTTCCAACTTCCTTTTCTTTCCCCTACAAAACTTGTTCAAATGCAGGATCCTTTACAAGTTCTCGAGGGTGTGGCTTGACAAAAATACCTTCCTTAACTTTTGCATCACTTAATTTCGGAAATTTCTCTCTTGTGTACTTCTTGCTTCACACCTTTAACAACAATTTTTATCAAACCCAGCTTGATACGCAGGGGTGGAAGAAGAACATCTTTTGGGTCCACGAGAGGCTCGGCAACGACATTTTACTCCCTAGGGTTAAGATTTCCTGCAGGCCTGCTTTAATGTAATGCAATTTCCTATCCCTACTGTCCCACATACATAAGAAACAGCAATGTTTTGTGTACTCCAGTTACATTCCTAAGAGTTTGGCAATACTTTTACATCACTATAGATTTTCCATTTGTGTTCATGATATTTGATTGAGTCCAAGAGGGTTGTCATATTTGCATATGTGTCCTTCATGTGAACAACATCACCAACAGTAATAGAAGAAAGGCGGTTGCCATTGTAAAGTAACACAGCTTTCAAACCAAATTTGGAGGAGTTTATGAATAACCTCCATTCAGTTGGATCATGCTTCAAATTCAAAGATTTCATTAAGCCATTAATGTCGCAGCAAACAACAAGAGACCTAAAAATTTCTGCCTTCTCCTTTGACAGGCCAAGGTCTCTAATGAGATCACTCAATTCCGCTTGACTTAATCTGTGCAGTTTATCATCTTATTCCTCAAAATCAGAGTCACGGAATGTGAAAAGCTTGTTTGGATCTTCTTCTTGTTCCACACTGTCTTCATTCTCTACTTCAAACACACAACTATCCGAATGCGGAATGGGGCGAATAGCAGATCGAAGATTTAAGTACTGAACTGTTTTTCTTTTCTACATAGACAATCCTGCCTTTCTATGTGAAGTCAAGCAGACATAGCACTCATATGTATGATTTGGCACAGCAAAAGCCATAGATCGTTTCTTATTTTTCAGTGATTCTCGCAGTGTAACTGAACATGCCTTGCAACATAAATGTGGAGCCCAAGACTTGTCCTGGTCCCTTACTTTCATACCGAAATAATGCTATTGGGCAGTCTTCACAAGTGGCGTCAGATTGCGTTTCTGTGAGGGAAATGTTATTTTCACCACAAATCTAACAAAATTATTCACCACATTTACACATTTTCGTGGCATTTTTACAAATTTACACTACAAAAGGATTCTCAATCCAGAAATTCGGCATTAATTACAACTATATGAAACTCACAACCACAGCAACAGCATCTATGTTTATGATTTACAAACAACTTACGAATATTTGTGTTTTGTTATTGGACAGGTGTGCTTACTCCCAAAACAAAATTTCCCACAAACTGAAAATGTTGACTATAAACATGAAATGTCACTTTATCTCCAAAGAAAGAGCTAATCTGTCATTTTTATGGTGATTTTTTAATTCAGCAGATGGAAATACATAAGAATTAACTATTTTTGAGCCCAAAAATTTAATTGTCGCGTAGCTTCCTTGGTAAATGATTTATTCTGTTTTACGTAAAAAATACATTATAAAATATATACGATTGCATTTATCCACAAGGAGAAACTTGATGAGTGCAGTTTTTCTACACAAGTCAGAAACAGTAGCAGTGACATGAAACTTAAAACTGTTAAAAGTAAATATAAAAAAATCTGATGTGTTCCACTTTTTCTACATATCGGTAACTAATTGCTTTTAAAAGATTATTCTTCCATGTACCTCATGTTAAACGTGAAAAACATTAGCAGAAGCGGTCATATCACTTGCTTTCTTGTAAGTAGAAGGGAAATAAGAAAGTACCATAAGCGATAGTAATTTTTTTTAAAAGCTGGCTGCCATGTGGACGAAATCCGATTTTGTATTGCCAGGAGTTTATATATTCCTGTATGTGAAAAGCTTAAAACAATAAAATTGAAACCAATAATAAGAAATATCTTAAAAATGGTCAACTCCACGAAAAAAAATGTATCTGACTTATATGGTGGTTTTAACAAGATCTACATTTTTACTACATTAAGTTTTTGTCTACCTTTTAGGGTTTACCAGTAATGCACATTTCAGCAAAATTCATCCAGAATGAACAGCTCTTTAGCGACTATTCCCAAAAAATTAACATAATTTTATTTTTCATATAAATATCTTTAATATACTTATTTTGTTAGATCCATTTTTGAGAAAATATAAATTTTCGAAAACAAAATCTATAAAAGGGTAGTTTGTGAGTTGGGGGTGGAGGAATTTTCCTCAAAATCTTCATTTCGCATCTTTGGAAGATTCAGATATCACATTTGGCATTTTTGTATACTGTTTCTTTTTTGAGTTATCGTGTTCACTGACACACGGACCTTTTTCTAAAAATGGTTTTTTATACAGGGGACCCTAAAACGTGTATTTCCAGTGAAATCTCGGTATCAAACTTTTGGGTGGAATGTAATACATTTTCTATGCAATATGTACATAGTGAGAGTGTAGAGCTTTGTTTATTAATAAAATAATTTATATTTCATTAAAGCTTATGAATTGATTAAGAACTGTAATGGTTTTTGCTTACTATTTCATAAAATAAGATGAAATCTATTATTATCATCAGAATTTTACAAGGCTTTGTAAATAAATGTGATGGACTGCAAATGAATGTGCACGTTTACCTTGTTTTTATTAAGAATTATATTTTCATTGCTTGTTACACATTAAAGCTGCAAAGTAAAAGGGTCACAGTTAGGACTAGATATTCATGTATACTTTTAATTGTTTTTAATACATTTTCAGCGATACATGGGCGTGCTGAATGGAATGGACTTCAGAAGAAACTTGGAAACCACTTGGGACTACACTGGAAAGTATGCCACAGATGTTTTGACTGACGAATCCGTGAGGGTCATTGAGAACCACAATAGTTCCAAACCTCTGTTTCTGTACTTGGCGCATCTTGCGTGTCACGCGGGCAACAGAGGAAAGCTTCTGGAGGCGCCCCAAGAGATTATTGATAAATTCAGCTATATCACTGATCCTGATAGAAGAACTTATGCTGGTAACTTATTCTTTTCTTTACAAACGTATTATAAATATTTAAATAATTAAATATAATATAAGCAATGCACTTTATCCGGTAACAGAAAATATAAAATTAAAATATTCCACCGAACACCTTCTTCTGTTCTTCACTTCCCTTTGCATGGCCAAGAGTAAAACAAAAGAGTAAAACATGGCGATTGTTTTAGAAAAGTATAAGTATTTAAAATTGAAGCCAATAACCAGGATAGCCTCGGAAATATCTCCTAAACAAAATTGCACAGGGCTTAAATTGTGTGGTAAGTTTTTGTCTATCTCTTACGGTTTACCAGTTATACAAAAATCATTATTCAAAATATATATTCCATTGGTCATGTAAGTACATATTTTTAATATATGGTATTATTATAAATATCATTAGAGTAATTTTTGAGAAAGTCAACATTTTCGAATTTTTTCACATAAAGAGCAGTTTGGGGTAGGGGATTTCTTGAAAATCTTTGTGTCACATCCTTGGGAGATACTAAATTTAAATGCCAAGTTTGGTATTTAATGAACTTTTTGTTTTTGCTGCCCACTGACATTCACACGGAACTTTTTCTAAAAATGCTTTTCATGGATGCTGGGGAGTTCAAAACATGTATTTACAGTGAAATCTCGTATCGAATTTTTGGGTGGAGTACACAAGCTTCTCTATTTACTAGGTATGTACAATGTACATATGTGCTAGAAAAAGGAAATATACAATTTTCATCTGTTCCCGCTTCTAACGCAACAACCGTTATTGATAAATGGTACACTAATCGTTCCTCATCAGGTCCTATCATGTGGTTAACTTTTCCGATGGCTAGGCAAATTATATAAATGCGCATTATATGTAATATAGAACTCGCTTATAGAACCGGTGTCCACCCAAACTTACAGAGGAAAATGAGAAATGCGATAGGCAGCGATCCCAGCTGTGATAGTCAACATTCCGGCATGATGCTGGTTGGATGATCGACCACCTGTGCCGTGGGTAAGTGGGCGTGAGGCCAACTCGCGTTGGCAGCCCTAGACTCTTAAGGGCTATAGCGGAACGGTAATTTTTACTTTCCCCAACCCCGTATGTACAATGTATGTACAAGTATTGTATTCCACCCAAAAAATAGATATCGAGATTTCACTGGAAATACATGTTTTAGGACCCCTTGAGTCCAAAAAAAGCATTTTCAAAAACAGTTCCGTGTGTGTCTGTGGACAGCATATCTCAAAAACTAAAAGACGGTTATATACCAAACTTAGTATTTAAATTTGGTATCTTCTAAGGATGCAATACGAAGATTTTCACGCAAATACCCACACCCCTAACTATTCTTTACATGGAAGTTTTTCGAAAATTTTGATTTTCTTAAAAATGACTCTAACGATTTTGATTAAAATAGCGTATATTAAAGATATTTTCCTGACAAATAAAATGTATATCTTGAATTTTCTGGGAATAGCCTCTGAAGACTTTATTCTGGATCAATTTTACGGGATTTTGTATAACTTCTAAACCGTAAGAGATGGACAAAATCTTACCACACAAAAAATATAGAGCACTTTAAAACATACAATTTATGTTATATACATTTTTTTTCGTGGAGTTGATTGTTTTTTTTAGGTATTCCTTGTTTTTGGAACTTCAGTCACCTAGCAACCAGCTTTTGACTATCACTTTAATCTATGGTACTCCCATATTTCGCTTCTACTTACAAGGAAGCAAGTAATAAGACTATTTCTGCTCATTTTTTCTCGATTAGCATCAATTAAATAGAAGCAAAAGCTTTTTAACAATAATTTGTTCCAGATATGTAGAGAGAGTCATGTGAATGGAACACATCAGATTTTTTATATAGATCGTTTATTAGTCTTTTGAATACAATTATTCACGACTTCGTCAGTAAACTACATGTCTTACCCTACAATCTATCGTCACTTATTTATATTATAAAAGCCATCAACAATATATAGAGGATTTTTTTTCTTTCTTTTTTTTAAACAGGTCTTCAGGACTGTATCCCTATTTACATTTCGCCCCCCCCCCGTAGGTTTTACTGATTACTGGTTTTACTGTTTCTTTACTAACATATACACATTGCACAAACATATAACACCCATGCCCAAGGCGGGACTCGAACCCACGATCCCCTGCCCACGAAGCATCAAAGCGAGACGCTTTAGCGAGCGTGGCCATGGGGACCGGCATAGGATTAACCATCTGACCCACGTCTTGAAGCACTGAAACATGTCTTATATGTATAGGTAAGGAGTTAAAACATCTTAATGAGATGTAACAGAAACTATTTACACTTACACTATATTTACTTTTAGGTATATAAATGTTTACGTTCTTACGTATATTGGCACAGGTAGTAAAATCATTAATATTTTTGACAAACGATACGCAGGCCAGAACATACATCGATGGTAAGGTAAGAATAAAAATCTGATGTGTTCCATTCACATGACTTTCTCTACATCTCTGCAACAAATTATTGTTAGAAAGCTTATGCTTCTATTTACTTCATGCTAATCGAGAACAAATTAACAGAAATAGTTTTATTACTTGCTTCCATGTATTAGAAGCGAAATAAGGGAGTACCATAGGTTTAAGTGATAGTCGAAAGCTGGTTGCTACGTGACTGAAGTTCCTTTGTTTGTATGGGTAGGAGTTGACAAATTCCTGTATGAGAAAAGTATAGGGTTTTCAAAGCTGAAACTAAAAACAAGGAATATCTAAAAAAAACGAGCAACTCCACGAAAAAAAGCATATGACATAAATGTTGTGCTTTAACGTGCTCTACATTTTTTGTGTAGTAAGTTTTTATCCAAGTCTTACGGTTTAGCAGTTATTCAAAATTCCGTAAAATTCACCCAGAATAAAGTAGTCTTCAGAGACTATTTCCAGAAAATTGAAGATATACATTTTATTTGTCAGGTAAATATCTTTAATATACGACATTTCAATCAAGTTCATTCAGAGCCATTTTTTAAAAAATCCAAATTTTCGAAAAAAGTTCCATGTAAAGGATGGTTTGGGGTGGGAGGATTTTGTTCAAAATCTTCATGTCGCATCTCTGGAAGATACTAAACTTAAATATGAAGTTTGATATTTTACCGACTTTTCGTTTTTGAGTTATTGTGTTCACAGACACACGAACACACTGACACACGGACCTTTTGTGGAAATGCTTTTTTTGGATACAGGGGACCCTAAGACATATATTGCCGGTGAAATCTCGGTATCGAACGTACATAGTACGTGTAGAGAAAGTAAAATGCGGTTAACAATGAGTCCTGAGTGAAGCTTCATAAATTAATATTTAAGCTCTCTTTTGTAAAATAAAAAGTCGTAATGCTGAAGCATGGTTACTCCTCTAGTTACTAATTTAATTACTTTCATTGAAGTAAACGTTGATTTTGGGTCGTCTCCTTAGAGCGGTTTTAGCGTTGCTGCTTTCCAAGCGGGAGACAGGTTCGATTCGAGTACCGGCGTGGGGATTTCCCCCCCGCTGGTAGACCCGGAGCGGGGTGCACTCAGCCTCGTGAGGTCCCTGGGGGGCCAATTGAGGAGCTTCTTGATAGAGAATTAGCGGCTCCAGGTCCTGAAGACCGCATTAACTGGCCGGGGGGATCGAAGCGCTGACCACGTCTCACTCCCCAATACTGCACCCCGTCCATGACGTCTTTAATGGATCGAAATAGGGTAGGTCAAGGCTCTTAGTGAGCTGTGCCAAGGAGGAGTCAAACGTTGCTTTAACTGTGAAAGTCAGCTGAAAAAATTTAGACCAGACTAGCTCTGTACATTACGTTACAATAACACAAAATGAAGTTAGAATAATATAAAATGAAAGTTTTTACGTTCTATGCCATGAACATAGTAGGTAGAAAAGGTAAATGCATTGCAAATATCGAACTTTCATCGGAAATACAGATTTTGAGGAAAACAATATTCCTTTTTATTGTGAAAAAAGTCGGTGGCTGCGTTTGCCCGTGTATCTATAATACCACACAATTCTTTAAATTTAAAACCCTAATTATAGATATTCTAGTTTTAAACTATTACAATAAAAATAAGAGGTTATGTAATCCTAATTTATATTTTTAATTTCACAGCAATTACACAGAGCATTACTCAAAAATGAAAAGTTTAACGTTAATATCTTCCAAAAATACGGCACGAAAATTTTCAACAAAATATTCCTCTGCAGCTACTCAAAATAGGAACACCTTTCAAAAGTTTATTTTCTAACAATGTCACTAATGATTTTGAGTATGATATGTATATTATACATATTTACATGACAAATAAACTTTATATGTTTTAATTCCTGAGAATAGTCTATTTAGTCCATTTCATTCGTAAATATTTTTTTTAAATGTATATAATTGTATGTGTTAAGCTATAAATGAAAAGTTGGCATACAAAAATATCGATATTTTTTTAAAAAGAAGTTTAATCGAAATACTTTTTGGATATACAATTTCCTGTATATCCGTTATTAATGATTCTAATGTTCAACGTTTTGTCATTTCTGTTAAAGTCATATGAACTTTCAACTGTTCATCGTAATTGATGAAAAGAACATGGTATTTTAAGGTCAGCATATAGCTTTAAGTTCTGAGACATTTGACTATCGCTGTTTCTTTTGTATAACTATATTTCACTATATTTTATAACGAAACGTTTAATGTATCTATATATAGAAAGTTTTTATCTTGATTAATATGATGTAGATAGAAAACTAAGCTTTCGTAAGAGTAGTTTATATACCTTTAATGTGGTACCATGGAGGGAAGAGAAAGTAATATAAATCTAACAATACGATTTTTTTTTTCCAAATTAGTATAACAGAATTGTTGCTGGTCGATTATAGACAAACAAAGTTGCTATATAAGAAACTTGTTTTTTTGAAAGTTTCATCCATTTAGTGGGGGTTGTCTGATTTTTGGCAAGTTACTCTGCGAACCAAAATTCGCTTAGCCAAGGAAAACTTTAATAAAGAATGAAATAAAGTAGTTTTTAGAATTGTTCCAACTCTTAAACCAATTAATAATATCTTATAAAATAAATTTGTTTTGCAGCTATGTTATGGAAACTGGACGAATCAATTGGAAAAGTGATGAAAGCCCTGAAGAAAAATGGTATGCTGGATAACTCAATTATCTTATTCAGCAGTGACAATGGAGCTCCTACAGGCGCAGTTGGTGTCTGGCAAAACTTCGGGTCTAATTATCCACTGAGAGGGGTAAGCTACTTTTAACTTTGCTAATTTGTAGTCAGAACATACAAAAATCTGATGAATTCATACTTGCTTCCTTGTAAGTAGAAGGGAAACAAGGAAGTACCACAGGTTAAAGTGATACTCAAAAGCTGGTTGCTATGTGACTGAAGTTTCTTTGTTTGTATGGACAACAGTTGACAAAGTCCTGTGTGAGAAAAGTAAGTTGTTAAAACCGAAACCAAAAACAAGGAATATCTCAAACACGATCAACTCCATGAAAAAATGCATATAACGTAAATTGTGTGTTTTGAAGTGCTCTACATTTTTTGTGTAGTAAGTTGGTTTCCATCTCTTACGGTTTAGCACTTATGCAAAATTTCGTAAAATTCGTCTAGAATAAAGTAGTCTTTAGAGGCTATTCCCAGAAAATTCAAGATGTACATTTTATTTGTCAGGTAGATATCTTTAATATACAATATTTTAATCAAAATCGTTAGAGCAAATTTTTGTAAAATTAAAATTTTCGAAAAAAGTTCCATGTAAAGGGTGGTCTGGGTTGGGGGGATTTTTCTTAAAATCTTCGTTTCGCATCCTTGGAAGATACTAAACTTAAATACCAAATTTAGTATTTTACCGACTTTTCGTTTTTGAGTTCTCGTGTTCACAGACATACGGACACACTGACACACACACACACACACACACACACACACACACACACGGACCTGTTTGCGAAAATGCTTTTTTTGGATACAGGGGACCCTAAAACATATATTTCCGGTGAAATCTCGGTATCGAATTTTTGAGTGGAGTGCAATACCTTCTCTATACACTATGTACATTGTACGTGTAGAGAAAGTAGAAAGTGTTAGGAACTTGATAGCAAATGCATTGAAAAGCAAACCAATAATTACTTTCCACATATTTCTCTTAGTCGACAGGGAACTACAATTTACATGGGAAAAGGTTTGAAAAGTTTGCTTTTCTCAAAAATGGCTCTAACGATTGTGATTAAAATACCATACATTAAAGCTATTTGCATCACAAATAAAATGTATATCTTGAATTTTCTGGGAATAGCTTCTGGCAACCGGTAGATAATGGATGCCTTTTACTGAAATTTGCAGGTAAACCATAATAGATATACAAAAACTTAGTATACAAAAAATGTGGATCTCGTTAAAACACATAATTTATGTCATATACGTTTTTCTTGTAGAGTGGACCGTTTCCGAGATATTCCTAGTTATGTTTTTCAATTTTAAAATATGAATCTTCTCAAACAGGGTCACCTTTCGTTTCATGGTTTTTTTTTTTTTTTTTTTTTTTTTTTTTTGCTTGATTATCGCTTTAGCCTAGTATATTTTTTATTTCCCTTCTGCTTATAAGGAACTAGGTAGTAAGACCAATTGTGTTAATGTTTGTCTCGTTTATCAGGATGAATCTTTTGTAAGAATAGTTTGTTTGCAGAACAGGTAGGGAGTGTAGTGTATATACAACACCTTCGATTTTTTGATGGTGTTTAACGCCAGCTTTTATTACTATGGCACCTTAGGTGGTGACACTGGTAATATATGGAATAAAAATGGAGCACTGGTGGAATGCGATGGTGAGGGAAACCGGAGAACCCAGAGAAAACCCGTCCCTGCGCCGCTTTGTCCACCACAAATCCCACACGTGATTGCCTGAGGTGGATCTATTCGACTACAATGCATTACAATATATTGTGACAATGCCGTCCACGCGTCGGACCTTCTCTCGCGTTCGCTGAGGCACGCGGTCGCGAGAGCTGGAATGTGAGTTGTCGCAGTTGGAGATCGGTGTAAACAAGGCCAGGAAGTGCCTCGTAGTTGTGACCAGAACCTTCTGGAATGCGAGTCCCGGTACTTCTCGAGTGTACTGCTTCGAGAAAACTTGTGAGGCCATTTTCCCCTTATGAAAGCAGGGAGGATTCAGTGTGTGTTTGTGTTTGTGTGTGTGTGTGTGTGTGTGTGTGTGTGTGCGTGTGTGTGTTCTGAGCTGAGTCGTGAATGACTGCAGGATTATCGCGCAGTAAACTATAAACTGTCTTTACGTCGAGGGAACTTAATTGCTAATTTGTAACTACTTGTTTAATCAATAAAGTCATTTATTACAATATTTTCTAAATATATCAAAAGCAAAACGTCTTCTATTGTACTTTGTACCTTTAGATCAGGCTGTGCATTCAGTGGTCGCATTCTTGGAGTAAATGACCGGCAGTGTTAGCGGCGAGGGAGGTCCCATTTGTTACTTTCTCTACACGTACTATGCACATAGTGTATAGAGAAGGTATTGCACTCCACCCAAAATTTCGATACCGAGGTTTCACCGGAAGAATATGTTTTCTGGTCCCCTGTATCCAAAAAAATGTATTTTCAGAAAAAGGTCCGTGTGTGTGTCCGTGTGACTGTGAACACGATAACTCAAAAACGAAAAGCGGGTAAAATGCCAAACTTTGTATTTAAGTTTAGTATCTTCCAGGGATGCGACACTAAGATTTTGAGAAAAATCCCTACAACCCAAGCTACCCTTTACACGGAACTTTTTTCGAAAATTTTGATTTTCTAAAAAATGGCTCTAACGATTTTTATTAAAATATCGTATATTAAAGATATTTACCTAAGAAATAAAATGTATATTTTGAATTTTCTGGGAATAGCCTCTGAAGACTATTTTACTGTGGATGAATTTTGCATAACTACTAAACCGTAAGATATGGACAAGAACTCAACCCATGAAAAATGTAGTGCACATTAAAACACACAATTTATGTTGTATACATTTTTTTCGTGGAGTTGATTGTTTTTGAGATATTCATTTTTCTTGGTTTTAGCTTTGAAAAACTTATACTTTTCTCATACAGGAATTTGTCAACTCCTGTCCGTACAAACAAAGGAACATCAACCACATAGTAGCCAGCCTTTGGCTTTCACTTTAACCTATGGTACTCCCTTATTTCGCTTCTACTTACAATAAAGCAAGAAATAAGACTATTTATGCTAATTTTTGTCAATTAGCATGAAATAAATATAAGATAAGCTTATTAACAACAATTTTTTACAGAGATATAGAGAAAGTCATGTGAATGGAACAAATCACATTTTTTTGTTTTGTTTTTTTCTGTATTCCTTTCTTCCTCTTTTTTTCCAGTGTCCTAAATTTCCTTAGTTGACCTATTAATTTAACGGTTTTCTTTTTACATATACACACAGACATATGCACATTCACAAACACACAAACATCCATGCCCAAGGTGGGACTCGAACCCACGATCTCCTGCGCCGCGAAGCACCAAAGCGAGGCACAAGAAACATTTCCCGTTCCCAGCCGGGATTCAAACCCGGGACCTCTGGGTGAGAAGTCAACTCGCTGACCACTCGACCACCGATTTTTCATTGAAACCTTTTGTGCACTTAACTATTTTCCAAATCTCAACCTATTCGAACCCTATTCATAATTTTCTCTACCACCTAGACCAAATAAAGGAATTCCACCTAAAAATTCAATAAAAGTATGAGATTTCATCTTCCAATATACGTCCAATCCCTTGAATAAAGAGAGTTTTTGGAAACGGGTGTGTGGTATGTGCATATACTTAGAAAGCAACATAGCACAACAACGATATAAATACCAAACCACAATTTAAGTTCAGGATGTTTATGCAAAGCAATGAAACTATTGCGTAAACTTCCTCCCATACCAAATAACCATTTACAAGAAAAACATATAAGTACTTCAGCACATAAACCTTTGTGCAGAGCAATGAAGCTATTTCCATATAAACCATATTAAATAACCATTTACAAGTAAAACATTTCCTTATTTTATGAAAATAGCTCAATTTCACTATAGTATTATTCTTTTACTTTCTCTACTGTGTGCTGTAAGTAGGGGAAGTAATTATATTCCATCCAAAAGTTATATAGAGCTTGTGACATTTAGTGACTTCGAGAAAAAAAAAATACATTTTAAGACAAGATCCTTGCGCGTACATGTATGCCTATTAGAGCATAAAGCAGAAACAAAAAGTGGGTTAAATACCAAACTTGGTACTTAAGTTCAGTGTCTTCAAAGCAGCGGCACCAAAGTTTTAATCAAAATCCCCACCAAAAATATTCTTTACTTGGAAGGGTTTCGAAATTCTATTTTATCAAAAATTTTGATTAATATACCCTGTATTAAAACTATGGAAGTTAAAAATCCGTATCTTGAATTTTCTGATAATAGACTATGAAGTGCTTTATTTGGAAGCAATATAATCTGCCGTGTGGCCGTATTCCATATTTGTTTTTGTTGCTTTTCTCTCTAAAGTGTATTCTTTCATTATCTAACGAAGTGCATTCACATATTAGACATTGTATATTCTGTAAGACTTGAAGCTTTCACGGCGAATGTTATTCATTATGGTCTTCATCAGGGACTGCATGGAGTGTGCAATGGTCGAAAGCTTGGATTTTATACATCTGACACGGCTGATCACCAGTGAATCCATAATGAATTGTATATTCTGCTTGTTCTTTTTGACTTGTAGTTATTTTAAAGCTATGAAGATATTTTGTTTTATCTGTTATGTAAGTGGGAAAATAGAACTTAGTTCGCCGTTTGGTTTAACTGCAATTTTTGACACTTCTCGTAACTCAAGTTCTGCATTCGACTGTATATCTTACATTTTGGAATGTTGTTATTGCATACTTCTTGATCATTATCATTTGCTGTTAACATTGTGTGTCACTGCCTATAAACGGCAGGACTCAAAAAAGGAACCGAATTTAAAATCTGATGTGTTCCATTCACATGACTTTCTCTATATCTCTGTAAATTATTATTGTTAATAAGCTTATCCTTTATTTCTTTCATGCTAATCGGGAAAAAATAGCAGAAATTGTCTTATTTCTTGCTTTATTGTAGGTAGAAGCGAAATAAGGGAGTACCATTAGTTAAAGTGAAAGCCAAAAGCTGGTTGCTATGTGACTGATGTTCCTTTGTTTGTATGGACAAGAGTTGACAAATTCCTGTATGAGAAAACTATAAGTATTTCAAAGCTGAAACCAAGAAAACGGAATATCTCAAAAACAATTAACTCCACGAAAAAAAATGTATATAATATAAATTGTGTGTTTTAACGTGCTCTACATTTTTTGTGGGTTAAATTTTTGTCCATCTCTTACGGTTTAGTAGTTATGAAAAATTCATCCAGAATAAAGTAGTCTTCAGAGGCTATTCCCAGAAAATTCAAAATATACATTTTATTTGCCAGGTAAATAACTTTAATATACGATATTTTACAGGTCATGAGGACCGCTTTAACCGGCCGGGGGGATTCGAGGCGCTGACCACGTCTCACCCTCCAATACTGCACCCTATCCATGACGTCTATAGTGGACCGAGATGGGGGACGCAGCGGCCGGGCGGTAGGCCAAGGTTCCCCGTGAGCTGTCGTGCCATGGAGTAAAAAAAATTACGATATTTTAATCAAAATCGCTAGAGCCATTTTTTAGAAAATCAAAATTTTCGAAAAAAGTTGCATGTAAAGGTTAGTTTGGGGTGGGGGGATTTTTTCAAAATCTTCGTGTCGCATCCTTGGAAGATACTAAACTTAAATACCAAGTTTGGTATTTTACCGACTTTTCGTTTCTGAGTTATCGTGTTCACAAACACACGGACACACGGACACACACAACACACACGGAACTTTTTCTGAAAATACTCTTTTTGGATACAGGGGACCCTAAAACATATATTTCCGGTGAAATTTCGGTATCAAATTTTTTGGTGGAGTGCAATACATTCTCTATACACTATGTACATAGTGAGTATAGAGAAAGTAAAAATTAGACATGTATAATATAAAATTACAATTTAGACTTTTTTAGTCATTAAATTAATTTGTCTAGGAAGCACTTTGTTTGTATATGTTTTTGGAATGCTTAGTTTATGAACTTCAAAAATTCTAACCATTTATCATAAAATATGTATTCTTTCTTGAAAACTGTCGAAAGTATTGCAAATATTTAGTTACTCCAAACGGTGGTTTTAATTTCCCCCAGAGGTCAAGTTATAACATCAGAGAGTTATAATTCTATCTTATTTTGTAGGTGTTCAGAGAAGGATGTGATAATGATGGGTCACACTGTAAATAATTCATTTGCAATTTTCGTTTAAGTATTTCACCCTGAAGATAAGTTAAAAACATCTGATGTTTACCATTCACATGACTTTCTCTATATCCCTGCAACAAATTATTCTTAAAAAGCTTATACTTCTATTTACTTTATGCTAATCAGAAAAAATAAGCAGAAATAGTTTTATTACTTGCTTCCTTGTAAGTAGGAGCGAAATAAGGGACTACCATAGGTTAAAGGGATAGTCAAAAGCTGGTTGCTATGTCAATGAAGTTCCTTTGTTTATATGGATAGGAGTTGACAAGTTCCTGTATGAGAAAAGTATAAGTTTTTCATAGCAAAAACCAAAAATAAGGAATGTCTCAAAAATGACGAACTCCACGAAAAAAAAATATATATATAACATAAATTGTGTGTTTTGACGTGCTCTTCATTTTTTGTGTAGTTAGTTTTTGTCCATCTCTTACGGTTTAGCAGTTATTCAAAATTCAGTAAAATTCATTCAGAATAAACTACTCTTCAGAGGCTATTCCCAGAAAATTCAAGATATACATTTTATTTGTCAGGTAAATATCTTTAATATACGAAATTTTAATCAAAATCGTTAGAGCTATTTTTGAGAAAATTAAAATTTTCGAAAAAAGTTCCATGTAAAGGGTAGTTGGGGGTGGGAGGATTTTTCTCAAAATCTTCATGTCGCATCCCTGGAAGATATTAAACTTAAATACCAAGTTTGGTATTTTACTGACTTTTCGTTTTTGAGTTATCGTGTTCACAGACACACGGACACACACACACACACACACACACACACACACACACACACACGGACCTTCTTGTGAAAATGCTTTTTTTTTGGATATTGGGGATCCTAAAACATATATTCCGGTGAAATCTCGGTATCGAATTTTTTGGTGGAGTGTAATACCTTCTCTATACACTATGTACATAATGCGTATAGAGAAAGTAAAAATCTGATGTGTTCCATTCACATGACTCTCTGTACATATCTGCAACAAATTATTCTTAAAGAGCTTATGCGTCTATTTACTTCATGCTAACCGAGACAAAATTAGCAGAAATAGTCCTATTACTTGCTTGCTTGTTAGAAGAGGCGAAATAAGGGAGTGCCATAGGTTAAAGTGATAGTCAACAGCTGGTTGCTCTGTGACTGAAGTTTTTTTGTTTGTATGGACATGAATTGACAAATTCCTGAATGGGAAAAGTTTAAGGTTTTAAAGCTGAAACAAAAACAAGGGATATCTAAAAAACGATCTACTCCATGACAAAAATGTATATAACATAAATTGTGTGTTTTAATCTGCTCTACATTGTATATGTGGTAAGCTTTTGTCCATTTCTTACAGTTTAGTAGTTATGCAAAATTCCGTAAAATTCATCCAGAATAAAGTAGTCTTCAGAGGATATTCCCAGAAAATTCAAGATGTACACTTTATTTGCCAGATAAATATCTTTAATATACGATATTTTAATCCAAATTCGTTAGAGCCATTTTTAAGAAAATCAAAATTTTCGAAAAAGGTTCCAGGTAAAGGATAGTTTGTGGTGGGGGATTTTTCTCAAAATCTTCGTGCCGCATCTCTGGAAGATATTAAACTTAAATACCAAGTTTGGTTATTTACCGACTTTTCAGTTCTGAGTTATCGTATTCAAAGACACACGGGCACACACACACGAAGCTTTTTCTGAAAATGCTTTTTTTTTTTTTTTTGTATACAGGGGACCCTAACACATATATTTCTGGTGAAAACTCGGTATCGAATTTTTGTGTGGAGTGCAATACCTTATCTATACAGTATGTACGTAGTACGTATAGAGAAAGTAAAAATGAGCAATTTATAAACTGTTTGAAAACTTGATAGTTTTTCACTTATTTCTTGTTGTTGGCTCTGTAGATGAAGCTGACTCAGTGGGAGGGCGGCGTACGCAGTGGAGCGCTGATTTGGAGTCCACTACTGAAGACGAAACGCCGAGTGTCTAATCAACTAATACACGTCACTGATTGGTTTCCTACACTGTACCACGCCGCTGGGGGTGATCTCAAAGATCTTGCTGATGTGCCTCTGGATGGCGTCAACCAGTGGACCGCTCTAGACAATAATGAGCCGTCCAAACGGAAGGAAGTACTTCTCTACATTGATGACCTGCGTGGGGTGGCCAGTGTTCGGAGTGGCAATTGGAAAATAGCCATTGGTGCGTAAATAGAAATACCTTTTCCAGATTTAATTTCCTCTGGCAGTTAAACCCCTTTTCCTTGGGAGACAAGTGTTATGTTTCATTCATTTCTTGCGTAAGGAATAAGAATGCCCAATTTTACTAAAGTGCTCTTCTAAAATGATTGCACTAGTTTTAAAGATGTAATTCAATCAGATGTGTTTGCTGATTTGGAAGCTACTATCCATTTTCCATTTTAACTACACGTATTCACACAAAACAATATTTCGTATACACACATTTTCCATCAGTATTTCTCAGAGAGTTCTGTTTTGATTGAACGAATTTTTAAAATAATACAGCAAACTAACCTAGTAACATATATAACATATTTGTTATTTAACAATATTAAACGCAAACGTTCCACTAATTTCAAAACATTATTCTCTAATTTCATTCCTTTGTAGATAAATCACAAAATGTAACTGCCATCCCTATTGCAGTTTCATTTATTTTCCTTTGTTCTTGTATAATCTTTCTACCACAGTGGAGGGATTGCGGTACATGATTATCTATTTAAGTAACGAACTCTTATTTAAACTTCCTTGCGCCGTCTGTGTTACATAAAGGAATTACAGTTTTGAGGGAGTGTCCTTAAATTTTTAGTGCTATGGTTTTCATAATACGACATTGAGAAAGGATATTGTGAAAGTGAAAAAACTAAATCATTAAAAGAAAGCTGGAGAAAGTTACATCCTCCCGCCTTGTAAAAGTAGCTATTTCATTTAAGTCTACAACACGAATTGTCCTTTTCAGTATAGATGCTTATAAAGATGCACTCCTTGTAAAGACCTAGATTTTGTCTCCTTGAAAGGCTTTGCTCCGACCACTGTTGCAGCTACTTTACTCCCTGTGATTATTTCCATCATTTCAAACAGTATCACTCCCTATTACATTGCATTTGTCTTGATTACCATGGTGGGATAAATTGCTTAATATGTAGTTGTGAACTTCTTCCTAAGTTACTTCTGTAGTTTTTTGTAAGCATTCCCACTGTTTAGATAGTGTAGGTGTGTTTTCTATATATAGGTAAATCTGGGGTTTCATTATAAATGATGCACTGAAAAAAAAGTCTGGAGTCATTGGGAAAAACTCATCTGAATTTTCAGTTCAGAACAGTGTAACACAATCCGGACTTTCCTAGTCTCCACCGTAAAAGTTCTTTCGCTATTCTCTCCCATCAAACACCGTTATCTCCTTCCAGCAGATGGAATGTACTTGTGATTTTCTTGACAGTAGGGTAAGTCATCTAGTTTTTCATTCTAGTTCAATTTTCAGTCCATTTTCGGTTCCTTGGATATTGGTGCTATTTTAAGAATATAAAATTAATATGCTTTCATGATATTATTCTAAGATCTAGTAAAAGTTCAAGATGTACAGCGAGGAAAAGTATATTGGTAAAGGTAACAAAGCAATAGTCTTCTTCTGTAGCTTCAAATGACCGACTTTGTCCAATTTTCCTCCAAGGGCGCCTGCAGAGATCTGACGTTCTGCCTCTTACATATCTCGTATTTACTATTTTCTTTAGTACTTTTCTCATGTGAATATACATGTATATTTTTTAAACCTAGAAGTAATATCTAGAACTTAGCAATACTGACCAAATATGTTCATTTATCAGTCTTGTTAATAGAACTTGCTTGAAAACTAACACTAAATTCATCGAAGATGAATTTGCCTTTACCCTCAAAAGTCCAGAGTATTCCTTGAATAACTTTATTGTTGTTGTTTTAGTTTTCCTGAGTTTGGAAGGTTGCATGTTGGATTATTTATACATGTTGAATTTCTTCATTATTTAGTATTTTCTTTGCATTCTTTAGTAGAATTTACTAGAATTGCAGTTAAATTAGCCACTGCACCAACCATCTTAGTTTATTATGAAAACTTAAATAATAGGTTAATTAGTTCTCCCTCTGTCCTACCCAAATTTTCACTAAGAGATCTGAACCGTCGGTGTTTGTAACGGCAGAATACCCCTTCCGTTTTTCTTGGTTAACCTCTGACAGAGTATTATTTTCATGCCGTCTCTGCGGAATGTTCTTACGCCAACATGGGCCTTGCGTGCGTGCGTGTCTGGTAGGCTTGTGGTGAGCCTGGGTGTTGTTGCTGTGTACCTACCCTGGTAAGGGTTTAACCACAGGAATGAGGCGATGGTTAAGGTTTTGTTTGAGGTTTCTAGTGTTGGTGTTAAGGAGGTAGTGCTGGTAGGCTCCTCGAGCGGTTGCCTTTTCAGGAGCAGCATCCTTTCCTCTGCTCCGCTGGTGTTTATTTATTTAAATATGGTGGTGAATTTTGATAGACCTGTCCCTATGGGAGGGGGAGTGCTTTGTTCAGCTATTACGCTGTTGGCTGGTTTAAAGCCGTTGTTACCGGGGGTGCCCACAAGCCATGCGGGGAACCCGGAACCGCCTTTTTCGGCGTTCAGAGGGTAAGTACTCCCCCAGTGATCTGACAAGAGCGTTCTCATGTTCGCCCAATCTGGCGTAGAATTTTTGAGCCCGGCGCCTAATAACATCTTCCACATATGGGAGGGCCAAAGCTTCATGTAGTAGCCTCAAAGGGAAACGTCGACATACAGAATATATGGACCGGAGTCCTCTATTCTGCACCCGCTGTAACCAGAGAAGCCAGGAGTCTGCTGCCATACCCCACACTTCGCAGGCATAGAGCATCAGGGGGACTATAAGCGCCTTAAAAAGGCGAAACTTTAAGTGAACCAGCATCTGGGAGGCCAGCACAGGGTAAAGGGAGGCTACCGCCCCCTTCGCCCTGTCCGACGTTCCCCGCACGTGTTCACGAAAAGTTAGGCCCTTATCAGGAATGACGCCCAAGTATTTGATGGAATTCCCCCACTCTATCCTTTGGCCCTGATAGGAAAAGTTGGGTATCTGGTTTATTACGGGGCGTTTTCTGGTGAACAGAACAGCATGACTTTTGCCCGGATTAACGGACATCCGCCACTGTCTGCACCAGTCCTGGACGAGACGGAGGTGTCTCTGTATGGGGTTGAAGGCTCTGCGTATCTTACCGCTATCCATGTGCTGTTAAGGCATTTGGATTGCACCCTCTAGAAGAGTGCTGTCCAACTTTCTCACGTGCTCGGGCAATACATAATGAGGTGCAGGCGCAACCACATCGCCACCACAATTTTTTACTACTATTACAAAAATGTAAAAGATTTCAAAGAATTACAACTTAAATTGCTATAGTTTACACTTACATACTTAATGTGTAATTTGGCAATGCATGTGCAGGAAAATCCGTTGTGTAGCTGGAACAAGCTGCTCTTAATACGTCATCTATACCTATATGAGTCTGTTAAACTGGATCGGTACTGATTTGTGAAGATGCTCATAGACGAAAATGTGACCTCGCAAAACTATGTCGAGTCAAAAAAAGAATAGGCTTTCAAAGCAGCACTGCAAATGATGGAATATTTATTCCTGTTCATAGATTGTTTGAATATGATAAACATTATTTCTAATATATTTTATTGACGATTTAAATTTTCTATTTATAATTCTTCAAGATTACAATTAAAGCACATCTTCAAGATCTCACATATCCTACCTCCAAGTTCAGTAATGCCAACCGAAGTGAAACAGTCACTGTTCAAAGTGCTGAAAACTGGCTAAACTTGTTACTAAATTCTGGAACTAAAATTTCAATATGCTGGGCAAAAGATAGAACGTCACATTCGCCGATATTTACGGTTTCCATAACTGATTGTAAAGTTGATTCCGCTTGATAGGGAATTTCTTTTTACATGTGCAATCCATAAAGTTAGTTTCCTCTGAAAAGCATTAACAGTACTTATGCCTTAAATGTTGCCATTTTTCCCTTGCAATTCGAGGTTTAGCTCAGTTAATTTTCAGGTGATATTTACCAAGAAACTTAATTCTAAGAACTCTAGTATCTCATCAAGTTCCTGACAATATCTGCTCATGAAAATCTCTTATCTCATCCAGAAGGCTGTAGAATCGTTTCAGAGTTTCCCCCCTACTAAGCTACCTTACATCTACGTGAAAAACATTTCACTATGTTCAGAATCTGTTATGTTCAAAACATGTTTAAACAATCGGTGACGTGTACAGGATGATCTGGCGTGATTTACTATACGAGTTACAATTTCATTTTCATGACAAGGTGGAACTTCAAAACCTTTGCGCATAACGCTTCCTGGTGGATAATGCAGTGATAAGAAAGACATTTTGGGAATGAATCATCTTTAGCACAAAGAGCAGGAAACACACCATTCCTTCCAGTCAATGAAGGCTCTGATGTTACAGCAATAAGTTTGGAGAGTGGAATGTTACTATTGTTCGCAAATTTCAAGAATGCATTATATTTCTTCTCCCCTAGTACGTTCATGAAGTGACGGCACTTTTACAAATTCTTCTTTACCTGTGAGTCATGAAGGACCATTCTAATGAAGACCACAGCTTTCCAATGTCCCATGTTCATCAAACTGAAGCAAAAAATATTCACACAATTGTAGGTCCTGATATAAGTTGAGATTATAAATTCTTACAAATCTGTTCAACATGTCTAGCAACAATTTGGTGAGACAATTGAAGCCCTTTAACGCCTAGAAGATCTATGTTTCTCTAATTTTTAGGGCCTCTGCTAGGAATATTTTAAATAGTATGAGTGCCGGATTTATCCTTGCCGGATGTGTTTGTCTATAATGGAACTATTCGAGAGCTTATTTCCAGTTTTGATACAACTCGTATTTCTTGAATACAATTTTCTGACGGCATCTATAGGCATTTTTATGTCTTGTGTTTTCATGGTATCCAACAGATTTACCAAAGTAAAAATGTCACATTCCTTTATGTATACAAAGTGCATTTCTAAGTCGTGTGCTAGCCTTTTGTCAATTACTTGCATAAGTGTGAAAATATTTCGATACAAGATCATCCGGCTCGGAGGTCACTTTGTTCTTGTACATCCATTTAATCACATTCACTTTTCTTCTTTAACAGTTTTTCATAAAAAACCCAATGTAACGGAGTATAGTGTTGCAGGTAATTGAGGGTAGATAATAGAAACGCCATCCTTACTATCCTTTTTAAATACATTGCTAATATAACCTTCTTTAAATTTCTTTTGGGTTTCATCCCCACGTAAACACAAATTAAACATTTTTGCAATCTATTCATTAAACACTGCCGATGCTAATTTTTACAACTCTATACAAAGTGCAACAGTATCTGCCAATTTTAAAGGTCTTCATTACATACTGCATTTCTTCCACCGTTATTTCGTCTATATTTTCTTCGACGTTTTCTGAACTTTACATGGTGCTAAATTTCTGGATCAGTGGATTGACATATTTCTTTACACAAGTTACCCGTGACTGTGTTCCAGTCTTCCTTTATCCGAATTCCAGCTAAAAAGTTGGATAAGTTAAGAATTCGATTGAATTCAATTAAGGATTTAAGCTGAAGAGGATATTTTGGTGCACACAATTTATATTTTGTTTTAGTAAATTTTGGGTGCTTTAATCAGAACTATAAGAGCTGGGCCCGCTGCACACAGCAGCACCTAGCAGGACAGCACCGTGAAAGTATCCTGAAAACGAAAACTTCGACATACTTCCTTCCACAAGGTCGCAAAAACAGTATCTGAGGAAGTGGGACGAAAGACTAATGGACAACCAACGCCCGACTCCAAATGGAGTTTATTGACAATTTGTAATTTAATTACTAATCTTACAAAAGGCATACAAAATTTACAATTGAGCTGGAGCAGCTAGCACCAAACACGCTTATGAAAACCCCAATACCACAACCCAAGACCATATATTAATGCAAGATTGGGTATTCATAATAGCAAGGCTAAGAACTATTAATATCTCAAGAGAAGGTTTTTTTTTCCTTTGAAAAACAAAACAACAGTAAATGACCCCGCAGAAGAAAGTTATTTATGTATCTTTTAGAACTATTACAGAGTGATACCCAAGGTTATATGAACCTTCAAGAGAATTATATTATTTCAATAAATGATTAAAATTGAAAATACTTCCTACTGGAGACGAAGTTATCTTGTATGCTACCTAAGATTGTTCAAACTCCGTATTACTTTGCCTAACATTCAACTACAACATTCAGTTTCAAATTTCTTTTTTTGATTGAAGTGAGAATGCAACAACTTAAAGGCTAGAACCGGTGAATAAGAAGTAATAGTTTCAAAGAGTACACGCCTTGCAGTTCCTAAAATTTTGTTTAAATCAACAATTTTGTTTATATATCTGAAAATCTAATTACATTTTCTTGCCTCATAAACACATGGGCAAACAAAGGCTTACTGAAGTATTTAATTTAAAATTATACTTAATTTACTAAGAAAAGCACTTCGCCTGCCAAGACTCTTAAACTTGATTGCAGAATAAATTGTTATTTGATACAAATGTGGAACAAAAATATTAAAGTAGGAAAACTAATTCTGAATAGTAACGCAAAATAACTTGGATACCAAACAAAGCAGTTTCCTAATCAAACTATCAGGCAGTAATAAATCACACACAGTCATTTAGCACAACCACCTATTTTAGTCAGTATTTTGGGATTATGATTAGGGAGTGTAATATTTTAATATAATTTAAATTATCACAGAAAAATTATCAAGAAAAGCCAGACTTAATCCCAATTTAAAAAATCTGATGTGTACCATTCACATGACTTTCTCCATATCCCTGCAACAAATAATTCTTAAAAAGCTTATACTTCTATTTACTTTATGCTAATCAGACAAATATAGCAGAAATAGTCTAATTACTCGCTTCCTTGTAAGAAGAAGCGAAATAAGGGACAACCGTAGGTTAAAATGATAGTCAAAAGCTCGTTGCTATGTCAATGAAGTTCCTTTGTCTATATGGATAGGAGTTGACAAGTTCCTATATGAGAAAAGTATACGTTTTTCATAGCAGAAACAAAAATAAGGAATGTCTTAAAAACGACGAACTCCACGAAAAAAATGTATATACCGTAAATTGCGTGTTTTAATGTGCTCTACATTTTTTGTGAAGTAAGTTTTTGTCCATCTCTTACGCTTTAGCAGGTATTCAAAATTTATTAAAATTCATCCAGAATAAACTACTCTTCAGAGGCTATTCCTAGAAAATTCAAGATATAGATTTTATTTGTCAGTAAATATGTTTAATAAACGAAATTTTAATCAAAATCGTTAGAGCCATTTTTGAGAAAATCAAAATTTTCGAAAAAGTTCCATGTAAAGGGTAGTTGATGGCGGGGGGATTTTTCTCAAAATCTTTGTGTCGCATCCCTGGAAGATACTAAACTTAAATACCAAGTTTGGTATTTTACCGACTTTTCGTTTTTGAGTTATCGTGTTCACAGACACACGGACACACGGACACACACACACGGACCTTTTTGTGAAAATGCTTTTTTTTTTTTGATATTGGGGACCCTAAAACATATATTTCCGGTGAAATCTCGGTATCGAATTTTTTGGTGGAGTGCAATACTTTCTCTATACACTATGTACATAGTGCGTATGGAGAAAGTAAAAATCTGATGTGTTGCATATACATGACATTCTCTACCTCTCTGCAACAAATTTTTGTTAAAACGTTTATGCTTCTATTTATTTCATACTAATTGAGAAAAAATTAGCCCAAATAGTCTTATTATTGCTTCCTTGTAAGTAGAAGCAAAATAAGCGAGTAGCATAGTTTAAAGTAATAGTCATAAGCTGTTTGCTATGCGACTGCAGTTCCTTTGTTTCTGTGGACAGGAGTTGACTAATTCCTGTTTGAGAAAAGTATGTTTTTCAAAGCTGATACTAAAAACAAGGAACACATAAAAAACTCAACTCCACGAAAAAAAATGTGTATGACATAAATTTAATGTGATCTACCTTTTTTGTGTGTTACGGTTTACTAGTTATGCAAAATTCCGTAAAATGCACCTAGAATAGTCTTCAGAGGCTATTCCCAGAAAATTCAAGATATACATTTTATTTGTCAGGTAAATATCTTTAATATATCATATATTTTAATCAAAATCGTTAGAGCCATTTATTAGAATACCAACATTTTCTAAAAAAGTTCCATGTAAATGGTAGTTTGGGGTGGGGCGATTTTCTTGAAAATCTTCGTGTCCCTTGGAAGATACCAAACTTAAATATCAAGTTTGGTATTTAACGGTCTTTTCGTTTTTGAGCTATGCTGCCCACAGACATACACACACTGACAGATAGACAGACGTATATACCCGGTGAAATATTTCCGGTAAAATCTCGGTGTCGAAGTTTGGGGTGCATTACTATACATAGTACGCGTAGAGTAAGTAATAAAGATCACTGGTACTAACTATACTTTGGGTGAAAACATTCTGTTACAAATAAATTTAGTGTTGTATCGTTTAATGCAATATTTAATTTCTCTTGCGAATCAGTGCAGTCACCTGTAACCGCCCCAATTTTAACTTTCTCTACCACGCATGCGCAATATATATAGTAGCTAGTGAATGAATTGTGTTCTACCAATAAAATTTTACGACAAGATTTCACAGGAAGTATTTGTTTTTAGGTCCTACGAGTAAAAAAAAAAACAAAAAAACAAACAAACAAACAAACAAAAAAAACCAACAACATATTTTTAGAAAAATGTCCGCGCGTGCGCGTGTGTGTCTCTGAACAGCATAATTCAAAAAGAAAAATACCATAAAATTCCAAACTTAGTATTTATATCTAGTATTTTCAAGGATGAGCGACTAAGATTTTGAAAAAAAGCCCTCCCCGTAGACTATCCTTTAAGTGGAAAGTGTACATCACAGATCTTGAATTTTCTGAGACTAGTCTCTGAAAACCTCTTTATTCTGAATGAATTTTGCTTCTTTTTGCATAGCAGATAAACCGTAAGCGATAAATAAAACTTATTACATAATAATGTAGATCTCCTTAAAACATAATTTATGTCATATGTAGAGCTGACCGTTTTCTAGATATTGCTTGTTGTTGTTTCAATTTTAAACTTCGTTAACTCTTTTGAAACAGGAAGCCACCTTTCATTCGCTTATTTTACTGCTGGCCATGCAAAGCGAACCGAGCTTCTATTGTTTCATATAGCAACCAATTTTTAAAATATTTGACTATCCTTTAGCCTAATGTATACCCTTATTTCCCTTCTACTCACAAAAAACGAGTAATAACACTTCTGCTAAAGTTTGTCTCGATTGGTATGTTGTAGATAAAAGAATACTCTTTTGGAAGAATAGTTTATATGTACAGCAGCTAGAGAAAGTCATGTGAATGGAACAAAACATATCTTTTAGTGATGTTTAATTTCCATTCTTATCAGAGATGAAGACGCTGGTGGAGACATGAAGTGATAGGAAAGGAATTTTGTGAAGGGAGCCCTCAGTTATCCCCGCCCCCCTCGCTCTTGCCAACTATTACTTTCTCTATACGTACTACGTACATAGTGTATAGAGAAGCTATTGCACTCCATCCAAAAATTCGATACCGAGATTTCCCCGGAAATATATGTTTTAGGGTCACCTGTATCCAAAAAAAGCTTTTTTACAAAAAGGCCCGTGTGTGTGTGTGTGTGTGTGTGTGTGTGTGTGTGTGTGTGTGTGTGTGTGTCCGTGAACACGATAACTCAAGAACAAAAAGTCGGTAAAATACCAAACTTGGTATTTAAGTTTAGTACATTCCAGGGATGCGACGCGAAGATTTTGGGGAAAATCCAAAATACACCTTGTGGTTTACCTGGAAACATGCGAACCAATTGAGAAATTCAGTGCTATTCCGGCATGTTCCCATGGTAGCTCAGTGCCTAGAGATCGGGAGATCCGTGGTTCAAATCCCGGCCATGGCATTGAATGTTTCAGCTGACTCTATCTATCCAATAATGATAATAATAATAATAATAATAATAATAATAATGATAATAATAATAATAATATCATCTTATATTGTTTTAGGAAACACCCTGAACGGCCTTCTTGATGATCATGAGGGAGATCCTGGTCGGTCACCAGCCTATCCGGAGTACAATGTTTCTGCAGTGCTTCACAGCGACGCCGGTGAGGTCCTGGCGAGTTATTCCAACCTAGGAGAAGCTGACATACTGGCCCTGCGCTCTGCTGGAACTGTCGTTTGCAAACCGCCTGGGACACTAGTCAAAAAGTGTGACACGGTAGCCAACCCAGATGAAGCCTGTCTGTTCAACCTCAAATCTGACCCTTGTGAATGGGAGGACCTCGCCTCTTTGTACCCAGATAAGATTAAACATCTCAAGGAGTTGCTGAAGAAGTACGAGAGCACCTTGGTGCAGCAGTTGCACGAACCTTACGACGTCGTAAACAGCGACCCTGCCAAGTTCAACTACACTTGGTCACCATGGGTTGTGAGTCCACCGACAGCTGCGTGATGTCACTTTCTAACTTTGTTCAAATAAATAGTCATACTATTCATCACAGTTCAGAAGTGCATTCCTATACACAATATCCTCAGTTTTTTACTTTCTCTACACGTACTATGTATGTTCATAGTGTATAGAGAAGGTATTGCACTCCACCCAAAAATTCGATACCGAGATTCACCCGAAAATCATCTTTTATGGTCCCCTGCTTCCAAAAAAAGCATTTTCAGAAAAAGGTCCGTATGTGTCTGTCAGTGTGTCTGTGAACACGATAGCTCAAAAATGAAAAGGCTATAAGATACCAAAGTTGGTATTTAAGTTTAGTATCTTCCAGGGATGGTACACGATGATTTTGAGAAAAATCCCCCCACCCCAAACTACCCTTTAAATGAAACTTTTTTCGAAAATTTTTATTTTCTGAAAAATAGCTCTAACGATTTTGAATAAAACATCGTATATTAAAGATATTTACCTGACAAATAAAATGTATATCTTGAATTTTCTGGGAATAACCTCTAAAGACTAGTTTATTCTGGATGAATTTTACGGAGTTTTAGATAACTGCAAAACCGTACGAGATGGACAAATACTTACCACACAGAACAGGTAGAGCACGTTAAAACACAATTTATGTTATATACATTTTTTCGGTTTTGAGATATTCCTTATTTTTGGTTTAAAAAACTTGCACTTTTCTCACACAGGGATTTATCAACTCCTGTCCATACAAACAAAGCAACTTCAGTCACATAGCAACCAGATTTTGACTATCACTTTAACCTATGGTACTCTCTTATTTCGCTTCTACTTACAAGGAAACAAGCAATAAGACTATTTCTGCTTTTTTTTTCTCGATTAGCAAGAAGTAAATAGAAACATAAGCTTTTTAGGAATACTTTGTTGCGGAGATGTAGAGAAAATCATGTGAATGGAACACATCAGATTTTTTTTTCGTGGAGTTGACCGTTTTTGAGATGCTTATTAGTTTCAGCTTTAAAATACTTATACTTTTCTCATACTTTTCATTATACTGTACTCATAATTTTTCAACTCCTGTCCATACAAAGAAAGGTACTTCAATCCCATAGCAACTAGCTTTTAAAAGATTCGCCTACGGTACTCCCTAATTTCCCTTCTACTTACAAGGAAGCAAGTAATAAGACTATTTTTGCTATTTTTTACTCCATTAGCATGAAGTAAATAGAAATTTAAGCTTTTTAACAATACGTTGTTGCAGCCATGTTGAAAAAATCATGTGAATGGACACATCAACATTTTTCTTTCTTCATTTTCCTAACATTTACTTGATTTACTGTTTGATTCCCGTTTTCTGCTAATACACACACATATGCACATTTTACAAACATATAAACACCCATGCCCAAGGCGTGACTCGAATCCACGATCCCCTGCGCCACGAATTCCAAAGAGAGGCACTTACCGAGCGCAGCCATGTGGACCGGCTCTCTTGGTGTTATCCGTTTCATTACAGCCCATCGGTCAGGGAGACAACTCAAAATTAATATTGTGCAATATGCACACGACTAAAATTTTCACCAGTTCTCCACCTTATTTCAGGAGATATTGGAAGCAGTCTTTTGCTGCATTTAAAGTTTTCAAACATGTTTAGATGATGATGATGATGATGATGATGAATAGGGTCTAAGGGCGCTCAAATTCTAGGTTATAAGCGTCCTTAACATAAAACTGGGGAGTTAAAAACACCTGATATAAAATTATGCTAAAACGCTCACAATCAAAAGAGTTAAAACAAGAGATATAAACAGTATTAAAAAAAACAACTAAAACCAAGATAAAATAGTTGTCCAGCCCTGAATCCTGAGCTGACGATAAAAACTCTGCACTAAAGGAGCTAAAACAAGAGGGAACATAAAACAATAGTGTTTAAAAGTGATAAAATATTTAAAAGTCCTCAAATATCAGTCAAATAGCTGTAACAAATCCGATAAAATCAAAATAAAACTAGATGCTTAAAGCATATGGCACTTTGGGTAAACATTTAAAAACGCTCATCGGCCAGGACCTCCGAAAGCCTCGCCGGTAGTCGGAGAGTGAGAAATTTCCTTGTGATTGACACTTGTGGGGTGTGTCGTCTGCTGGAAGAGGCTCGTCAGGTTGCTGACCAATCATAGTGTAAGAATACATAACCGCCAGCGAAGTGATGTCATCGGCGTTGACACATCTACGTGGTTCAGTGGAAATTTACGCGCGAGTTCTCATGCAATTGTTTGTTTTCATCCTGTGAAAAGTTCGGTTATGTTATACATAGTGATCGTAAGGATTTACATTTATAATCGTTGCTACCTTTTATATATCGCGGACATTGCTCTTGTTCTCATCATAGAAATACCATAAGCGACTCTGTGATTTGAAAATGTCTTACATCCGCGATAAGTAAGTTGAGGTTACTTTAACCTAATATAAAACTTTTTTTCCGTTCAGTTAAGTACAGGACCCTTGTGGAAAGGAATAGATGAGGAAACTAGTGAAAAATGGCGAAAAATAGTTCAACATACGAGAAGTATGCATGGAGAGAAGCAGACGGACAGCGAGTAAATATGGCAACAGCGTACCGAGACGGCCACGTGTCAGCAGAATGTCAATCACAAGGTAATTTCTCACCGATAATGAAAATACAGTGGCCAGACATGTTTAGAAAACTGTCATTCACACACATAAATTAATTTTCGGAAATGAGTCAATTTCTCGCTTGATATTTTCTTTCAGTTCTAATGCACGAAACTGGCTATCAAGATCATCTAGCTTTCTCCTCTTCAGTAAACACTCGCCTCCTTTATCGAGAATATACTTGCGCACACTTTTTCTTGAGCACCCTAGTCTTCATTCGTTAGGTTTCATGCAACTTCGGAAGCAGAGCAACAGCATTGACGTATCAAGTAAGTTATGCATCCTGATATCTAATGGCTTCAATGTAAGGTTTCATCTGTCAGTAGTTGCAAGAGCTCTCGCAATACGCATGCGCTGTGTTTCATTTAATAAATCAGCTGATTCGCGGTTAATTGGACAACCTTACTGAGCAAGACTTGGCAAGACTGGCCACTTGCCTCTCATCTAGACGGCCCGGGTTCGATCCAAAGTGACCGCATGTGAGACAAAGCGGCGCAGGGTCGAGTTTTCTCCGGGTTCTCCGGTTTACCATGCCATCGCATTCCACGGGTGCTCTATCTTCATTCCAGTATCATCGCCTGCGGTGCCACAAGTAGTAAAAGCGAGCGTTAAACACTACCCAAAAGAAGAACTTGGTAAGGCCCAAGTTGTCGTGTTCATTGGCGCGTTTGGCGCTGACACTATCGCGAAAGGGCCGCTATGGACCTGGATGTTTTAATGTTGTGTGTTTCTGTGTTTGTGTTCTATCTAAGTCATTGTCTCTCCCCTGATGCCCAATTAAAAAAAATCTAATGTGTTCCATTCACATGACTTTCTCTATATCTATGCAACAAATTATTGTTAAAAAGCTTATGTCTCTATTTACTTCATACTAATCGAGAAAAAATCAGCAGAAATGGTCCTATTACTTGCTTCCTTGTAAGTAGAAGCGAAATAAGGGAGTACCATAGGTTAAAGTGAAAGCCAAAAACTGGTTGCTATGTGACTCATGTTCCTTTGTTTGTGTGGACTGGGATTGTTAAACACCCGTATGAGAAAAGTATTTTTTTTTAAAGCTGAAACCAAAAAATAAGGAGTATCTCAAAATGACCAACTCCACGAAAAAAATGTATATAAGATAAATTGTGTGTTTTAAGGTGCTCTACATTTTTTGTGTTGTAAGTTTTTGTTCATCTCTTACGGTTTAACAGTGTTGCAAAGTTCCAGAATAAAGTAGTCTTCAGAGGTTATTCCCAGAAAATTCAAAATATACATTTTATTTTTCGTGTAAATATCTTTAATATAGGTACGAAATTTTAATCAAAATCGCTAGAGCCATTTTTGAGAAAGTCAAAATCTTCGAAAAAAGTTCCATGTAAAGGGTAGTTTGGGGTGGGGGAATTTTTCTCAAAATCTTCGTGTCGCATCCCTTGAAGATACTAACCTTAAATACTAATTTTGGTATTTTAGCGATTTTTCGTTTTTGAGTTATCGTGTTCACAGACACACGGACACACGGACACACACACACACGGACCTTTTTCCGGATATGCTTTTTTTGGATACAGGGGACCCTAAAACATATATTTCCGGTGAAATCCCGGAATCGAATTTTTGGGTGGAGTGCAATACCTTCCCTATACACTATGTACATAGTACGTATAGAGAAAGTAAAAAGCAATCTTTCTTATTCCCCCTCCCGGTTCGCTTCCTCGTAAAACTAGCGCACAAAAACTGCGCTCGTAGTACCTATACTGCATCTGTAAGGTAATTGATAGTTTTTGGCGCTTACTTAGAAATTCGGTTAAAATCGCTTTCCTATTTACCTGCAAGACCATACAAAACGCAGGAATCACACATAAAGGTGTCTGATGTTAAAGTATAACATATGTGTATACGTCATGATGCATTACAAAACCTGTAGCACAGAGCTTTAGTTAGAAAACATAGTTAACTCTATACGTACCATGCACGCTACTCTGGCGGTAAATTTGGTTACTAACAAGAGGATAGCAGAGACAGCGGAGTAAGAATATTAGCGTGTACTAGAAGATATGAAGTATCGAACCTCCTGAAAATGAGGTACTACAAGAAGGCGGAAAGGGAACAATAACTCTGTGTTGTAGCATGTAATAATACCTACAAGAATATTTCGCCAGTTTATTGCCTTTCATTCTATTCCCACGCGGAAAGCTGAAGCGCAAAGAAGAAATCTGCGAATTCAAGCTGTACATCGAAACAAGTAAGTATACTAATTTTATATTGTACCTCAAATCAGCAACATTATGCTTAAAAAAAATCTGATGTATTCCATTCACATGACTTTCTCTATCTCTCTGTAACAAATTATTGTTAATATGCTTGTCTTTTATTTATTTCATGTTAATCGAGGAAAATTAGCAGAAATAGTCTTATTCTTTGCTTTATTGCAAATACAAACGAAATAAGGGAGTACCATAGGTTAAAGTGAAAGCCAAAAGCTGGTTGCTATGTGACATGTTCCTTTGTTTGTATGGACAGGAGTTGACAAATTTTTCAAAGCTGAAATCAAGAAAAAGGAATATCTCAAAAACGATCAACTCCACGAAAAAAATGTATATAAAATAAATTGTGTGTTTAACGTGCTCTACATTTTTTGTGTGTTAAGTTTTTGTCCATCTCTTACGGTTTAGTAGTTATGCAAAATTCATCCAGAATAAAGTAGTCTTCAGAGGCTATTCCCAGAAAATTTAAAATATACATTTTATTTGTCAGGTAAAATATCTTTAATATATGACATTCTAATCAAAATCGTTTGAGCCATTTTTTAGAAAATCAAAATTTTCGAAAAAAGTTCCATGTAAAAGGGTAGTTTGGGGTGGGGGATTTTTCTCAAAATCTTCGTGTCGCATCCCTGAAAGATACTAAACTTAAATACCAAGTTTGGTATTTTACACTTTTCGTTTTTGAGTTATCGTGATCACAGCCACATGGACACACTGACACACACACACACACACACACACAGACCTTTTTGTGAAAATGCTTTTTTTAGATAAAGGGGACCCTAAAACATATATTTCCGGTGAAATCTCGGTATCAATTTTTTTGGTGGAGTGCAACAGTTTCTCTATTCACTATGTACATAGTACGTATAGAGAAAGTAATAACTGCAGCATGGATAATGTTGTTTAGAAATTAATGCTAATGTTTAATGAAAGGAAACTCTAAATATGGTGAGTATTAGATTAAACGACACATTATGAGAATGGTCTGTCAATTATTATTATTATTATTATTATTGAAAATAACTTTTCTCGGGCTATCAGCCAGGTGAATTTTGGAATAATTTCCAAGCTTTCAAGAGCTAACGTCGCTCTCATCTTCATTCCGTTATTCCAGAATTCACCTGGTTGATAGCCCGAGAAAAGTTATTTTCATACCGCCGCCAGGAAAGCTTCAAGTTATTATTATTATTATTATTATTATTATTATTATTATTATTATTACTTTTATTTTAATTAATAATATTTATGTACGTATTGATGTGTAGGTATTACTATTTATACTTTATATTTTATTTTCAGTCCTGAGGGGTCATCGTGAGAACCAAAGCACGCACCAATAATTTGCAGCATTCACTTCATCCGAAATGAAAGGTTCAGAACATCCCCACAGTTCAGCATATGTTCCCAGTATATTTCCAGATGTGTACAAAAAGATTTCGACTTTTTGAAACAGCACTTTCAGTCAAATGTATGCACTTTATAGGCAGAAAACCACAAATAATATCTACATCGCACATGGCTTCCGCTTCTAACTATCCTCCTAATAAGTACAAAGCATGACACGTAGCGGCGCCACCAGTACGATTTTCTGGTCCGTGCACGGTGCCTATAGGAACTTCACAAAGAAGGATACTGTGCATCGGTATACAAAAATTCGTGAACACGTGCGGGGAACGTCGGACAGAACGAAGGGGGCGATAGCCTCCCTTTACCCTGTACTGGCCTCCCAGATGCCGGTTCACTTAAAGTTACGTCTTTTCAAGGCGCTTGTAGTTCCCCTGATGCTCTATGCCTGCGAAGTGTGGAGTATGGCAGCAGACTCCTGGTTTCTCTGGTTACAGCGGGTACAGAATAGAGGACTCCGGTCCATATATTCTGTATGTCGACGTTTCCCTTAGAGCTTCGGCCCTCCCATATGTGGAAGATGTTATTAGGCGCCAGGCTCAAAAATTCTACGCCAGATTGGGCGACCATGAGAATGCACTTGTCAGATCGCTCGGAGAGTACTTACCCCCTGAACGCCGAAAGAGGCGGTTCCGGGTCCCCCGCATGGCTTGTGTACACCCCCGGTAACAACTGCTTTAAACCGCCTAATAGCTGAAAAAAGCATCCCCCCTCCCAATGGGAGAGGTCTATCAAAATTTCACCAACATAATTAAATAAAAATGAACAACAGCGGAACAGAGGAAAGGATGCTGTTCCTGATAATGCAACCGCTCGAAGAGCCTACCAACGCTACCTCCTTAACACCAACACTCGAAACTCCAAAACTAAAACCTCAACCTTCAGCTCATTCCTGTGGTTAAACCCTTACCAGGGTAGGTACACAGCAACAACACCTAGGCTCGCCTACCAGACACGCACGCACGATATACAAAAATCCTTGCTTATGACTGGTGGTTTCCTTTGATGACCTTTCTGCTCGCAACCCTGAATTGACATAGAGCAGTGTGTTGGACTCGTTCAGTGGTGATCCCACGCTGCTAATGAACACCAAGGCGCTGGCTCTTTCAATGTGAAGGATTTTTCTACTACGTATTATGATTTTCTTCAAGGTACTGAATGCTCGTACTGAATACTCAGATGTTGATATTTATTCTTTCAACAGTTGGTCTACTCGTTTAAATACATTCTTTAAAGGCAGTAGTGTATTTTTACTTTCTCTATACGCACTATGTACATAGTGAATAGAGAAAGTATTGCACTCCACCAAAAAATTCGATACCGAGATTTCACCGGAAATATATGTTTTAGGGTCCCCTTTATCTAAAAAAAGCATTTTCACAAAAAGGTCCGTGTGTGTGTGTGTGTGTGTCCGTGTGTCCGTGTGTCCGTGTGTCAGTGAGTCCGTGTGTCTATGAACACGAAAACGAAAAGTCGGTAAAATACCAAACTTGGTATTTAAGTTTAGTATCTTCCAGGGATGCGACACAAAGATTTTGACAAAAATCCCCCCACCCCAAACTACCCCTTACATGGAATTTTTTTCGAAAATTTTGATTTTCTTAAAAATGGCTCTAACGCATTTGATTAAAATTTCGTATATTAAAGATATTTACCTGAATAAAATGTATATCTTCAATTTTCTGGGAATAGACTCTGAAGCTTACTTTATTCTGGATGAAATTTACGTAATTTTGCATAGCTCCTAAACCGTAAGAGATAGATAAAAACTTACTGCACAAAAAATGTAGAGCACGTTAAAACACACAATTTATGTTATATACACTTTTTTCATTGAATTGATCGTTTTTTTAGATATTCCTTGTTTTTGGTTTCAGCTTTAAAAAACAAACTTTGCTCACAGGAATTTGTCCACTCCTGTCCACACAAACTTTAATTTACGGTACTCCCTTATTTCACTCCTACTATTTAGGAAGCAAGTTATAAGATTATTTCTGCTAATTTTTTCTCGATTAGCATGAAGTAACTAGAAGCATAAGCTTTCTAATATTAATTTTTTGCAGAGATATAGAGAAAGTCATGTGAATGGAACACATCAGATTTCTCATACAGGAATGTGCCAACTGCTGTCCATACAAACAAAGGAACTTCAGTCACATAGCAATAAGCCTTTGACTATCCGTTTAACCTATGGTACCTCCTCACTCGCCTTCTACTTTCAAGAAGCAAGAAATAAGACTATTTCTGCTAACTTTTTCTCGAATAGCATGAAGTAAATAGAAGCATAAGCTTTTTAACAATAATTTGTTTCAGAGATATTGAAAAAGGCGTGTGAATGGAACACATCAGATTTTTAATTTTTCTACACGTACTATGTACATAGTGTGTAGAGAAGGTATTGCAATGCACCCAAAATTCGATACTGAGATTTCACTGGAAATATATGTTTTGAGACCCCCTGAATACAAAAAAGCATTTTTAGAAAATAAATACAAAACTTGGTATTTAAGTCCCCCTACCCCAAACTACCCTTTACATGAAAACTTTTTCGAAAATGTTGTTTTTCTTAAAAATAGCTCTAACTATTTTGATTAAAATTCCACATATTAAAGCCATTTCTATCACAAATAAAATATATATCTTTATTTTCTGGCAATGTTCTCTGAAGACTTTTATTTTGAATGAATATTACGGAATTTTGCGTAGCTGCTAAACCGTAAGAGATGGACAAAAATTTACCACACAAAACATATAGAGCACGTTAAAACACACAGTTTATGTCGTATACATTTTTTTCATGAAGTTGGTCGTTTTTGAGACATTCCTTGTTTTTAATTTCAGCTTTGAAAAACTTTTAATTTTCTCATACAGGAATTTGTCAACTCGTGTTCATACAAACAAAGGAACTTCCGTCACTTAGCAACCAGCTTTTGACTACCGTTTTATTCTATGGTACTCCCTTATTTCGCTTCCACTTACAAGGACGCAAGTAAGAAGACCATTTCTGCTAATTTTTTCTCGATTAGCATAAAGTAAATAGATGCATAAGCTTTTTAACAATAATTTGTTGCAGAGATGTAGAGAAAGTCATGTGAATGGAACACATCAGGTTTTTTTATCGTTTCATTTATATAGCCCCTTTTAACATCTAAGGTCATATCGGGGCTTTGCACTTGAAACACCTCGTTGTCTGTAGGTTTGAATCATTTTATTTTCCTCAAACACACACACACACACACACACACACACACACACACACACACACACATTCACTCTCACATACATACTTCCAGTCTGTGGGGAATAGAGACGAATAATCGAACCCGGGACCTCACTGACCACTCGACCACGGAGTGTGGTCTCAGGAAAGTGAATGAAATCACAAATAGAGAAATATCACGAGCTTTCTTCGTCATACTTTATATATGGGTCGGAAGGCCAACGCCTTTTGAAGAAGAGGAGTATCATTTTGATAATCTGTATGTAGTGCACGTTCCTATGAACATATGCTTACATCGTGTATCAAGCTATTGTAAAGTTAGTTACCATACTACATTAAATTTGGTAAAAATTAAATTATTTGCTGTAAACGACTCTGCCAATTGCCAGGATCAAATCAGCGTCAATTTCATCCCGCAAATATTTTTTACAGCAAATACATTGACATGGGGCTGTCGCTTTTAAGCACACTTAGAAACCAGCGTATGGGTTTGAAACAAAGCTCTAGGAATTAATAGACCAGTGTTTATCCAACTGAGATATGCAGAATGAAGGTCAAATTGAGGTCTGTCTATTTCTAAACTTTTGGGTAATCCTCTAAATCGATTATTTGAAGCTTCTTCTGATAAATGGCATCTTTGGTATATTGTGCGGATAAGCTGCACATAACTTCCAGAACTCTGATTATTTGCTTTATAACTAATATGCATCTGGCCTATCATAACTCTCTTTTGAAGCTGCAATCAAAGCTGAATCAAATCATCTCATGTAACGCCAAAAGTTCATCACAAACTGCAATCATATTAAATGTTTATACAATCCTTTACATTTTGCTCTTTCTCTTGAGTTTCTTGTCATATCATCTATAGCTTGAATGAAATAGGGAATAAAGCACATTAACTATCCTACACAGGTTTTCCAGTTTTCAGCCTAGGAAATAACGATCTGATAGTAAATATTTTTCCAATCTTATTCATTTTGGCCTAACTGAGATGAGCCTTTCAAAAACAACCGCTGGTTCTTCGGCGGCGGATTGCACCATGAATATTTGTTTATTAATTGCTTACCCTCCCTGTAATTGTAGGACTGACACCACTTTAGAACTTACAAGCCACTGTCTAGGGTTCAGAGGCCTATTGGGGAGCCTACAGCACGAAACCACCTAATGGAGAACCTGGCCCGTAGCCAGGCATGAACACGAACTTAACTGAAATATGAAATGTAAGCGAAATCGATGATTAGAATGATGATGGGGCAGTTGGAGGATGCGTGGCGGAGGACCCGGAGGACCCGGAGAAAACCCGTCCAGACACCGCTTTGTCCACCACAACCTAGATGGCGGGGGGGAGCGGTCTAACCATGGCGCTACCATGAATATACTTTGTCTAAAAAGGTCCTAATATGTTTTACAACTACATTCAATTTTATAATCATTAAATGCCAATTTTAAACGAATACTCCAGCCGTACCATGCTACCAAATTAGAAAATTCTTGCTTCAATTCCACTGCAACCGGTACCTTGCTTCCAAGCATGACTTATGCTCAATCACAAACAAAATAACCTATATCATTACTTTATAGAAACTTCATAAATGCCATGGTTTTTTTAAGTTTCTTAATAGAGAATTTTTGAATTCCACTAAATCCCCAAAAATAATACTGGCTCATTCTCATGCGAAATGCCACATTTCAAGCAAATCACACTAATTTCTGTTTAAATAGTGGAATACCAATAAGATTTATTTATCTGATATCTACTATTATTTGTGCGTATATTTGTGATATATGATCGATTATGTTGGCACAACTATAATTGAAATGTAATACTATGACCATTTAAGTTGTTACAGTTCTCTATCTATATAGGTATGCGCATTCCAGAAATCTTATAAGTGGAAAGAATTTTGACAGTTATTTCTTCATACTTTGCATTCATATTGTCAAAAGTATTTTCAAACATATTTTTATTTATTTATCTTTTATTGCTTTATCAGAATTGTGAGATTTAAAGTTTTCAATCTAATTTTAAGCTTAGGCTATTACGAGTCTCACTCTTACGCTAAGCTTGTATTGAATCCACTCGTCTGGGAACTTAATACCAGCAGATGTTTTGTGTCCATAGCAACCGTACTAACTTCCGAGCAAACACGGGATCCAGAAATTCATCTTCTATTTCACATCAGCATTTTTATAAGTACAATATCTAAAGGCAATAGAATAATTAGTTGATCAAATAATAATATCGGGTATTCTATTATTAAAGGGCTTTAACAATTTTAAGTGAAATAATAAAGACATTATTAATATCATAGCATAACAATTTATAATTTAGTCGTTGATGATAGACTTCGATATGCTTAACTAAACCTTTAAAAGAAAAACTTTGATCCTAATTAAAAATTTAATGACCAATTCAAATTCTTAATATTACTAAGATCTATGATAAATAATCATACCCAAATACACAATTTAAACCTGTGGAGCTGAACTTTTCGTGAAGAGCAGGATATCACAAAGAAGCAAACTCCATGATAAGAGAAATACCATCAAAGAAAGATTAAAACACCTAAAATGTACATAAATAAAAGCAGTGTTCTTCAGACCAGCATTTAATAATATGTAACTGAACTTTATCAACTGTCCCGAAGTTATATCATATTTGCTCTTAACCTCAGTGCTTTAACAAATATTTAGCAATGGAACTTGGAGATCATTAAAGGCGATAGTTCTTATACCGGGTCATAAAGATCCAATATCAATTGCGGGTGCAAAACTTCTGTGATAAAATGTTCAAAAGAATGATCAAAGAAAAATACTTCTGAAACAAAGAAGGGAAAGAAAATATTGGACATAAATTGCATATTTTATCGAGATTACATTTTTTTTTGTGCAGTATGTGCAGCTATGCAAAATTCAATTAAGAAGGCTTCATATTTAATCAAAAAGATTAAATTATAATATATTTAATATATTGCATTTTAATCAAAATCATTCATTTTAGAGGAAATCCAGAATTCCGAGAAAAAAAAATCTTCCCTGTAAAGGAAATTCTGTGGTGCGGAGATTTTCCTGAAAATCCTCCTGTCACATCCTTTAAAGATACTGTTCTCTACCAAGTTTCGTATTTAACCGAAGTTTTGTTTTTGAGTTCACAGACAGACACACTTACACACCTTTTTCTAAAAGGGCTTTTCCTGGATTAGGGGATCTCATATATTTACAGTGCAATATCTGTATCGAGCTCTTGGATGGAATGCAATACCTTCTCTCCTGTGTACAGTATACATGGTAGCGAAAGTAAACAGTTACACATTACACAGGGATTCCCAAACCTAGGCATGAATCCCTTTGAACTTCGAAAGCCACCTCTGGGAGTAAGGAATGAGGAAGGAGAGCAGCGGAGGCAGCCCGACCTACGCCAGGGTGAACCCTCACAAAATGCACTTCCACCGTCCAGCCTCAACACGCCGAACACCGTCGCCTGGTCCTTCAATTCTAAAATTGATGAAGATTACGGAAATAATGTGTTCAAGAAGTGAAGGAAGGGCAAACTGTTGTAGAAGAACCACCGCAGCATTCGTCTAGCCTGGAGAAACCAGAAAAACCCCAGTCAGAGTGCGCAATCGGCACACAACCACAACGGAAATTTGCAGCTTTCCTCTGAAGCTTTTTTATTTTTTTTTATTTATTCATTTTGTTAATTACAAAAGGTATAAGTTATATTATAAATACAGTATATCAGTTCACAATTTTTTATATATAGTTATGAACAATGTTGTCTGTGCGGTTAAATTAAACATGTGCAGGAAGATGTTAACAAAATAAGGTGTTGTAATCGCTATAGAATGAGCAAGGCAAAAGCTGTTGCCGACTGCCGTGAAAGACGCTTATGTTTTTGCAGATCTTCTCTTGCTGCTCTAAGACGACAACGTAAACCGAACTGGGACCCTTTTAAATGCGAAGCTCACACGTTATCACCGAGCTATATCCTTCGGTTTTCTAAGGATAATAGCAACCCTTGCCGCTAGCAACATCATCTTTTCAAAACAGAAAACAGTGATAAAATATGCTGTCGTTATCTTACAGTAATAACAATTTATGTATAGAATTTAAATACCCCTAAAGAGGGCATTTTATGGGTAATATCAGGCTTGTGCACACGCACTACTTCGCTGGTGAGGCCAATTAGTTTCCTCAAAAGGACTCCAGGGACCACGCATTCTGAACTTTTAACGCATTGAAATGCTTGTCCATTATTCTAACCGTGTGTAACTTTGGTTGAGCTCGGAAGTTAGTCTAAGCGTATGTCGCATAAAGCCGGCAGTTCCGGGGCAGGCATTAATATTGTAGCGTATGATATTGTAACAGAGCAGGCCATGTTTCACAAATAGAGAACTGAGCGGAGTCCCGCGGGGCACCTGCAGCTTACACAGTTTATACTGCCATCTCGCACCTAGCTCTTGTATGCATCAAAACTGCTTGATCCTGCATGCATCTAGTGCATTCCTTGTTAAAACTATTCTCTAAGCATTCAAGCAACAACAAAAACAGCTTTTTAGCCCACCTGGGTAGCGTGTCTGCCTCATATTCAACAGGTCGTGAGTTGGAATCTCGCTTAGGGTGAGTTTTTTCGGGGTTTTCCCTTATCCTGAGAAGACAAATGTCCAATAACTTTAAGCTCCATGAACCCCGAGATCATTTGAGCGTCATTTCACCAATTTCATTCATCGTCCGTTATGGCCAACCAGGTTAAAGGACTTTCCCTATATCTCTGCAACAAATTATTCTTAAAAAGCTTATACTTCTATTTACTTCATGCTAATCAGAAAAAAATTAGAAAAATAGTGTTTTTACTTGCTTCCTTGTAAGTAGAAGCGAGATAAGAGAGTACCATAGGTTAAAGTGAGAGCCAAAAGCTGGTTGCTATGTCACTGGAGTTCCTTTGTTTATATGGACAGCAGTTGACACATTCCTGTATGAGGAAAATATACGTTTTTCAAAGCAGAAACCAAAAACAAGGAATGTCTCAAAAACGATGAACTACACGAAAATTGTGTATTTTAACGTGCTCTACATTTTTCGTGTAGTAAGTTTTTGTCCATCTCTTACGGTTTAGTGGTTATTCAAAATTCGTAAAATTCATCCAGAATTCAGAGGCTATTTCCAGAAAATTCAAGATACACATTTTATTTGTCAGGTAAATATATTTAATATACGAAATTTTAATCAAAAGCGTTAGCGCCATTTTTGAGAAAATAAAAAATTTCGAAAAAAAAGTGCCATGTAAAGGGTAGTTTGGGATGGGGAATTTTTCTCAAAATCTTCGTGTCGCATCCGTGGAAGATACTAACCTTAAATACCAAGTTTGGTATTTTACCGACGTTTCGTTTTTGAGTTATCGTGTTCAGAGACACACGGACACACACACACACACACGGACCTTTTTCCGAAAATGCTGTTTTACATTCTCTATACGTGTTATGTACATAGTGTATAGAGAAGGTATTGCACTCCACCAAAAAATTCGATACCGAGATTTCATCGGAAATATATGTTTTAGGGTCTCCTGTATACAAAAAAAAAGTATTTTTAGAAAAAGGTCCGTGTATATGTGTCCGTGTGTCCGTGTGTCTGTGAACACGATAACTCACACACGAAAAGTCGGTAAACTACCAAACTTGGTATTTAAGTTTAATATCTTCCAGGGATGCGACACGAAGATTTTGAGAAAAATATCCCCACCCCCAACTATCCTTTACATGGAACTTTTTTCGAAAATTTTGATTTTCAAAAAAATGGCTCTGACGATTTTGATTAAAATATCGTATATTAAAGATATTTACCTCACAAATAAAATGTATATTTTGAATTTTCTGAGAATAGCCTCTGAAGACTACTTTATTCTGGGTCAATTTTACGGAATTTTGCATAACTGCTAAACCGCAAGAGATGGACAAAAACTTACCATACAACAAATGTAGAGCACCTTAAAAAAACAATTTATGCTATATACTTTTTTTCGTGGAGTTGATTGTTTTTGAAATATTCCTTGTTTTTTATTCCAGCTATAACAACTTATACTTTTCTCACACAGAACTTTGTGAACTCGTGACCATATAAACAAAGGAACTTCAGTCGCAGGGCAACCAGCTTTTGACTATCACTTTAACCTATGAAACCCCTTTATTTCGTTTCTACTAACAAGGAATCAAGTAATAAGACTATTTCTGATAATTTTTGCTCCATTAGATGAAGTAAATAGATTAATTTGTTGCAGTGATATAGAGAAACTCATGTGAATGGAACACATTAGATTTTTTAGATAAAGCGGACCCTAAAAAATATATTTCCGGTGAAATCTGGGTATCAAATATTTAGGTGGAGTGCAATACCTACTCTGTACACTATGTACATAGTGAGTATAGAGAAAGTAAAAAAAAAAAAAAAAGCTTTGTGCCGTAAAGCTTATCGAAAGGCTTAGGCATTCTTTAATTTTATTTATGATGCAATCCCTGGTTGTTTTGTGAATAATAACATCCAACCTTGAAAATGTGCATTGAAGAGCATCTCACGGAATGATATATTGTTGATGTTAATTATTAATTCTGCCTTATTCTTATTGACTTCTATGTGTTGAAATTCGTTTCTTTGCACGAGCAGGAGTTGACAAATTCCCGTATGAAATAAAGCCTTTAAAAACTGGTCCTATAGGGTACAATTGAATTTGGGTTCTCTTTAACAATCACTAACCTTAAAATAAGAACTGAAGCTTTCCTGGCGACGTGTTAATTCAAAATCTTCTCGGGCTTCTAGCCAGGCAAAAACGTGGCTTAACACCTAAGCCAAGTTTTTACCTGGCTAGAAGCCCGAGAAGATTTTGAATTAATCACTAACCTTATTTAGAACAGTTACAAATTGCTTCATGAAACCTAATTTGAGATAGAGTGGTGGAAAAAGCACATACTATCCTTCGTAGAAGGAGAAACAAATATCTCATACTTCACTTTTAAAACTATTCTCTAAGCATTCAAGCAAGAACAAAAACAGCTTTGTGCCGTAAAGCTTATCGAAAGTATCGGGCATTCTTAAAATTTATTTGTGATGCATTCCTGGTTATTTTGTGAATCATAACACCCAACCTTGAAAATGTGCACTGAAAAGCTTCTCACGGAATGATATATTGTTGATGTTATTTATTAATTCTGCAGTGAATATCTATAATTTGATATGCACATTTTTGGAACTTTCATATGTGCTTGTTTAAAAACTTAAATGTCTATTGAAATCATAATTATGAGAGTCAATTAGCGCAAGTTTACTTACAGCCATTATATATTCTTTACACAAAATATTAGATCATCAAAACACAAATCCGAAAAGGCATCAGTAAATTAATGTGCGCGTGTGTGTGTGAGCGGCTTGCTTCGTAAGTTATAGGTGATAGCTGGCATCTATTGCTGCACGTGCAACTGTTTCTAAAAGTTTCCAGTGACGTGCCCAACAGGTATAAAAAGGTCAACGAGGCACTGTCCAGTATTCAGTTTTCACTGGAAATGCATCGCACACAACAGTTGAGTGAGTTCAATAGGAATTTCATATCGAGCAGCATCTTTGCCGCAGCGAACGTCGAAAAGAAATTATACGGTAGCATTGTTACGAAAGACGGTTATTTGTGAGCAACAGCTTGCCATATGCTTCGCCTTCTTTTCGTATTCAAGAAGGCATGGCAGCTATCCGCTCACCTCGTAGGTTAGAAACCAACATTTCTGCAATCATTGTAAACTTACGGGAAAATATTGCAAATCAACTTCAATACCCCTGCAGAAAATGTGTTTATATTGTGTTTCGAGTAGTAGTGGACCTAGTGGATCCTAGTATCAAGTGCTTTTTTTACAAAGTTAAGTTTAAACAGCAACAATAGTGCCTCCGATTGGAATAGTTGAAGTGGTTAACGCGTGTTTCTGCTGAATAGCAGAAAAGTCGCAATGTAGATCCAATCCCGTATAACGCCTGATTTTTATTATTATTATTATTATTATTATTATTATTATTGGGGAAATATGCCTACCTCAAATGACATTCCACCCTAAGATTAAAATGTTATTGACACAAAAACGGAAATAATTTCTTTAAAAATGTTGAGTGAACTCAGCATGATACATATTATAATGTAATGCTATGTGTGAATATGACTTAAAAGTATCGAAATCACATACATTTTATGTATAATATATCATAGGAAAGCATTTATAGTATAAAAGTTGTATTAACGGTAGATTGCTTGAACGTGAAGCAACCATTACATCTAGCAGCGTTGCCAATTTGAATATTTACAGCACTATACAACTCCTGTCTAGAAATATGCCCTTATCCTGATTCTCTATTCTTGATGACAATAGATGACGTGTGTGAATATTCCGTTTCAGAAAATAAGCACGCGGGAGGTGAAAATCGAACCACCACCTGCTGGCACTTTTGAATTCAAAGATAGTGACGCAGTAACCTCGAATATTCCTCAGCTAGAAGGTTGCGCCTTGTTCATCTAATATGAAGTGTTGATCATTTTGATTCTAGGTAATCTTCTCTTTTCATCAGCTAATTAATGTCTGGAAATAAAAGCAGAACATTTATACATTTTTTCAGGGTATTACAAACCTCCGCCCTGCAAGGAAATTTGTTGCTAAGTTACCAACAGAGTTAATACTTCATATTAGGTGAATAGATCACAAGTTCCCAACAGAGGAATTGTTGAGGTTGCTATGTCATTTATTCGTGAATTCGAGAGCGCCAGTAATGCTACACTCACAATGAAATGCAAGCGCAGACGCAATGTAAGCGCAAGAGTTTGGACTCATATTATTTAATGTAAGCATTCACATAGAAACACGCAAGACGCAACACAATGCAATGCAACGCAAGAGTTTGCAAACTCCAAACTTTATCCTTGCGTTGCATGCAAAGAGGAAGAATCTTGCTTCTCTTCTCTATGCATTGCCTATGAATTCAATAACAAACAATCGCACTACAAGATTTTGCAGGGCCTGCTGTACATCCACGCTCTTCTATTTGGCCGTGATGTGCCGCGCCATCTCTAATTTCCCTCAAGAGTTTATGACAGTCTCCCTCTTTGATTTAATGGATGTAACTATCATCTTTGTCTTGATTTCTTGGTTCTCATAAATCGATAATTCTTAGTTCATTAAATGTGTAGATTTATCACTTTCTGCAGTCTCTGTACTTGTACTATTTTCAATAATTTTGAATAAGCAACTGTTAATTCCAAATCTTCTCGGGCTTCTAGCCAGGTAAAAACTTGGCTTGACACCAACGTTTCGAAGAAGTGCATCTTCCTCGTCTTCAGGGTGAACTGTTCACCCTGAAGACGAGGAAGATGCACTTCTTCGAAACGTTGGTGTCAAGCCAAGTTTTTACCTGGCTAGAAGCCCGAGAAGATTTGGAATTAACACGTCGCCAGGAAAGCTTCAGTTCTTATTTTAAGCAACTGTTGTGACATCCCTGCCGCGAGTGTCAGTTGTTAGTATGTAATGTACTTATTTTGTAAAAGATTGAATGAATTTTCTTATGTGGTATTGTTGGTTATGTTATTCGTTTGTAACTTGCGGAGCGCTTGGAAGAAATTCGCTTGTAACTTGCGGATCTAGAAACCCGTGACAGCTTCTTGCGTTGCGCTTACGATTGCATTTGTGAATGGTGTTTCCTTGCGCATGCGCTTATGCTACATTACGTCTGCGCTTGCATCTCACTGTGAATGTAGCTTAAGAGGTAGTTTGCTCCTCACCTCACACGCACTTATTTTCCTTAAACAGCCATTAATAAACGTCTTTAATTCCTCGAAATTATCTATCGTCACCGGGAAAGGGGAATTAGGATAAAGGTACACTTCTATACGGCCAGTTAAAGGGGACACTGCAATATTGTATGGAAATAAACAAAATGGTTACGCTGCAAAGTGCAAAGGTTGTTTAACGTTCAAGAAATCCCAACTGTATTATGCTCTGTTTAATATACCATTAATGAATTTATTCGCTGGCATCCGCTATTTTTTGCAATGCAATTTGTGGCTATTAATACAACTTTAATACTATTAATGCTTTCCCATAGTGTACAATATAATTTCGATAATTTTGAGTCATATTCGCACATTTGTGTCGCATTACCCCTTAATTAAATATAAGGAATGTAATCATGCGAGTTCGCTCAACATTTCTATAGAAATTATTTTCATTTTTGTGCTTGTAACATTCTAATTTCCTGCTTATCTAGTGAGACCGTCCAACATGAAGGAGATATAAACGTTTCTTTATCTCTATTGTAAACTAGTATAAACATTAGCAATGCATGGTCCAAATAAACTATTTGTTCGAGAATTATAGACAGATGTCTTTGAATGTGGGTGTATAAAGGAAAATATTGATTTGAGTTAGACGTATTACCTGTTTTATTTGCAGCATTTGCAATTTATCTTTTATAAAGCATTCAGTTGTAAAATTTCATTATTACTGCAGCATTCATAAGACGAGGTCGTATCCTTAGCGCGGTGGTAGCGCAGCTGCCTACCAAGCGGGAGACCTGGGTTCGATCCCCAGTACCGGCGTGGGGATTTTCCCCCCGCTGGGAGACCTGGTCCGGGGTGCACTCAGCCTCGTGAGGTCCCTGGGGGGCCAATTGAGGAGCTACTTGATGGAGAAGTAGCGGCTCCAGGTCGTGAGGACCGCATTAACCGGCCGGGAGGGGCTCGAGGCGCTGACCACGTCTCACCCTCCAGTACTGCACCCCATCCATGACGTCTGTAGTGGACTGAGATGGGGGACGCAGCGGCCAGGCGGTAGGCCAAGGCTCCCCGTGAGCTGTCGTGCCATGGAGTTATTCATAAGACGACGGCGAATATTACAACGCTATGTTAAATAACACTAGCCCTGTAAATTGATGCCGTATGAGGGGGGGGCCACAAAAGCATGCGTTATACGGGATTCGACCCACCTCCGGCTTCCCTGGCTTTCGGCCGAAACACACGTTGACCACTTCAGCTATTCTAGTCGCAGGCACATATGCTGATTAAACTTACCTTTGTAAGCAAAGCACCCAACAATAGAAGGGTTTTATTTCAGGTCCTCTACTTAATCGAAACACAATAACAAACACATTTTCTGCAGCTGTACTGAAGTTGAAATTTCAGTATTGTTCGTTAGTTTACAATGATTGCAAAATATTGGTTTCTAAACTGCGAGATGGGCGAATGACTGCCATGCATTCTTGAACACGAAAGGAATGGACAAATTTCATTCTCATACCACCTATGCAGGGAGTCCTGCGAATTCCGTGACCAATGGCGCGGTCAAATAGAAGTGGGCATTTATTTCTATTAAAGGTAGTACGTGTAGAGAAAGTAATAATTGTCCTAATGACCTAATTAGCCTTATTCATAGATTACGATTTCTAATATAGCTTCTATATCCATATATTGGGAAAATAGAAGTAATTACTAAATGAGCATGTTTGTTATTTAAAGAAACTGTGCACTAGAGTGAATAAGAAAGATGGGATAAAAGAATCCAAAATCATTTTCACTTGAGTGACAGTATTGACAAAGGCTGAATCGAAGGGAAGAGGCAAGTTAAACTGTTTACATTTCGAGTGATTCACTTAAGTTACCTCGAATCGCTTTATGGTGTATCATATAAACATTTGGACCTTGTGCTGTACTGACGACGGAAGTCTCCAAAGGATGATGTATAATTGCTTTATAATTCATAGTAGACTTGTTTATTTTGGGTTTTCTGTATAGTGGGATTTGTTTCGTCAGTTAAACCCCTTTCATAAAAGGCATTTTGCTGATGGTCTTGTATTCGCATTTCTTGTATTCATATTAATTTCTGTACCGTCTTCTGCTCAAGGCTGACCAAAGTCTTAGTAATGATTTTTTATAATTTATCAGTCGTTTGATTAGTTGACATTGTTGTAAGTGGAGTGTCTAAGGTATTAAAAAAACCATAACTCCATGGCTGACAGTCCACAAGGGACCTAGACCCACCGCCCGGCCACTGTATCCTCCATCTCGGCCCGAAGGCATCATGAAAGGGGTGAGACGTGATGAGTGCCTTGAGTCCCTCCCGGCCGACTGATGCGGTCTCCTCGATATGGAGCCTTTACTTCTCAATTAAGTAGCTCCTCAAGACACAAGTCAAAGCAAATGTGCTTGCGAACTACATGGAGGCCAAGAGAGGACCCCCAGGACGTAATCTTCTTGAGGAAGTTGACTGCTAACTGCGGCTTCAGCCTGATGAAGCGGAGGACCCCCTCCAAGGCGCACTCCGGCGTCTCAACACCAAAAAGGCTTGCGGGCAGGACGGGCTGACACCTACCATGCTAAGCAACGTTCCCTTCAGAGCAGTGCTGTTCCTCACCAAGGTATTCAACATGTGCCTCATCCTGGGCCCCTTCCCACGCGAGTGAAAGGTGGTGTGCATTTGAACCCTGGCAAGGACCCAGCGCTTCCATCTAGCCACCGCTCCATTAGCCTCCTTCCTACCCTCTCGAAGACCTTCGAGAGGTTAGTACTCCGCCATCCCACTCCATCAGTTCGGATTTCGTTCTGGGCTCTCAGCCACCCACCAGCTGCTGCGGGTAGTGCAGACTGCCGCCTTGGAGTTCCAGGACGGGGCCTTCACGCCAGCGGTGTCATTGGACGTCGAGAAGGCCTTCTCAACCGCCTCCCCCAGGGACCTCAAGAGGTCTTCCAGCGGGGAACAATTCCCCACACCGGTACTGGGAATCGAACCAAGGTCTCCTGCTTGGCGAACAGCCGCGCTACCACCACGCTAAGGAGATGACATAAAATATTTAGAGTTTTAAAAACCAATACTCTGGATATAAATTCCTAGTGTGCAGGCAAATTGAGTTTTGATCCGTAGTTTTCGCTCGGCACATTGCCATTTTTTTTCATTTATCTCAATGGTTTCCTAGGAATATATTGGAAGATGCTCTATAAAGACAACATGATAACATGTTATTACTTTCTCTATACGTACTATGTACAAAGTGTATAGAGAAGGTATTGAAATGCACCCAAAAATTCGATACCGAGATTTCACCGGAAATACATGTTTTGAGACCTCCTGAATAAAAAAAAAGCATTTTTAGAAAAATGTCCGTGTGTGTGTCTGTCTGTTGTATGTCTGTGTGTATGTGTGTGTGTCTGTGGGCAGCATAGCTCAAAAACGAAAATACCGTTAAAAACCAAACTTGATATTTAAGTTTGATATCTTCCAAGGATGCGACACGAAGATTTTCAAGAAAATCCCCCCACCCCCAACTACACTTTACATGGAAAACATTTCGAAATTTTGATTTTCTTAAAAATGGCTCTAACGATTTTGATTAAAATCCAGTATATTTAAGATAGTAAAATGTATATCTTGAATTTTCTGGGAATAGCCTCTAAAGATCTCTTTTTTTCTGGATGATTTTTATTGAATTTTGTATAATCGGTAAACCGTAACAGATAGACAAATACTCCTGAAGATCAGGATAAAACACACAATTTATGTCATTTACATTTTTTTCGTGGAGCTGATCGTTTTTGAGATATTTTCTTGGTTTCAGTTGTGAAAAATATACTTTTCTCGTACAGGAATTTGTCAACTCCTGTCCATACAAACAGTCACCTAGCAACCAGCTTTTGACTATCACTTTAACCTATGCTACTCCCTTTCTTCGGTTCTACTTACAAGGAAGCAGGTAATAAGACTATTTCTACTAATTTGTTCTCGATTAGCATGAAGTATATAGAGGCATAGGCTTTTTAACAATAATTTGTTGCAGAGATGTAGAGAAAGTCATGTGAATGGATCACATCAGATTTTTTTTTAAGAATTAGGTATTACGTTTTCCTAACCGGTGCCTAACATTCATGCACCTCTTGCGATGTCTACTCAGAACTCTCTTTCTAATCGGCCTATATTTCATATTACTTTCTCTAGTGCGTATGTACTATCTCGTGCATATATAGTATGTATGCGCATGTATGTTTCTGTGTCTGTGGACAGTATAGCTCAAAAACGAAAAGTCAGTTTTAGTATCTTCCAGTGATGTGACAGAAGGACTTTCAGAAGTATCCCTCACCCCAAACTGCCGTTTCATGGAACATTTTTCGAAATGTTTGTTTTTTGTAAAAAAAATTGCTGTAATTAATTATAAAAATGTTGCACATGAAAGACATCTACAAGGTAAATGAAATGCATATCCTGATTATCTTGGGAGCGGCTCCTGAAGTTTTCTTCATTCTGAATGCCTTTTGCATATCTGAAATAGCTAAAAACTTATTATACAAAAACTGTAGATCTCGTTAAAACACGCAATGAATATCATAGGCGATATTCCGCGTTTATTTTATTATATTTAAACTTTTCTCAAACGGGAAGTTCTCGTGCGTTTTATCTCTCTTTTGTTTTACTCCTGGCCTTGGAAATATCACGGGATTTCAATGACAATCGCATAGCGACAGGTTTTAAAACATTTGGCTCGACTACCACTTTATTTACCTTCTACTTTTAAAGGGCTAAACAATAAGACAATTTCCTGTTATTGCTTTTCTTGATTAATATGATGTAGGTAGGATCTTTTTCAAAGTTATTCAAAGTTTGTAAGAAAAGTTTGTTGATGGTAAGTAGAGAAATATATGTAAATGTATCACATGTTTTATAAATAATAATAATAATAAAATAATAATAATAAAATATAATAACTCCATGGCACGACAGCTCACAGGAAAACTTGGCCTACGCCCGGCCACTGCGTCCGCCCTCTCGGTCCATGACAGACGTCATGGATGGGGTACACACTATTGGAGGTTGAGACTTGGTCAGCGCCTCGAACCCCCCGGTTGGTTAATGCGGTCCTTATGACCTGGAGCTGCTACTTCTCCATCAAGTAGCTCTTCAATTAGCCCTCAGGTACCTCACGAGGCTGAGTGCACCCCGGGCCAGGTCTCCCAACGGGGGAAAACTCCCCAAGCCGGGAATGGAACCCAGGTCTCCCGCTTAGTAAGCAGCTATGCTACTACCATACTAAGGAGATAACCTCTATTACACACACACACATATATATATTTAGTTTCTCTAGCGCGTATATACAATGTACGGGTACATAGGCGGAGAAAGTACTGTATTTTAACCAAAAATTCGATATCGACATTTCACCGGAAATACATGTGTTAAGGTCCTCTGAATCCAAATAGCCATTTTTAGAAAAAAGTCCATGCGTATGTGTGTGTGTGTGTGTGCGGAAACATACCTCAAAAAAGAAACTCGGTTAAATACCAAACTTAGAGTTTGCGTATAGTATCTTCCAAGAATGCAACACGAAGATTTTCAGAAAAATACCCCACCACCGTGTTACACCATAAATGAAATATTTTTCGAAATTTTCGATTTTACAAAAAATGGTTCGAACGATTTTGATTAAAATGTATATTAAATATGTCTACATGGCAAATAAAATATGTATCCTGAATTCATTGGGAATAGCCCTAAAACCCACTTCATTCTGAATGACTTTTACATAACTGGTAAACCGTAAGAGCTGGACAATAACTTACCTCACAAAATGTAGATCTTGTTAAAATATACAATTATTGTTATATTTATTTTTTTATAGAATAACCACTTCAGAGATATTCCCTGTTATTGGTTACAATTCTAAAATATTTAAATTTTTAAAATATTTGACTTTTGCTAGCCTAACGTATTCCCTTGTTTAATTATAGAATTTCAGATAGAGTTTATTTTGATCAACATGATGTGAATAAACGAATATATTTTGTAAGAATAGTTCATTTTCAGAACACATAGAGAAAGTCGTGTGAATGTGACACTCAGTTTTTTTAAGTCTATTTTATGTAATTCTGTCAACGTATCCTTCCATTTCATTCTACTTACTTATATCTGAGTCTTAATTGAAACTATTTTAAAATGTAATCTTATTGTTTCATTTCTTATTTTATCCATTTTAATGAATCTCCTTACATATCTCATGATCTTCACCTCTACGTATTATTTCTTCTTTTTTCGTTCCTTATATACTAATTTCTTTAATATTTTGTTTGTTTGTTTCTTTTTTCTTTCTATTGTTATTGATCATGATCCAGAACCATGTACAAGAGAAGGTGCAACCATAAATGTATATATGGTTTAATTTGTGTTACCTATCTTGTTCATCTTCTCAAAGATATTTCATTTGTTCCACAGATAGATCGAATCCATTAACCTTCTCAATGTGTTTGTCATATTTAGAACTAATATTACGATCTAGATAGTTGGAATGCGATTCATAATCGTCCATGAGCGTAATTTTTAATACAATATAAGAGTTCAATAGATATTATCATTTCAGATGGACATATGTCGTATTAAGGCTTGGATATCCCTTTGGAGGAACAAATACGCTCTATAGAACATGCGAATTCTTTTGAAATGACATAGGCTAAACTATTGTAGTTTGTATAAATAAATCCTCTAGTATATGAATCTTTTGTGGCACTATCTTTTCTTCAAGAGATACGGATGAAGTGAAGGAACCGCAGGAGGCTATAGGGCGCAGGCAGTCAAGTGACACAGACACGCAGATATCCTAACGATTCCAAGCTTGAAGACCGGATCACAATGTCAGGCTACTGAGAGGAAGAGTGGGAGAGATCTCAAACCACCTTATGGTGGGAGAAGTACAGCTATTATCTAGCAGGCTCGAGAAGAACTTATCAAAGAGCAAACGTCTGCGCAATCTGTTCGACATTGTCTACAAGACCACATAAAACTGAAACGGAAAACGCAATTAGAGTGAACAAGGGGGCAAAAAATTCGAGGTGGAAGAGGAACCAGTCCAGCATTCTCATTATGACTGAGAAAAACCACGCAAAATTATACGGTCAGTGACCAACTTGACGGAAACCAGAACCTTCGAAATACAAGTGTACGCGAGCGAGCGCGCAGGTTCAATTTAAGAGAAGATGGGAATGTACCTAGAGAAAATTAAATAAGGACAGTAAGTGAGTTCCCTTAATCAAAATTAGTATACTTAGATTTCGTTTAAATTAGAAGAGAGTTTCAGGCAAAAGATGGCAGCTAATATCCTGGCAGCGTAATTCAGTTTAACCCACATAAATAGAAAGTGGAAGAGGCAGCATTGTCGAAATAAGAATGAGGCGGCGCAGTGGGGAGATGCTGAAGATGAGAAGCTGAAGGGAACGGAATTATTCCTTTCCATGACAGACTTGGTACTTTGAGATACCTAAAAGCTTAATTCCAGCTGCTAAACTTGTTTAATTTCTCTACTGGTTATATACCTTCCACCCTTAAATTCGATACACACATTTCACCAAAAATATATGCTTAATCGTAATCCAATATATATAATTTCTCTACTTAGTATATCGTACATAGGTAGAGAAGGCATTACATTTCATCTAAAAATTCGATTCCAGGATTTTATTAGAAATACACGTTGTAGGGTCCCTATATAAAACAAGTATTTTAGTAAAAGGTCCATGTGTGAGCAATTAACTAAAAATTAAAAGTCGGTACATACCAAATTTCATAATTTAGTTCAGCATCTTCCAAAAAAGTGATTTTAAAGAAAATTCCCTCACCGCAAACTACCATTTACATAATCCAATTTTAGAATATTTTGATTTTATCAAAAATGTTTTTTTTGATATGATTTTTATTAAAATGTTCTTTATTTAAGACATTTATATGACAAATAAAACTCATATCTTGAATTTTCTTGGAATCACCTATCTTAATTCTGGATGACTTTCGCATGAATGGAAAGTAAACCGTAAGAGATGGAAAAAAGCTTTACTACATAAAGATGTAGATCTCGTGAAAACACTCATTTTATGTCATATGTATGTATGTATGTATGTATGTATGTATGTATGTATGTATGTATGTATGTATGTATGTATGTATGTATGTATGTATGTATGTATGTATGTATGTATGTATGTATGTATGTATGTATGTATGTATGTATGTATGTATGTATGTATGTATGTATGTATGTATGTATGTATGTATGTATGTATGTATGTATGTATGTATGTATGTATGTATGTATGTATGTATGTATGTATGTATGTATGTATGTATGTATGTATGTATGTATGTATGTATGTATGTATGTATGTATGTATGTATGTATGTATGTATGTATGTATGTATGTATGTATGTATGTATGTATGTATGTATGTATGTATGTATGTATGTATGTATGTATGTATGTATGTATGTATGTATGTATGCATGCATGTATGTATGTATGTATGTATGTATGTATGTATGTATGTATGTATGTATGTATGTATGTATGTATGTATGTATGTATGTATGTATGTATGTATGCATGTATGTACGTCTGAATTATGTATATCATTATGTATATCATTCTTAATCTTTGCTTCTTGTAAACAGATTATATTGATAATTCGTTTATTGCATAAAATATTAGTTGCTGTAGTTGATGACTAAACCAATGCAAAATATTGCACGCTATCAGTAAATCTTTTAAAAAAGCATGCAAACATTTAATAAGAGAATATTTACTAAATTTGTTATTCCTTATTTTAAGATAGCTTTAAACAGATTAATGTTCTTCAATTAATGTTCTTAAAGCAATACTGAAATTTGTATTGCTTGTTTTGGAATTAGTGCTCTTGATGCTTATTTTTGTGTATTTGTTCTTTATAGAGTTTTATGAATGTTTCAAGCAATACTTTATCTAAGTTATTAGTATATTCTTAGGGAAGTAACATGGCGTTGATTAAGTTTCAAATACGCTTTGAAGTTATAGTCATGTGGTGTTTTCTATCATATCTTTGATCAGAAAAAACATTTCACTAATATTAGCTTCAGTAGGTTCACTTTCTTATTTGGTGGTTTAAAATTTGTTAAAAAAATATTAACATTAGCTTTATTCTTTGCCAGAGAAATGAGACTGCCGTGTCATTCATAGCCTGAATCGTTAGTAGGAACGAAACAGGTCTTTTAGTTTTGGTAATTATTATTTGGATGTCTTGCCAGGAGGAACGGAACTAATGGTCTCTGCCGCTATTGGTGGGCTCTCCGATGCAGTTAACGATTATCGGAAGCTTGTCTTGATTAGTTATTTGCTCGTTTAAGAGCAGCGTTTCAGTTCCTGCACAACTAATCTCATCTTTGGTTTTCAGTTGCTTTTGTCTTTTTCTGTGAAAATAATGAAATTTAAGTCCGTGGTGTGTTCATACACCATTGCATTATCGATTTTCATCGGTTTCCTTGCTTGCCAACCGACGCTAGCACACTCTTTAGGTTAACTCTGTTTATCGTAGAATGGCGTTCATTTTGTTTCTCTATGCATTGCCTAGCAAGGTGACCTTCTTCCTTGCATAAGAAACAACTTGGTAAAAAGTTCAATTTTGGGCGAACATTATTTTTTTGGGGAGGAAGGGCTCTTATTTTATTCTTACAATTGTCGGGGTTATGTATAAAGGTGTAGTTTTTAATGTACTCCTGCCTACGTGTGCGTATTTAGGAAACGTGCACGATATTCTTCCTGGGGTGAGAAGAGCCAATAAGTTAAGTTCTCCAACATTCCCTTCTACACTGCCAAGTGCGGCCAGGACCTACTAGTTGCTCTGATATATCTACACGACCTGAAAACCTTACTATAAACTGAGATTTTTGGTCTACAACTGTACGAGGATGTCGAATAAACAAAAATGTTTACTTTGGAGGCACTAGGAGTTATGAAACCCATACATTCCTATTAAACTTTCAGCCTCAGTATATGACATGAAAGTTTCTCAAAACTCTTTTAATAGCGAGAATGATTTCTTTCGTAATACATTTTGAAGGCATTAGAAAATAAAACTTTTAAAGGAGTTCCCAAAATTTCACTGCGTTTAATCGTTTACATATTATCAAATGTTGTTAATGGATTCGATAGTATTGTATATTTACCGACATTTTTACGTTTTTGCGATATGATGATGATGATAATAATAACAACAAAAATATTTCCATAAATTGTATTTAACTCTAGGTTTTTCATATAATTGTTTTTAGAAAGTTCATAATTTGTATCCTTGAAATGTTTACAAGACGTTTAGCTAATATATGTTATATGACTGCTGTCGTATAATCTAAAGGATATGTTATATATTTTATTTGCTTATTGCTGTCAATACCTTAATTACTCTAGTTATTCCAAATGGTATGCAATTAAACCACAATGCACGTTGATTTCTTGCAACACCTTTAAGATTTTTAAGATTAATTAATTGGCTTCCTGAGACTGGGATATCTTTTGAACCTGTATGCAATATTTTTACCTTAAATTTCAGTTTTAACGACTTCATTTCACTAGGGAACTGACTTCTTATCGCAGGCATGCTGCTTTCTGCTGATTCCATTATAAAAGCAGAGAAGTAATATGATATATTATTAATGGTTGCTATGTCGGATTTCAAGGAAAGTATCAGGTTTTCCATGTTTTGGCTTAAACTTCAATAGGATTTTTCCCACTCAGTCTTTTTATATTTAAATTTTGTGGTGAATATGAATTATTAGTGGTAAATATTTTAGGATCAAGGAAACTAATCAGTCTCAAATAGTTGAATTCCATTTAAATAAGTGGATTATATTCAGAATATTATTGACAAATCTATATCTCTCAGTTTGTTATGCGATAGATGAAATGCGTTGGTTCCCATTATTCAGGAGAACGATATTATGTTGCCATTGGAGTTTTCATCTCAAAATAATTTGAGATTACCTTTTCGTCTACCGGGAAGCATACGCGTCAGTTGAGAAATTCAATACTATGCCGGCATGTTGCCGTTGTAACTCAGTGGTAGAGCAACCGGCTAGAGACCGGGAGATCCGTGGTTCAAATCTCGGCTAAGGCATTGCATTTTTCAGTCCGACTCTAACTATCCAACTCCTGTCCTACACGAGGTTTTGTGAGAAAACAATTACAATTATCAGAACAATATTATGTTCAACAACATAGATTAGAGTGCGATCTCTTCCTTCATTTGAAACATAAATAAGCAGATAGATGTGTAATCAATTCTGTTAATTCAGGATTTAAGTCAACACGGTTAAGTATATGGGCATTGGTTTATATATATATAAGAAGATTTTGAGAAAAATCCCTCCACACCAAACTACCCTTTACATGGAAAAAATTTCAAAAATTTTGAGTTTCTCAAAAATGGCTCTAACGCTTTTGATTAAAGTACCGTATATTAAAGATATTTACATGAAAAATAAAATGTATATCTTGAATTTTCTGGGAATAGTCTCCAAAGACCTCTTTATTCTGAATGAATTTTGCTGAATTTCGCTTAACTGGTAAACCGTAACAGAAAGACAAAATCTTACTACATAAAACCTCTAGATCACGTTAAAACACACAATTTATGTCATATACATTTTTTTCGTTGAGTTGACCATTTCTGAGATATTCCTTGTATTTGTTTCAGATTTAAAAAATAAACTTTACTCACACGGAAAGTTGAAAACTTCTGGCTGTGGATAGAAACGGATCTCAACCACATGGCAACCATCTTTAAAAAGATTTGACTATTGTTTTAGCCTAGTGTATTCCCTTATTTTCGTTTTACTTACAGGGAAGCAAGTAATTAAGGCCATTTCTGTTAATGTTTATATCGATTATCATAAAGTAAATAGAAGAATATGTTTTTTACAATTATTTGTTACAGTGATGTAGAGAAAGTCAGGTGAATGGAACACATCAAAATTTTAAAGTAAGCGTTCATATTATGTTAAGTATACTTCAATTTTTCACAATTTGGGCAAATTTCATAGATGTAATAACTTAAGATATTTTAAGGTGTATCTAGTCACGGAAGACATCTATGGAATTGAGGTCTTCTGCCTCAATATCGTGAATTTTAAAAGAAACCTATATGCATGTGGAGTCAAACATTTATTACTCTGGTTTTACGTCCATCATTTGTTTTAATGGAAGCAGATTTTCACCTCCTTATTTGCCTATGAACACATCATCAGCATATTAATACGTTTTTGTTTTACGGTTAATTTAGAATTATTTAGGTCAATTTAGATAACGACCTGTATACTCTTATATAGAGTTATGAGATGGCATTGATTACTAGCAAACCTATAGATGAGAATTAGCAAACATACAAAATGAGCAACTTTTACGTGAAGCGCACAGCCTGAAGTGTACACAACCAATCCCGCCTCACAATAGACTCAAGAATACTTACTGATAAATGGAATTTAGATTTCATGTAATTAAACGCTGCTATTCGTTCAATTCGCTTTCCCTCTGTAATTACTTTCTGTTTAAATTCTTATTTTCCCCATTTGACACTTCGTAAAAAGAAGGGGGAGCGCAAAGTGCATGGCAATCGCCTACAAGTCCTTAGTGCGGCCAGTTATGGAATATGGAGTAGCATGCTGGGACCCACACAGGGTTAATCCAACTGATTCGCTAGAAAACCGCTGGAAACCGCTAAAAATTAGACATAGGTTAGTTAAAGCTTATGCTGGTCTAAGTGCATGGGTGGACTTTAGAAAGAGGTTAGAAAACCCAGCATAATGTGGACGAAATTATCATTTGTATTAAAGGTAGAAGGTGCAGAACCGAGGTAGGACAATTTTATTTTGTTAATAGAACCATTGAATAGTGAAATGAATTGCCTGTAGCAGCCTCTGACCTTAAAGAAGTTTAGGGACAATTTAAAGAAAATAAATGTTAGATAATTGATTAAAGTAAATATGATGAAGTAATTAAGGATCTCAAAAACTGATCTGTAACTATTAATATTGAGGTTTCATAGTAACTGTTTATAAACATGCTGGCAATTGACATAAATATTGCTATACTAAATAGTAAGGGGTTAGTTATTTAGAAAACAATTTAAAAAACAATGTATATATAGTATGTTAATTTTTACTTTCTCTATAGGCACTATATTTCCGAGATTTCACCGGAAATATATGTTTTAGGGTCCCCTTTATCTAAAAAAAAGCATTTTCGGAAAAAGGTCCGTGTGTGTGTGTGTGTGTGTCCGTGTGTCTGTGAACACGATAACTCAAAAACGAAAAATAGGTGAAATACCAAACTTGGTATTTAAGTTTAGTATCTTCTAGGGATGCGACACGAAGCTTTTGAGAAATATCCCCCCACCCCCAGCTACCCTTTGCATGGAACTTTTTTGGAAAATTTTGATTTTCTCAAAAAAGGCTCTAACGATTTTGATTAAAATTTCAAATACTAAAGATATTTACCTGAAAAATAAAATGTATATCTTGAATTTTCTGGGAATAGCCTCTGAAGAGTAGTTTATTCTGGATGAATTTTACTGAATTTTGAATAACTGCTAAACTGTAAGAGATGTACAAAAACTTACTACACAAAAAATGTAGAGCACATTAAAACACACAATTTATGTTATATACATTTTTTTCGTGGAGTTCGTCGTTTTTGAGACATTCCTTATTTTTGGTTTCTGCTATGAAAAACGTATACTTTTCTCATACAGGAACTTGTCAACTCCTATCCATATAAACAAAGGAACTTCATTGACATAGCAACCAGCTTTTGACTATCTCTTTAACCTATGGTAGTCCCTTATTTTGCTTCTACTTACAAGGAAGCAAGTAAAAAGACTATTTCTGCTAATTTTTTCTGATTAGCATAAAGTAAATAGAAGTATAAGCTTTTTAAGAATAATTTGTTGCAGGGATATAGAGAAAGTCATGTGAATGCTACACATAGATTTTTTTAGTAGGTATCATTAACTTGTATTTAATATTATTAATTTGTATTACTACTATCGACTGTAAAATTATTATTGTAAATGGATTTTGTACAGTTAACTCTGTCACGGGGCAGCATCCAATTACAGAAAATAAATAACTAAACAAATAACCATAACTTTGTTTTTTACTTTCTCTATACGAAGTAGGTACATGGTGTATAGAGAAGACATTGTATTGCACCCAAAAATTCGATACCGAGATTTCAGCGGAAATATGTTTTGAGACCCTCTGAATCCAAAAAAATCATTTTTAGAAAAATGTCCGTGTGTGTGTCTGTGGGTAGCAAAGCTAAAAAATGAAAAGACCGTTAAAACCAAACTACCCTTTACATGGAAAAAATTTCGAAACTTTTGATTTTCTTAAAAATGGCTCTAACGATTTTGATTAAAACCTCGTAAATTTAAGATACTTAGTTAATAAATAAAATGTATACCTTGAATTTTCTGGGAATAGCATCTGAAGACTACTTTATTGTGAATGAATTTTACAGAATTTTGCATAACTGCTAAACCGTAAGAGATGCACAAAAACTTACCAGATAGAAAATGTAGAGCACATTAAAACACACAATTTATGTAATATTCATTTTTTTCGTGGAGTTGATCGTTATTAAGATATTCCTTGTTCTTGTTTTCAGCTATGAAAAACTTATACTTTTCTCATACAGGAAATTGTCAACTCCTGTCCATACAAACAACGGATCTTCAGTCACATAGTAACCAGGTTTTGACTATCACTTTAACCAATGGTATTCCCTTATTTCGCTTCTATTTACAAGGACACAAGTAGTCAGACTATTTCTGCTAATTTTTTCTCGATTAGCATGACGTAAATAGAAGTAAGAGCTTTTTAACAATAATTTGTTGTGGAGATGTAGAGAAAGTCATGTGAATGTAACACATCAGATTTTTTTTTTCACTTTATATTTACATTATATCAGGTGGCCCAACTGCCCCAATGCAGATACCCCTTCGAGCGTTAAAAGAGTTGCAGAGCTTAACGGGGCTGTTTCAAGTTAAAAGCGGACATTGGAGAATTCGCCAGAGCGAGTTTTGTTTTCCTTTTCTCAATGAGCGCGACCTGCTTCTGTCTCCGCTGATAAGTAAGCGGAGTCAAACGAAATCACTCTAGCGAGACCCTCACGGACCGGTTTAATTTTAAATAGCCCCGTTGAGTTCTTCAACTCTTTTAACCAACAAAAGGATATCTGCACACGTCAAATAGGGAGCAGTTGCACCACATAGTATATCTTTTTGTTATTTATTTCAGTTTGAATATTCGTCTTTGCAGCTCCTCTTCATTTTCTGCTAGTAAAACCTGATCATCCGCAAATAATATGGTTTTAAGTTTAATATATTATAAACCCCTTAGGTTTGCTGGTACATCTCCACTTTTCGATTACTTTGTTCAGATATAAATTATGAGTGTGGATGACAATCCAAACTCTTATCTCAGTTCTTTATTATCTTCTGAAATTTTTTCCCTTGTCTCATTCCAAACTATTTAATTGTTCGCTTTAAATATCTTTCTGACTGTCATAATCAAGAATCTCGCTCACAACACTCTTTCCTTCTTGCTATATCTGCTCATCAACAACCTTCTATTCATCATTTACAATAGATACAGCTCGTCTTTGGAATTCCCTCCCTGAAGACGTAAGGGACTGCCGGATCGTTATACTGTTCAAGCAGAAAATTAGGGCATACATTTGTAATCAAACCTAATCTGCTGCTGTATTAATACATCTCTACTTTCATTTATTGTTATTAATATTTTATGTGCTGGCAAGTAATATGCATTTCAATTGTAAATATCACTAATATGTGTTTCAACCTCCATGAATATTTCATTTAAAATACTTTTGTTTACAGCTTTTTCCTTTCTTTTCAATTTAGTACACTTGTTGCACCTTTTTATGTATGTTTTTATTAAGTTGTATAGAATTGTTTTTTTTTGTTTTTTTGTTTTTTATTCTTTTATTCATTGTATCATAGCTGTGTTCAATTTAATGCATTGCCTGAACAGTAGAAGAGAAAACCTTATGGCCTTAGCTCCAATCAGGACAAATAAATAAATAAGTACATTTTTATTTTTCCATTCCTATGTAATGCCTTAATTTAATTTACAAGCTTAAGGATATATTATATTTTGCCATAATTTCGTACGATTGACTCTATCATATGTCTCGTTTTAGTCAAAAAATAACATAAAACTTTGTAAATTCTCTAGAAATGTTTTACTGCAAAGATCAAATCAATAGATCACCTCCCCTTTTTATAGCTATTTTGTTCCTCACTTAGTATTTCCTACACTAATGGTGGCAATTCATGTTTCAAGAATGTACCGTATATCTTGTATTCTGTCGTTGAAAAGAGAGATTCCCCTATACTTACTACATTCATCTCTATCTCTTCTTATATACACTAATTACTGTGACGATTTGCGATTCGTTTTGGGTTTTCTCTTCACTAGAAATTAGGTTAAAAATTAGACTAATATTATAAATATTTTTGGTATAAATATTTAGAGTCTAAAACATAAATTATCAAAGAAAAGTGAATACTGAAGAAAACATTGAGTAATATAATACACTTAATGGGTATACGAAAAGAATTTCGGCAAAAACAAATAAAACTAAGGATACATACATTTATAGTTAAGCCGGTAGGAAATCAGGAGGAGTCAAGGCTGGAGGTAGCATAGAGGAGATTCTTAAGAAAAATATTAGGTGTAACAAGAGCTGATTGATTAAGGAACATGGCCATTAGAAAGGGTTCGATTGGGAGAACAGCATATGATAGGAGAAATATGATAATTATCAGCGACAGTTGAAGGATCATATAACAAAGAAGGCAAGCACTTCAATATAAACCAATGGACGAAGAGATAGGACGACCACGAACATGATGGGCACTACAGTTCTCATTAGCGTCGTAAGAGGTCCCGAGGAACTGATCCTTGTAAAGCAAAAAGAATAGCCTGAGTTTTTTTTATATGCGATGCATATATATACAGGGTGTTAATGAACTACACCGAAATAATTTACGAGATTGTGCACGTGACTGATATAAGTAATTTGAGATCGGCGATGCATGGTCCCGGATAAATATAACGCAACTACATAGCGTTAAACGTGTGGGTATCAGGTGCTGATAAGTCGGTGTTAAAGCAAAGCAGGTTGAAAATATGGCTTAGAATGTCTTTAAAACTGCTGCCCGAGTATAGAAATATCGATTTTTAGCAGCTCGTTCTCAAGATTTAATGTCGCAAAAATCTGTAAAATCTCGAATTAATCACTTGACAGTGCGACACTGAGCAATTAACTACGTTCTTATTATGTAGCCTACTCTGAAGGCGTTTTTCAACTACTCTGGTGCTCAATGCGTAACACGGGAAGCTGCTATCCCAAAGGTCACAGAGTAAATTTTATTATTATTATTTTTTTCATTCCAGACGAAGTGCCGCGATACGTGGCGTACTGGCACTTCAGAAATTTATAGCTGTTACTTCGAAATTTCAAGAAACAGGCCATAAGTCTCCTATCTCAAAGTACTTATTTAAGCAATCTACATATTCTGTGAAAATATTTCGGTATAGTTCATTAACACCTGTATATACATAGTAAAATATGAGAAATCGCAAAAAGGAAGTAAAGGGCATAAAATAGTGCATGATTACACTTATATAGGAATAAAAATGGATGCAGGAGGTAAACGGGAGAAACAAAAGAAATTAGCATTAGGCAGCAATGATGACAGCGAGAGGTTGTGTATATAACACACCAGAGATGGAAGTGAAACGGTGGGAAAGAGTATATAATTCACTGGTTGGGGCTGGCATGTTTTATGGAATTGAAATATGGGGTCCCAAAAATGGATGGGAAGTTGTAGATTTTGCCCACAGGTTGTTTTATAAGGACGTTTTAGGGTTGCCAAGAGAAGTAGCCCAAGTTGAAATGGAGAGAGTGCAAGAAAAGGACTAAAATATTGGTATAGCATCCTAAATTTACAAGATGGTAATTTGCTTAAACAATGTTTAAAATAGCAAGTAAAAAGTTTACAAAGTACAAGTTGAGTAAGTCATTTAAAAAATAATGTTTTAGGCGATATTTAGAGGAAAAGTAGAACAAATTATACAGGTTTTGGAAGGGAGCAAGGAAAATATTTGAGGATGTAGAAATTAAAAATCTGATGTGTACCATTCACATGACTTTCTCTATATCCCTGCAACAAATTATTCTTAAAAAGATTATACTTCTATTTACTTTATGCTAATCAGAAAAAAGAGCAGAAAGAGTCTTATTACTTGCTTCCTTGTAAGTAAAAGCGAAATAGGTTAAAATGATAGTCAAAAGCTGGTTGCTATGTCTATGAAGTTCCTTTGTTTATATAGATAGGAGTTGACAAGTTCCTGTATGAGAAAAGTATAAGTTTTTCATAGCAGAAACCAAAAATAAGGAATGTCTCAAAAACGATGAACTTACGAAAAAAATGTACGTAACATAAACTGTGTGTTTTAACGTGCTCTACATTTTTGTGTAGTAAGTTTTTGTCCATCTCTTACGGTTTAGCAGTTATTCAAAATTTAGTAAAATTCATCCAGAATAAACTACTCTTCAGAGGCTATTCCCAGAAAATTCAAGATATAAATTTTATTTGTCAGGTAAATATCTTTAATATACGACATTTTAATCAAAATCGTTATAGCCATTTTTGAGAAAATTAAAATTTTCGAAAAAACTTCCATGTAAAGGGTAGTTGGGGGTGGGGGGATTTTTCTCAAAATCTTCGTGTCGCATCTCTGGAAGATGTTAAACTTAAATACCAAGTTTGGTATTTTACCAACTTTTCGTTTTTGAGTTATCGTGTTCACAGACACGGACACACGGACACACGGACACGCTGACACACGGACACACACACACACACGGACCTTTTTGTGAAAATGTTTTTTTTGGATTTTGGGGACCCTAAAACATATATTTCCGGTATCGAATTTTTGGGTGGAGTGCAATACCTTCTCTCTACACTATGTACATAGTGCGTATAGAGAAAGTAAACAATTGTTTAGTCAACTATCAGAAAAGAGATCACTTACACTTTATATCCCATGAAAATAACTGGGAAAGAGAAAGATACATAGATAAGACCAGCAAGAAAGAAAGAAAGAACAGGAATATGAAGGCTACAAGAACCATGAAACGGGTACCCACAAGGTGAATGTCCATAATGTGAGGGAAAGATCAAAAATGAATGGAAAATCTGATACATATGAAATTATAGATGAAAACTGTAAGACATTGCGACAATTTTTAGAAAAGGAAAAAAAAAAAAAATGGAAATGGATTGTTAACAGGGAAGAACTATAGTTCATGAGTATTGTGTAGTAGTGGTAGTTACAATAATATGTTCTTTTTTGTATAACTTCAACAGGACTGCCCAGTGAAA